>JAOXJK010000032.1:3898695-3910515 GCA_025774025.1 Xenus cinereus
TTTAAACTGAAAGAGGGGAGATTTAGATTAGATATTAGGAAGAAATTCTTTACTGTGAGGGTGGTGAGACACTGGAAGAGGTTGCACAGAAAAGCTGTAGATGCCGCATCCCTGGAAGTGTTCAAGACCAGGCTGGACGGGGCTTGGAGCCCCTTTGGTCTAGTGGGAGGTGGCCCTGCCCATGGCAGGGGGATTGGAACTTGATGATCTTTGAGGTCCCTTCCAACCCAAACCATTCTATGATTCATTCTAGGATCCTATAATTTAAGGATGATAGCCAGAAAAGTTATGTTTCAGGATTATGACACATAAAGCTTGCTAGGAATGTAGATACTCATGAAGAGCGAGACGCTTAAAACAACCTTCTCTGTGCAGGAATGTGACCATTGCTGGCACAGTGACTTTGAAAACCTGCAGTGTGCTCAAGAATTGAGTGGACATTTTCCTTAGCTGTCTATATAAGCATGTAGCATTCCATTAGCTACAACAGCTGTGTCAGTGAGATGGGTACTATCGAAAATTTCTCCATTTTCATTAATGACTTCTGAAAAGGAGCAGTATTTTATGTTAGCGCTACCATAAATATATTGTTGTTATTAGCTTTTTGTATTTCCCTTTCTTTTCTCTCTCATTTACAATTTGATAGGGGGGCAATTCTTAAGTTAGTTGTGAAATTCAATTTAAACATAGCACCCTATGATTTACAATCACTGCAGTTTTCGGTATTAGTTGATGACAAGCTCATGAATCAACATGGATCAAACAGTTTTATTTGACTTAAGTGCCAACGCTGGCCATGCTAATTCCATTTAGTGGGCCTCAGTTGTTACACAAAAAGTTTTGAATATATTTGTTTCAGTTTTTAAACTTGTCATAGTTTGAAATGGGAGACTAATAAAAAACATATAAGAGGATGACTCTGGTCTTAAAGGGTGAGATAAATGGCAGCATTGTCTACTGCCTGGGGTATGGGCTGCTTGTCAGGTACCTCCTAACTGCTAATTTTATTCATTGTCGAGATGACACCTGACAGGGCTATCTCCAACCACACGCTGTCCACATACCTGAAACTAGGATGTCCGTGAAGCATGAACTTCATTCTGAAACTTCCCAAAATTCATCTTTTGTCTTGTTTTTCAGGCTTCAATTAATTTCTCAGTTAACGGCCCTTGGAATTATAAAAATACATATATTTTAGCATTTATTGAGAAGAGCCAGTGAAGCCATTTCTGTCTGTTACACTTTCAGAAGCTAATTGTGCAGCAGAGACACATTTTTCAGCTTTGTTACTCTGGATATTAAATTTTGAAATCTTTAGTCTGGATATTACATTTTGAAATCTTTTATTATACTATAGATTAATATTATACCTATTAGTAGTTATCAAAGAGACATTCAAAATAGCCTTTTACGGGAAGGAGTTCTAGTTTTCTCTTCTCCAGCACCATGATCCCTGGCCAGCTGAAGAAGAGACAAGACATCATTTTCAGAAATCTTAAGCAACCATAGCTTCTAGCTAAGACTGGGGCTTCTGTGGTCTTGCACACCTTCATGGGGGAGAAACTAAAAATCAAAAAACCCTTTGAAAAAATTCATCCTCATATCTGAGGAAATGGTGAAAATATGAAAATTAAGGTATTTCTTTAGGGGTAAGGCAGCTAAGGCAATCACCAAACGTGCCAAGCCTGCGGCTTCCTGCCAGATTAAAACAAGCAGTGATTCAGTCAATCCAATTTATGATCACAAGGAAGGAAGAGCCTACAGTCTGCTTCTCCCTATGCCCCCGGAAATTTACCATTACTCTCATTGGTCACAAAATTTTCTCATTCCATTTTTCAATAAGATAGTTTTTCCCCTAACATTTATAAGGTGACGCAACAAAAAAAAAAAGTATTTAATCTGTAAATGAGATTTCATATGTAACATTTAAAATTTTAACCATTTTAGGTGTTTTTTAATTTACCAGTCATAACTTCACCTACTTTTAGGCAACACAACTAGGTCTTCATAATAACTTGACCTTTTCCAAGTGGCTTTTAAAACAGGCTTATACTCTTGTTCCCTTGGACAATTAAAAAAAACAAACAACCTTCCAGATTCTCAATTTAACTAATCCTACAATCTACCATCATTCCAAATGTAAGAAAATATTAGCAATAATTAGACAGAAAAGATCTACTGCTTTATGTGACTTGTTACACCAAAATAAACAAAAAATACATTCTTTGCTTAGTATTTGCCTCAGATTTCAAGACTGCTGTTTCAGACCTGAGGAAAATATAATTACTAGAAGTAAAATTGGATTTAGTCAATAAATGTTAGCTAATACCTGGAGTTTGCCTAATTATAGAAAAGCAGAATATGGTCACACTAATTTTCATAGCGATACAGGTATTTTAAGACATGAGCAGGCAGTTCTAAAGTGCCCTACAGACACAGTAATGCATTCAAAATAATGTTAGTTTTAATTATGACACACAAAGCAAATACAAGAGAACTGGAAATAGAAAATATTTTAGTAATTACATCTCCTACGCAGACTGAAATAAAAGATTCAAAGTAAAGGATTTAATCAGGGGATTTACCAACTAAAGGCAATGGAACAAGACAACCACATCTACAGCCTCCCGCCTCCCTCCCCCATGTACATACAGATTTACTGTATCTAGAGATTGAAGATAAATTCTATAAATAGATAAAAACAGAAAAAAAAATCAGTTATTTTATCCTTCTTTATGTGGTATCTCCAAGTACAATACCTTGATTTTCTGCCAAACATATTTTGTTACAGATTTTTTTTGTGTTTTAAAATTCTTTTTGCTCCATTAAGGAAATGTTTTGTTTCAGACTTTTCACATATGCATGCAAAATATATTTTCTATTCTGGTGTTCTATAAGCATGCAAATACCTCCAATACAATCACAGAGACAATCACTAAATCTAGAGAAACTAGCACCATATACTTTTGATTATCATTCCTCACTTAAAATCCAAACTTGTAGTTATTTGAAATAATTTGAAATAGAATTCACATTGATTTATATTGCACTATTTTTTAAATGAAAATTATATCCAGTTTCTAAGCATATTACTTTTATATTTTATCAAAAATCTTTTAGTTACACATAAAGATACCAAGTTAGTTTTGTAAGAACTACTGCCCCAGGTTCCTCCATACATTATTATTTATTTTCTCTTTATGCAGGTCAATATCAATAATTCCCTCATTTACATAGGACTGTCAGCCTTAAAATAGCTGTGTTAGCTTATTTTCTTATCTAAAGATTGCTCTGAAACATTTTAAGTGTTCCAAGACCTAGTCAAATAAATGTTAACAGCACAGACAGATCTGTAGCCAATTGTTTCAAAACTCTTGGATGTGAATTGTCTAGATTTAAGATCAGCTAATTAAAAAAAAAAATCCTTTTTTTTCATAATCCGTCCTATAAAACAGCTTGTAATATCATTCTGCTCTTCTAAAAAGCAGTTTTAGTACATCCAACCCAGAATTTCAGAATAACTTCTTCTGGATTCTGAAAGTTATTTAATTTGTTGATTTTTTTTTTTTTAAATAAAATGGTGCCATGACTTGAAAGAAACATGAAGCAATTTTGTAGTCATTCAAACTATAGTAAGGTTCCCATTTAGGGGATTGTAGGGTAGATTCCCACCTTTGGATCCACAGGAACACAAAAAGTACAACATTCTTTGCCAGCTGGAAACAGCAGCTGGGAAAGACACTCAATTCCAACAAAGTCTTGTCTGAACAATCCTCTAGTCTTTGACTGTCAAATCATATGCTCAGTGAACCATAATTTTCCCTATCTGTTAGGCTAGGTCTCCGTGACAGTCATTTTTTTCCAGATATGAAATGGTTATTATATGTTGGATATGTAAGAACAGAATATCACACACCCGAGAAGCAGATTTGACACTTCGAAATGTCATGTACGACTAGGCTGTGTGGTCAACACGAACCACACACATTTCTGAACACAACTGCTATCTGTACTGAAACTGATGACAGAATTACCCTGGGTTTCAGTGGGTCCAAGATGTGAATCTCAAAGTCTCATTTTTCCTACATTTAAACTTTTGGGCTTCAAGAGGGCATTACACATTGATGGACTTTTGAATGCTTTTAGTACTATCCTCACATAATACTACTTGAGAGCAAAGGTGGTTAAAATGCTTTGCTTCAAAGCAAATCCTTGCTTTGTTGGTTTTGCAAATTTTGCAATATCTATATTCAATATCTATAACATTTAATATTTAAATATTTATGCAATACTTTAATCTCTAAGAACTGCAAAAGGGTATTTCAACTATTTTCTTATACTAACATTTTCTTTCTTGCCTTTTTCTTCTGACTTGTAAATGTATTCTTTATTCTGCTTTAAAGAAAAATACGACTCAGTAAGTCTCACAAGTCAATAATGTACCAAATTTATTTTAAGATTTTATTTAAAACTGTTGTTCCTGAAGAGAATAAAGGTATGATTTTACGCTTTTATAATGGAGGAAGTCCCCTGGAGGAAGCGTCTATTAAAAAATAATTTCTTTGAATTGATATATTTTGATGGGTTTTTTAAGTGAGAAATTCTATGGAGATTGTCATCTAAGCAACAAAAGAGTCTGAGAAGACTGAGATGGGAAAGTGTCCTTCAATAACACAATTGAAGTACTGGGTTTTTTTAAAATTACAATTTATAATTTAAAATCTCCTCAGATAATGGAAAGCCTACAGAAGAAACAGAAGCCTAATAGATGCTTATGATTCTATGCTAAATTAATGGTGTTATTAACCTAACAGTATTTGTGCCTTTAAAGATCTTGTCATAAAACTTTAGCACATTTTTATGATGCATGTTATTTTATTCAGATTCTTTCCCTCCCATTTCACTCAGTAAAATAATTTCCATGATAGATTTTCAAATATAGGGAGATGGGGGCTGTTGGATTTGAGTTGAAAGTGCAAGAATTTGTAATATTTAGGAAGTTTAGATTATGGAATTGGCCTTATACATGGTACTACAATAAGAACTGCATTTTTACAACAAAATTCTACCTCTGGAAATACATGAAAGGCAAAGATAAAAATGATATCCATTTTAAAGACAAATTTTAAGTTTATCTTTTGTAAGGGATATGGCTTCATCTCTTCCCATCACGTATTTTATAATCATATTTATATAGCATAGTGTAAGCCCTCAGTGCTATATAAACAATGGATAATTAAAGAATATACGTAATCAGTATTCAACAGTTATATTATGATTTCAGTAGTTACCTGGAAACCACCCTGGAAAACATCTACGCAGAGATACAGTGAAGGCGGCACACCGAAATTATATTTTCTTTTCCCCTAATTAGACCCTATCAGATCTTCATCTCTTTTTTTCCAAACGTAATAAAGTATCATTAGCAGAAGTGCAATCCTGTTTGACAGAAGGGTTGGATTTCTTTTGATTTACAATGTAGACTGCATCTGTCTCCAAGGTTTATTGTGAGCCTGCCTGATTTTGCTCTGCCTGCCCCAGCTAAGTCCCCAGGGCAGGGAGGTCGGGTATTTATCGACAGGATCAAATACTGTCCCTAAATCTGGCTTCCTGATTACTTCTAAAAATACTCAGTCAGCCAAGAAGTGTCAAACACTTCCTTGGGGACACGGAAGTCCTGGAGACATGACTGAAACATCCATGCCTAGGGATCATTCTGCCAGTATGTCCTACTTGTTGCCACAACAATCCCTCTCAAATTCAGAGATTTCAGCACATTTTTCAAATGTTAGAGAGCATTCCAATACATTTCAATGATCTAAGTTACTTAGTACGAAAATTTTAGGCATCACTTGCAGCTGGGAGCAGAGCCATTCTGCTCCATGCCTGGAGACCCTGCTCCACTTTTGAGTACAAAAAGCAGGGGTAGAAATAAGAGGCAAATACTTGAGTTTAAGCATGTAATGCTGACGCTACATTTATGACAAATGACTTCTCCTGGAGGTAATTTATTAGAAATCATGCTGGACACAAGATGTTCTGTGTCTGCTCCCCAAGCACAGTTCTCGTGACACGAAGGACAGGCCAGGGATGGGGAGAGTAGCGCTTGCAGTACCTTAGGAAGGGCTTAAAGGTCAAACCACAAAACACAAGTTAAGTCCAAGCAAGTTAACCCTCACAAAGGCAGAATAAAATTCAAGAGGCCACATTAGGTCATTTCTATGCACTCTGTGCTTCCTTTTCTTTGATTTAACTGGCACCAGTGAGTCCATACCTGAGCCTGAGACAGCATCTGTCACAGCCTTGCGCTGCTCACATGGATAGAGAAGATGTGACTACATGCTGCTATTCTACAAAGGACTGATGTTGTGAAATAGCTGAATTTGAAGTATTTAGGCATTTTCTTCTATGAGCTATTTTAACTGGAGACACCAAAACTTACAGCTTTTGGAGAGGGATTTTTTTTTTTTTTTTTAAGTCTGGCAACTAAAAATATATATAGTTTTAAAGGAATTTCTTCGGTTGACAGAAATGCATCAATGTTGATGTATTGTAGACACAAGTGCTGAAATAATATGGGAAATACAAAACACAGGTAACAATTATATATAATCTACTCATTAAACAATGCTGTGAAATTAAAAAAAGTGGTGAAAGAGACCTCTGTAGGATTTGTAAAACAGGCTTGAATGAGCTTTGAAGCTACTGTTGCCAGTTGAATAAAAATATTGCTGTAGAATGAAGGAAAGGCTCTCAGTTGCATACCATTCCTCTGTCTTCATACAGTCTTTCAACCCTGCCTCACAAAACCAAGGACAATTATTTTCCAATCTGTGGAGGGTGCTGCATTCACAGGTTTGCATTTCAAGGCAGCTCAGCACACTCCCATCCAGAAACAGATATTTACCAAAGGCTAAGATTTTAAAGCTCAAAGTCCCAGGTCCTAAAAACTTAGTCCCCAACTGATTTATTACATTGGTGGCACATGTAGAAATAGCCTTATCGAGACAAGCAGCCAGGATTTCTGTTGTGCTCTTTGAGAGCTGATGATTGAACTACATACTTAGTTTACGCTGCTCTCCATTGCCCTTGAGGAATAAAGGACCCACTGTCTGAATCATTACTGGTGTCCTTACTATTCCTCTTGGCTTTCATTATCCTTTTAGATTGTTCTTACTTGACTTTTTTTTTTTTTTGCCTGACCTAGGCCTTTGCTTTTTCCTTTTTAGAAACATTGGACTCAATTTAGGATGTACGAAATAAGATGACTAAAATGATTAGTCGGTCGTGAACTTCCTTGAAAGGCATCTCTCTATCTGCCTACCTTAAAAACTGCCCCCCCGACTGTTGGGGTTGCATCCTCCCAGTTATCTTCCTCCTATACACAAAATAACAAGCAAATATATTCAGACTAATTATTATTATTGTAGCATCAGGCTTCTCATGGACAGCTCAGTTATGATACACAGCTTTGCTTTTTTTTTTTTTCCCCCAGGTCTGTAGGACCTCACTGGATCTGAATGCAGAATGGTAAATCTGCCCCTCTCCTGCAACTACTAGAGCATAAAAGCACCTCATCTGGTTTTCTTTTTCTGTTTCTTGTTTCTATAGAAAATGGAAGCACTTTTCAATTTTGTATAATCACCTTTGTACCTCATGTGAACAGACAAAACACTTCTGCTTCTCTGGTCTACTGTTACTGCCACATTAGATCTCTGAAATCAGGCTAATAAGAATTTTTTCAGGGAGTACATATATTTTTATTGATTGTTCTCTGGCTCTATGGCTAAGCAAACTAAATAGATTGCAGTCTTCAGGCATACAGTGTACGCACTAAGCCTGTGAAAATGGCTGATGTAGCACAGCAGAACAGGATCTCTGAGGATTTTAGTAGCAATTTTTATACAATGCCAAACAGCGTAAAATACAGTGTAATTCAGAGTGTTCCTTTGATAGCAGAAGGAATAATTAATGCAAGCAGTTATTACGGAATAACACAGCCAACCTCATTTGCATCAACAGTATCTGCCAAACTCTCTACATTTGTGGTAAATTGCAATTTCCAGGCCATTTTAGAGTCTCTTTGCGTGACCAGTGTGAAGTGCAGAAGAATACATAAAAAACATGAAAGCCTGAAATATAAATTAATTTTAGCATGAGGAGTTAGACTTTTTTAGGTACATTAAGTTTCATATTGTGCATGAAAATACTGAAAGAATCCCTGAAATTTTGTTCTGATTTGACTACTGTGTAAACCTGTACCTCAGAAAAGGACTCAAAATAGTTGATGCTGAAGCTACTGAAGATTTGTCCATAATATAACGAAAAAAATTTCATCAACTTTCACTTTCTTGGAACTGTGCGATCAAAGTGAGTTAAATCATTAGTCCTGCTTTTGTAAGGAAATGTGCGAGACATCTGCTGGCAGCACATTAAAAAAATACAGCTTCCTTTTTTCCTACTAGCTAATATAAGAGCAGATACTGAAGTCTAGTTCAAAACCCTGTAAGATTAGTAGAGTCAGTCCTATTAGCTTCAGTGGATTTTTTTTTTATTTTTAATCAGACCCCTAATACGGAGGAAGTTCAAAAGAAAGCTAGTATGCTAAAGTCTTCTTTGGGTTTTTTTTTTTCTTGTTTTCCAGTTAGATATAGCAGCTGCCCTCCTCTCTCTGCAGTGATCAAATGCAAAATGAAGACTTGCAGTGCTACCAGAATGAGAAAGAGAGGAACAGCTGAATAACACAGAAGCAAGTAGTTTTTCAAAAGACACAAAACATTTGAAAATAACTTTCAAATATACATTGTAAATCTCCTATTCTGCAATGGACAGAAGATACATTTGAGCAAGGTGTACAGGAAGAAACTGGCCTTCATGGATCACATAATAATGTCATCTCTGGGCTTCACCTAACAATATCAAATTTGGGTGATTTTCAAGTTTGCTTTTCTCTAATCCTCAGAAGTCAATACAGTGGAAAATAGAGCTCATTCACTGCTATTGTAGATGGGAATTCAAATTGAAATAAAAGATTTGCCAAATTATATCTGCTCTCTCCATATATGGTGGAGTTATACTGTCATATAGGCACAGAGGTAGAGACAAATCAAAACAAAACACCCATCTCTCCACACATTTCAGGTTTCTGGCCTACTAATTTGAAATTAATTACCGTTTGCATAGCAGCAAGTGAAAGGTTTAATTCATTCTTTCAAAACCACATCAAATTAAATACCCTGTGTACATTCTACTGAATGGTATTCCATGTGTGTTAAACTAATGGGAATAGGGCACCTTGAACTGTCTATGGAAGCTTAAATCTATCATCAAGCAACAGGAAATAATCACTTAGATGAAGACCATACATTTTACTGTAGCTGCCAGGTAAAAGGTTCATAACAAGAATTGTTTCTCTGCTGGCAAACAGAAAAAAACCCAAACTAGTATGCATTCACCTACTTCATCCTGAAATATTTTATCTTATGGTTTCTCACTCCTTTTCCTCCACCCTTAAAGTAAAGGAATGTTTGGGGTATATCTTCTCCTACTTATTAACACTAGAGCAAATAAATTTGCTGAGGTTGAAATGTTCAGGCAGACATAACCATTCTTGAAAGATATAATACAGGCATCCATGTCAACATTAAGCGTGCAGTGTTTGTTCACAACAATTTCATGCCCTTTCTTCTCAGATCAAGCATCTTAAACTGTCCTTTTACATTTTCTGTTATGACATATTCTGAGTAGATCTCTTTAAAAAACTGAAAGAGAAGTGATGTATTTACAAGTGGCAAGCCTATACTGAAGAACTGAAAAAATAGAAACCTGCACACTTGGGAAATGACCTTTCACTAAATCCAATAGTTACTTTTTTTCCCCACACCCTTCTTTCCACAGAGGTCCATTTAGGATCAAAATCCCTTGGCAGCAGAAAATGAGATTAAGTACCGACAGCTCAAGATAAAATAATAATTAACCTGACTGAATAGCAAGGAAAAATAGAAATCTAATTACTCCCTATAACCTGTGTTTCTATACCAAGTTGCCACACAGCTCATGATTCTGAGTCATTTGCAAGGTTTCTACAGGTGTGTTTTTTTAAGCTGAAGAGAAATAAGCAGTTCCTCCTTACCATTAACAAAATCACTAATAATTCCCAGTCCTAAATAAACATCCAGGATAAAGATCTGAGAGGCAGTGACATAAAGAACACAAGGAACTGCAGCCCTTTCATAGGCATTCGTATAGAAATGGCATTTTTTAAAGCTGAGTCAAGGATGCAGTTTTGACAGGGTGAACAAAATAATCATGAACGTCATGCTATGGAAGAGAGATTTTGTAAAAAGTCATGCCAATGAAAAGGCCAGTTGCTGCCAACGCAGTGAAGAAAATTAATCTCACCTCCACAGTCTTCACCACCTTTGTCTTCCAACAGTCACTATGTGCCTGTTGGAACAGATCTTCCCGGGAGAGACAAGAGTTTATCATCTTTAGTATTACAAGACAGCATTTCTCTATGGCTTTTAGGTATATGAAGTGCTTTGGATTTTGTTCACTTCACATTAGTGAGTAGCACATGCCATTGCAGGAAAGAATAAAACCATTCCAAAATCTTACGCTCATACTTTAAACTCTAGTCCTTTCATAGAATAGTATTTAAAACTATCAGATTTCTCTCAGCCATTATTTCATACTGTGCACATTTTATGCTGTTGTCAATCTGCCTCTCTAATTAAAGAGATTCTTTTATTATGTCTGTGAAGAACATTTTCCACCTCAGACTCATATAGGAAATTGCTGGGTAAGCAACAGTGATTGAATTCGACAGGCTTATTTCTACAGAAGTCAGACACGCTTTCATGATAGAAGAGGCAAGTCCTCATGCTGGAGACCTGATTGCATACATCCTTTGTCCAATAAACAGATCTTTTTGTGTATAACCCTCTATTGTGCTACTTCTCTTCACACGGAGTACTTCTAAAGACCTCCTCAATTTCACACATCACAAGGAAGAAATAACATATACCATCTGAAAAAGAATTTAAAATGGCTCTGCTGTATAGGAAGAACATTGCTATTAAAAAAATAAAAATGTTTGCCAGCTAACTGTGGAAAAAAAATCCCCAAACCATTTCAGTAGACTGGCAAATAGACTAACTTAGCTTTGACTGACAATAAGGTGTCCAACTCTGCCAACTGCTGTTTTACCTCGGCTATGGAAATAGTGACAAGAACACTCATGAGTCTTCAGCTCTTGGCAATCTTATTCCTGTCTGCAAACAGGCCTAAAAACACAATATACACAATTCTTACTTATGCCTTCCTGCAGAGTCATTTAAAAACATCGTGTCCAGATGTTTCAATCAGTGTTTTCAATTTACTTCTATTCATAAACCAAATGTGTTTTGGAGATGACTTGTACATCCCTGTATATACTTTTACATATGACCTACTCCATACAGATGTCAATTTGTGAAGAATGCTTTGACAAGAGGGTTACTCAGAACATCAAAAATTGAAAATCAGTATTTCAGGCCAATTTTTAACATTTCCTATCATAAAAAAAGCTTTCTTAAACATTTTTTTATTTAAATCTCTACACTGAGCAATGTAACCAGGTTCCCAGGACGGCATGCTGTTAATTTTTTAAATTAGGAAGGTTTTTCTAATGTTTTCAATTAGGAAGGTTTTAAATTGGAAGAGAAGAGATTTAGATTAGATATGAGCAAGAAATTTTTTACAGTGAGGGTGGTGAGGCACTGGAACAGGTTGCCCAGGGAGGTTGTGGATGCCCCATCCCTGGAAGTGTTCAAGACAAGG
>JAOXJK010000032.1:3910615-3943265 GCA_025774025.1 Xenus cinereus
CCCTGGAAGTGTTCAAGACAAGGCTGGATGGGGCCTTGAGCAACCTGCTCTAGTGGGAGGTGTCCTTGTCCATGGCAGGGGGGTTGGAACTTGATGATCTTTAAGGTCCCTTCCAACCCAAACCATTCTATGATTCTATGATAATTGGTTGCATTTTTGTCCTAGCAAATCCTCATCTTTCTTCACCAGTGAAAAGTTTGGCTAATTCTGTCTCCTGCCTTGGGCTTGGTGCAAAGAAAGCTTCCCAGATTAACTGCTTGCCTTCTCCACCTAAGCCTATGATTAAGCAGAATCCATTTCACACACGTTTGTTCCTTACGGAAAAATCAGCATTTGTAGCTCATAAGTGAGAATGTAAAACTTCATAACTTCATATGGGACGTTACAGAGCTCAGGACCAGCAGTGAAGGAGAGGCTCAAAGTAGGATTTGAGAAGCAAGAGATGAATTTGACTTTTCTTGAACTTGACAGTATCCTGACTTGTTTGAGAATGAATCCTTTCTCTCATTTAAGACTTGGGGATGTTCCAGGAAGATGCATTTTCACTAAATCTTTGCTGACTAACTGAGACTAACCTCATCCCTCAGCTTTGACAAGACAGAAATTCTTGATGAGCTTTCCTAGTCGTGCTCTGACTTTTAACAGATGTGTTTGACCATACAAGTGATGCTGTCTGCAGACTTATTGCTTCTTTGATAGCCATGGAGGTAGCAGTGGAAGATCAAAGACTCTAGTATGTGCCATTGGCATTTAGAAAGCAACTCCCAAGCCAGAAAAACAAAGGGGATGGAACTGCATCCAGACCAGCTGGGGAGCAGAGAGAAAACAAACTAATCATGTGAGAAATAATAACTTTCAAAAGCAGATCCTGTGTGTTAGGATCAAAGGGGCTGGTAAATTAGCGCCATTCCATAGCAGTGAAATATGTTAGTAGTGTCATATAATGCAATGATATTTATGAGTTTTTATTGTGCCAGTAGATCTCTTTGCATCTCAAACACTGAATCCTGATACCAAAAAAAAAAAAAAAAAGATTTTTCTTTAGAGATACTGCTATGCTTATGTAAGATTCTGGCACACATATATGAATAATCATATTTAATCTATATGGCCACAGACCTCTTTCTTACTCTGAGAAAGACCTGGCATGTTTTTGGGTGCTAGATAAATTACAGCCTTAGATAATGTTCACACAGCCTTCTCTGATTACAATTTTGAGCTTTCCATACCTGAGATAAAGACAAAGGCACATTTATTTTTGTGGTAAGCCCCTCTGATATTTGCCTAGACTTTAAAGCTGTCAGTTCTTCAGCCTGAGAAGCCAAAGATAGCCTATAAAGGCTCTTTTTCTTTTAGGAATAGATGGAACATTCCTCCTTGATGTGAAGTCAGAAGTGAGCTATCTTTCTAAATCTCCTGCTTCCCACTGTTATTTTGGCTGTCACTTACAGTAATCTAACAAAGTGAGGGGGTGAAACTACACTCCACAAAATTAGTATGTCAGAATATTTTTTTTCTAAGACACAATGCAAGTACAGTGAGCAAAATCGTTATTTGCCAGGTGGCAAATACAGCAGAGGAAGCACGTAGGAAGCTCAAGGGCTTGCAGAGAACACAATTTTGCTACTGATTATGGATGGAGAACTGGGGTGAAAGCTGCCAGACAGCTTGTGCAAACTGCATTTGGCTGCACTAAGAGAGGGAAGTTCAGGCAACTACAATGAGGTCAACCTCTACTCTTACAAAGCACATCATGAGGGTGTTGGGGTTTGTTTGTTTGTTTTTTGGTTGGTTTTTTTGTTTTGTATTGTTTTGTTTTTTAATGTTGGGCACACAAAATCTAGGCTTTCCTGCCTGGATAATAAAGCTCAAGAGAAAAAATAATCCAAAAAAGGAACAACCCCCAGTGATCTTCTTTAAAGCTGCTGATATCTTCTGCATAAGAGGACATTAACCTCTGACTTAATATTTTGCAAGCTTCACTTAAGAAACAATTCATACAAAAACACTACCTTGCCCTACAAGGCTGAATCTATACAACCTGATTAACTGCTGAGATTCCTAAGGATTTCATCAAATCAAGTAAAATGCTGTGAGGGATTCGAGTGCTACAAAAGCACTATACTTTTTGGCTTTTCATCTTGATTTGGGATTTTCTTCTCTTTCAAACTGTAACAGCTCACTACCAGGCATGCAGGTTTTCCAGTCAACTCTACATACAGAGGTCATGTGGACATAATTATAATGAAAAGGTAATAAAAGCCACTACCTAAAACCGGGAAGCAACTGCCAGGTATTTTAATTACCACCCAGATATTTTTTTCCTTTCCTAAACAGGTTTTCTTCTCCCAGACCATTGTCTGGAAAAATAACACACATGAAGCTCTCAGAAGTGGGTAATGAGAGATATGAACACTGACCAAAGAGAGGAGAATAATGCAATAAAAGATTTAGCCAGCTCGCGGGCCTTACATGACTCAACTTCATTGGCATTTTGCTAGCTTGAAGGACGAATCTTATTCACTGTCTCATTACAATTTTTTTAATGTATATTGAAGAATAAAAGATGCTGAATGAAAAGCTTAGCTTCCAATAGCCTTTGACATGAATGGGAAAAAAATAAAATCACTAAAATCATATTTCTTTTTATGTGCTTGAATCAGAATTTACATAAAAGCACACATATATTAGCAAACTTGTATATTGTTTTTATTCCAACAACTCCCGAAACAGCACACACACATTCTGGACAACCTCGGTCACTATTTTAATGGTGTAAATGTAGAGTAATTGCCCAAATGTTAAAGTACCAGTAGAATATGGTCTCTGAGACAAGAACAGTGAAGATTTATGAAGTGCATTTCTCATGCTTATCAAAACATTAGCTAAGTCTCCTTACTCTCATAGTCCTATCACATGCATTTATGAGATTTGGTAGTAAAACATCAAGTAGAAAACCAAATACATCTTAGTCCTGACATAGATGATCTTTTGGCTGTGGCATGTACAAGATTTAAAGCAACTATGTCTTTGGAAGTAAGCACAACATATCTGGTATTACCTTTAAAAACTCCAGTTAAATCACAGGGATCAAAAACTCTGCATATGTAAGGTACTTGAGGAATGGGATGCTCTTTTCCCATCACAGAAACATTTTGGGAACAGCTTGTATTTGATTAGCAGATGTTTTTATTTTCTCTCGCTTTCAGTCCTGTAATTCTTTTTCCTGTTACACAGCTGCAACCCTTAATTTATTTCTTGTACCTGATAGAGCCATTCTGGTGTCAGTGATACATTAACTCTTGTTCTGCAAACACTTCCAGCAGCAAAGCATGAACCAGTCATGCCTTTTTCCTGTAAGGGGAAACCAAAAGAAAGGGAACCCTAAACGGGCTGCAGTTGGCATTGATTTCAAAAATGAAGCTGAGAAGTGGCAAGACAGCTTTTTGTGAAGGATTCACTATGTGCGTAATGTGTAAAATCATGCAGACACAAGAAAAGAGAGTTATAAATTGATCATTTTTACATTTAGGCTGAAAATTAGAAAATTTGAAATTATTCAAGTTGTGAAACTCTGCATTAAGCTTTCACAAAGATTCATAGGAGTTTTGGGGAGAAAGAAGCCAACCAGCTTGGGTATGGATCTTGACAAACCATACAGACGGGATCATATAACTATGTTGCACACAATGAGATGGCGTTGACCTAACAACTCAGTAAGATCCCTGCTGGTTCTCTATCTTACATTTCTCATTTAGGATTTTTTCCATGATTTGATGGCATTTTAAAAAATTGCTATGAGAGTTTATTTTGGTAAAAAAATATAATTATTTTCTAATATAAATATGCTGAATGTTTTCCATAAAGTTTAGTATTTTCTTTAACTCCCCAGCTAGTAAAGTGAGTAGCGAGAAGAGTGTTTTTATAATGCTTATCATGACAGGATTGGTATATTTAATAGAAAATAGTTTTGCATGAACAAACTGTAGTTTGGTGAATAATAAGTGAAATATAAACCTATATTTTATCAATTAAAATTTTCATTTTCAATTTAAAAAGCACTACAATTCTATAATACAGTACCATAAATCAACTCAATTATGATTTGATTATATCCATGTTGCTGGAGTGTCACCTACTGGGCACTGCTGGTACACTTGGACTAGCTATACTTGCCCAACTGAAAAGCCAGGGTCAGTAAGGAAAAAAAAATATCTCTGCTAATTTATTTTATCTTCATGGTAAAAGAGCACTGCGCTGTTGAATTTTGAAGGAGATAGGGGGGAATCTGAGCTCTCATACCAACTTCTACACCAGTGACTTCACCTTTAATGTTCAGTTTTCATACTGACGAAATGAAAATGGTAACGCTCACTTCATCCTTTCATCTCCCGAGGAGAATGCTGCAGCTAAATGGACATGAAAAATAGGTGACGTACTTGGTAAGAACTGGCTTCTCCATCTACTGACACAACCTCTTTGGAAACAGCACTGTGTGCAAAACAGATCCTGCACACCGAATCGAAGAACTAATTCCTCTTCTTTACTTTAGCATAACTGACTGAGGACTTTACCATGGTCGTTCTACCTTTGCCTTGTCTGTGAATCTGAGTAGCCATGATGTCTATGTACAGTGCCAAATTATACAGATTGCACCATCTCTTAAAAAAACACCATCTGTCCAAGAATGGAAATTACATTATTTGTGCCCTGCATCACAAATAAAAAGATTTAGATTACTGGATGAAAATAAATTTCCTTTGAAATAGAGCTTAAATGAAGGAAATCTAGTTTGCCTTTGCTCTCCAGCTTCTACATCAATATGCCTGCTCAATTTTACTATCAGATGTCTTAGCAAAGGGACAAGCTGCTTACTGGATTTCTGACAACTTTCATGAAATGTTTGATAGCAGCCTTCCAGATTTGCTTCTCTCCCTCTAGGTTCTTTAGCTTTAATATAATTTCAGATTATCAAAGATTTTTAGCAGGTGCTAAAGAATCCTCATTTCTGCTTTTTAAAGCTTAACACAAAAATGTTCTACAAGAAACTAAATAAGAGAATTAGAAAAAGAACATAGGAAGTGCAACCAAAGAGGAATCATTTAAACAGTAGTAGATTTCTCTCAAGAGCATATTGAAATGAGACTATTAGGCATTTATTTTGACAAGAATAATTTTCAGGGCTTTAATCATTTACATATAGTCTATATCACTAGGGTTTAGTTGAACAACTGTAAAATACTGACATCTTCTGGTAGAAGAGCTATTGAAGTACATAAATAATAGGATAGGCTAAATATAAAACATTCAAATTAGAAATAATTGAGAAGTACACCTTTAAAGATTTTTAAGTTTGACTCTTTTCTCTTTGAATGAATTATGTATACCTGCATGTACATTTTCAAAATGTTAACACAGATATGAAAATGTCCACAGCCTTTTCAATATGTGATTTGAGTAACGTTTTAAATAGATGTAAAAAGACATTAAAATTCTTCACAAAATAACCTAGAATGTATCAATAAAAATCAATAGTTCTTTATGAAAAAGTTTTTCAAAGGATTTAGTTTTTTATGGAAAAGCCAACTTTTTCCAATCAATTTATAATCATAGTACAAATGAACAAAGCACAGTTTTCCTTTGATTCCCTACCTTGCTTCTAGCAGGCCTTTTTAATCACGTGCACTCTCAATATTCGGATTAATTTGACTGAAGTCATATAAGCAGACTAATTCTAGATTTACATACATAACAAGGAAATTGAAAGAAAGCTTTGCGGTCCTGTTCTTCCAAAGCCTTCAGTGCAGTTCAAGGCCAGGAAGGGATCACTACTGCCTTATTCACACATCCTCAAAAACTACTGTCCAACTTTTTGCAGGTCTGCCCGACTGCAGTACCACACTGAGATGTTCACACTGACTCCTCATCATCTAGAATGAGTGCTGAAACGTACCTAACTCCGGTCACAAAAAAATCCATCATGGACTAATTTAGCCTTCAGAGGAAGCACAGCAGAATGTGAATGAATGCTGAAAACCTTGCCTACTTGGGGAAAATTTATCTTTCATCTCCAAATCTGTATCTATACGGTAGCACTAATTTCAGTACATCCAAGGAACTGTTAATATAGACTTTTGACACCTGTCCTCAGTACAGTGCTTGTCTGACATTTCAGGCAGGTTTTATTAGGGAAAATAATAGATTTTTTCAAAACAAGGAGTTTTGGTGAATTTTATTCTGGATTTGAAAGGAAACCAAATAAGTGTCAGTTCTCAGATGTCTCAGTAGTATGTGATTCAAGAAAAGTTAACCTATTTGAGAAATTCAAGGCAAGGTAACTTACAACATTAAAGCCTTTCATAAAATCCTTACAAGTTTAAGCATTTTACTATTTAACCTGTTTCTCTATAAGTCAAACTATTAGCACATTTTTTTTATTAAATCACAACAAGCAAGCACTCGTCTCCCTGAATAAAACTACCACAAACCAAATACAGGAACAAACAGACACAGATATTGCAGATGTCTGATTAAATGGAATACTATTAGTGAGGAACTCTTAAATATTCTCCTTATCTGGAATCAGTTCAAGGGAAAGTATAGTTTTGAACGACAGAAGAGGAATAAAAGGGGCCAAATAATATCAAAAAGCAAGAAGATGCAGAATATGGACTCTTCCCACCAGAGGGTGTGAGCTGACAGCACCGGGCAGCCTGGCAAGATGTACCTGCTGGAAGATCTCACCTTGCAGAGCACCGGTTCCGTGCCACCAGCAGCTGCAACAACACAAAGGGGCTTGCTTGAACAAACAGCGCTCAGACGAATAAACCTCTTTAAACTTTTAACAGGCATTGTTTTCTACCTGCTGAGGAATCAAGCAGCCTGGAAAAGAGAAGGCTCCAGGGAGACCTTTTAGTCCCTTCCAGTACCTAAAGGGAGCCTACAGGAAAGATGGGGAGGGACTCTATCAGAGAGTGGAGCAATACAACAAGGGGTAACGGTTGTAAACAGAGAGGGGAGACTTAGATTAGACATCAGGAAGAAATTCTTTGCTCTGGGGATGGTGAGGCACTGGAACAGGTTGCCCAGGGAGATGTGCCCCATCCCTGGAGGTGTTCAAGGCCAGGTTGGATAGGGCGTGTCCTCCCAGTGGGAGGTGGTCCACCCCTGCCCATGTCAGGGTTGTTGGAACAAGATGATCTTCAAGGTCCTTTCCAACTCTAACCATTCTATAATTCTATGTGATTCCTCTCAATGATTCCTGAGGTTAGTGAACCACAGGCTGAGACCATCCTGTAAGACCTTGCATGACAGAGCAAAGGCTTGCTGCTGACCATAGGCTTCAATTTAGAGCTGACAGCAGAACAGAACACTCCACTTCTAGTCACACAGTTCACAAGCTTCAGTTTCCAGAAAAGTTCTAATTTCACACGCTAAAGCTAAATGACCATGAAAACAATGCATGACGACTAGTCTGCTTATTTTTGAAAAGAAAACGGCAACATAATCTACTCATCATATCTAACCAGTGCCCCTATATTTGCTCTCGCTCATCTTTTCCCAAATGTTTCATTTCCAGTTTTAAATGTGCAAGAGGAAGAAAAGAAAGGAAAAAAAAAAAAAAGAAAAACCAAAACACTTTTACATCTGGAGTTAGTTGTACACAGTCAAATGTTTCAGAGCTCCTTTATGCTATTTGCTAGTTAATTGTTCAGACACTGTATTGCCAGACTACTGGTGTTACTTAGGACTTTGAAGAAGTCCAGAGAAAGTAAGTCAAGCGTAAACTGTGACTGTTTGCAAAGTTCATTTTTATAGCATTTTGATTGCTTTATCATCATTGATGGACTATAAAAATTTAAAGATTGAGCACAGCATTCACTTCACCACATTAAAAAAGTAAACAATGAAGGAGTTGAAATAGGCATGTTAAAGACTGAGAAGGAACTTAAATATAAACATTCTTGGTCACGTATGCAATACAGTAGACAGTATTCCTGGGTGTTCTGCAAAGATCCATCCTTCCTAAAACCCAAGGCTGCAACAGCAATGAAAACTGATACGTTAATAAACGTGAACTACACTTAGATGATACTGGTTAATGTAAATTGTGATTTCCCTGAAATTATTGGGCATTTACTTATGAGATTGTAAATTTTAGCCATACAGGAAGATGAATTTCTAGCACCAGTGCAGGTCATCTAGCATCCAAACTCTTGGACAATCACAAAACAAAGTTAAGGGGAAAAGGATATTTACATGCTCAGACACTTTAATAATTTGAAAACAATTTTAAAATTTGCATGAATTGTAAAAATCAGGTTTAGACAAGGACTCAACAATTATGTAAATACAAAAATCCCTTCAAAACCTATGGATTTCATATCACGGTAGTACTGTGCCTTCTGACTTACTGCTCTGTATACTGTACAACCACAGGAATGAGACATGACTCACTTCCTCTCTCCAGAGGAATGACAACATCCTACTTTTGCTCTCTAGAGGTCCTCCACGAGTTGTAATTGCCTTAAAGGTTCTGTAAGGATTTATGCCGATGAGTGGCATCAGAAAACCTGCAACTTCATGCCTCTATATCCGTAACAGAAGATACCATCTCTCTTTTGACATTCACCTGAACAATTACTCATCACGCTTGCATCTTAATAAGTAACCAGTTGGAAGAATATGGTGGCAATGACTATTGAGGGTCATCACAAGTATGTCCCAACTTAACAGTTTACCACTAATACAGAAGACAGTTTACTGAACTCCACGTCAAGAGTGAAAGGCACTATCTGGTCCTGCCTTGCAACTTCATTTTTGGCAATGACAACACAACGCAGCCCCTGCTTGGTTCAGCCTGAAAGTATGACTATTTGAGAAGCAAGGGTGCCTGTGGAAATCACTGAATAAAGACTGTGATGTTATGTTACATCTGTTGGGGGCATGGGAAAGGAATATAAATAAATCACTTTGAAATCACTTGAGGTGTACTGAAGGGCACATACAGCGAAGACAGAAGAAAAGAGGGCAATACAGAAATTTGTTCTCCCAATAAAGACTGTAAAGCAGGATAAGGAAAATGCTACAAAAGTAACAGCCTCCACGGGTTATTATCTGATGACTTCGGTCATTTGCTTATCAGCGGATGACCAAAACAATGAAGTCCCTTTTTAGTCTTTTGTATTTAATGGCATGTTCTCCTTTCATATTCATTGTAGTGCTATCAAAACAGAGTCTAATTGCTCTCTAAGATTACTTATGGTTTCCTTTCCTTTCTTAGTTTCAGATATCAGATTTACTTATTCTTCTTGTGCATGCTAGGGGTGTATTGACCAAACCTCATCTTAAGATCACTGAACATCTATGCTGTCTCTATAATCACCAATTCTGATGCCATAGGAACTAATAGTAAACCACCTGCACCATCCTTCCTGTTAGGCAGCTAGTTTAACTTTCTTGGGCTTGTTGTAAACATTCTGTTCTTCACTAAGTAGAAATAAGTGGAACTGAATAATTATTTTAAATGAGATAAACAGCTCCACTAACTGTAATCTGATATTTGAAGTCCATATATGCAACAAGATGGGGAGAAAAAAATGAATGTGGGAAAGGAAGGTTTAATGTATATGAGCATTCCTGAACTATGAAAGTGCAGTAATAATATGAAGTAACATTTTTCATTCTAATTTTCTGGAGTTTGAAGTTCTAATCTCAATCTCTAAAGTTCCTTCCTCATTGATAGACCTGCTTCATTCATAGCTGCATAGCAGGAGTCCCACTTCAGATCTTCAAGTGACAGTTCTGACAAGCCGTCAGAGTTACTGTTCAACAGTATAACATTTTGACCCTGGAGTAATGGTATGGGATCTCTTCCTTGCCATCAACTTGAGAAACGCGAATCTTGGAAAAGCAATAAATTCTGCCTTGGTCAGCTCAGACTTTCCATACAGCTCTGCTTCTTGAGTGGTGAGGTGGACATTCCACAGGCCTGGGTTTGCTAATAGCTATGATAATTACAGCCCTTTGCTCTGTGCACAGGGTAACCTAACTTGATCACACTGTCAATTACTCTTATCCTCAATCTCATCTTTTCCACCTATAATGTGTCATGCTCATAAATCATTTCTAATTAGATGGGAGGTGTGTGAAAGCAGCTACCATGTCTCTCCATGCACAACAGCCTGCATGCCGGGGTCTCGGTTCTGCTTTTTGGGTGTCACTGCCATACAAATGGTAACCTAGGCATCTAATTAACCTACAATACAATACACTACTTCCATTTCAAAGAGTAACTGATTCTTATGACTTTTTACTTTCAAGGGATACACAAAATATTTAATGCAGGACTGAAAAAGTGATAAAAGATTATTCAATTAATGGAAACTATATCCAAAACCTTGTTTCCTTTTCTATTTGATTACTAAGTTAATCTCAACTGTTACACTAGAAGGTTCTAGTCATAAGAACAATTACTCAAAGAGACTTCAGAATAGTATAAAGTACAGGTTTTGTTTCACATGTCTTAATGAAAATTGAAATATAAGGACTTAATTCTGCATTGCATCCTCACTATGACCCTTCTGAAAGAGTGTTGGTCCAGTATTAGCTTTATTGGTAGTTCTTCTCTCCCTATTAACATATATCACCTAGAGAAAAAAACCCCCACAATAAAAAACAACAAAACAACATCAAAACAATTCCACAAACTAATGTCAGGATCATTTTCATGTTATTCATTCATTCAGGATTCCTTTCCCTTTTTTCCATCAGGTTAACTTTCAGATCAAATCAGGGAAATTAACTGACCTGAAGCTGTTGTATTGACAAAAGTACCAATTCATATGAAATTATGAATACATGAACATGACAAATATACATATAATATAAATATACAAAGTGTTGACTGAGGCCTGCAAGAACTTGTTCTGACTCCTCAGTGCTAATGATAGCATTGATAAGCAGAAACATTAGCCCCTGCAAACTGCGGTCCATGAAGGCCGTGTTCAGTCTTCAACAAGGTTTGTCAAAGTGCTCAAAGTAATCACTCCCAGCGTGGCTGCCAGATGAGGGAAGACGCAAAGGAAGACAAAGTGCAGAAAGCACCATGTTGTAATATACCTGGAGTTCTGAGATCTCTGTCTCTTTTAGAAATGCATTGATGCTGAAAGGACATCTTAATTGTCAATTAGTTCCTGTGTGATTATTGGGTGCTAACCAAAAACACTGCAAGTTTGAAAAGCCAGCCTCAGAAATGAGCACAAAACAAACTATTAGGATACACAAACTTGCATACCACATCAGCAATGATTCTTGGCTTATTTTTCTTTCTCTTTTCTTAAATAAATAGTGTACTGACAGCTCTCTAAGCTGATTTCAAAGCAAAAACTTCTCTTTCCATCACTTGCTACCTCCCATGGACTGGAATTACATTAAAGTTCATTTTGACATACAGAGTATTTTAATACATCTCTTTTCGGAGGCTGTCCAGTGCTGTTATATATTGCAGTATTCTGTAACAAGAGGTCATTGAGAGTTAATTATCCTAAATAAATACAGTGAAACCTGTTTTAACAGCTATCCAACATATGCAGCAAGCTACCTAAAAGCAACTATGACAAAGAATTCTAATCAATTTTTTTCATGTGCTCTTGAGAGAAAGAGAGCTTCACTGTCACTCAAAGTTAATTTTAAGGACACACCTATCTCACCTAATCATTGTACAAAGGAGCCAGAACCTCATTCTATATTCCTTTGAAGTTAGTTATCCTTACTACTTTGCAGAGCAAAAATTTACTCTAGTAGACAACTTTGGTTACCCTCAAGTATTTTGAATTGCTGCATCATTTCTGTATTACAGAATATCTAAAAAATTCCAAGGATCAGACTGTAAAATAGAATCAGTTATTCTTACAAATGAGCTTTCTTTTATTTAGCATGGGGGTGTAGAATATTTGTGATGTTGACATTTGTGATTTTGTAAAATCCAAAATGTATACTTTGTGCCATGTTAGCCTACTCAGTGAGAATTCTCAAAACATACTTGGCTATCCACAGGGAGATATAAAAGGAGTAATCAGATACCAGAACTGAAAATTTACAGCGGGGTAGGGCAACTAAATCTCTATCTTCTACATGAGTAGCTTGAGTAATGCAATTGTACAAGAGCACTGTCAAAATAATAGTTGACATAGGATAATTTGAAGCGTTTTTTCCATTGGTTACATATGAAGACCAGACTGAACTTTTATTAAAGGTTTTAATAAGACTTGCTTTTATCTAGTCAAGGAGCAGGGCAAAGACCTGATGAAGCTATTAAGAGGTCCAATATGGTTCTCACTTCTGCCGATAATTTATGTATGATTTTAATACTCTTGAAGAAACAAAAAAGTTCTCTGAAATGCTGGTTTACACTACTCCCTGGCATGCTGGAGACAGAAAGCCAAAACTCTCTGTGCTCCAAGCCTGCCTAACACAAGGGTAGTGGAGGGGAGTGAGGGAGACAGCTCTTCTCTCCATGCAATGCAAGGAAGCCTACACGTTAGAAGGAACAATATTTGCTATTTGATGGGTTTAAAGAAAGAAAATTCAATTAAACTTCGATACCAGAATGTACTAGGATTTCTTTGAACTTTAATGCAAATCTATTTTTCCCCCTCCAGCACTACATTGTCTTCCATATTTTCCAAATGGAAAATACACAAGAAATATCCATAAACGAACTCATTCCATCATGCTATTTTGCAGTGAATGCACAGGCTTAGACTTTTTGAGTACTGGGTACAAAGGTAAAGAGATGTAAATATGGAAGAAGTTTCCCAGGAAATAAAGCAAAGGAAATCAACAGGAAGATGGGTGTGTGGTATAAAGAAAATAAATAAGTTTTCTTGATTCCCTCCAGTATTTTGGAAAAAATAGTTTGAAAGAATTGGAACATCAAATTGCAACTCTAGTGAAGACTTTTAACACTCTATCAGTGCCATGGTAGCATTATACAAGAATGTAGTAAATATAGACTCTATAAAGAAGAATATTTCAGTGATAACATCAAAGGAAATCAACGAAACACAGTAAATGTAATTTAGCTTAACTCAGGCTTTGATGCAATGTTCTATTAACAAGTGATTATGCCAGAGGAAGACTACAACAAGAAATATTGGGTGAGCAATAAACTGGCTAAAGGAGAGATGGTAACAGGAGGTGTTTAAAGGAGAAAGGGCAATGGGGTCACTACTGATATTCTGCTATGAACTGTCTCATTACATATTTTCATTAATGAATGTGATAGATTAAAATCATTTTGCATGCCCTTCCTAAAAAAGGAAAGCTTTTCAACAGTTCTGATAAACTAACAGAACTATACCTTTTATGATTCAAAACTGTGCACAGAAGTGATAGTAAGGGAAGTCTTAGGACTTGCAAGAATATGAGTATTTAACTTAGTCCATGGGGTATGGAATTCATTGTGTGTCTAGGATTATATAGTTATGCCCACCCTTCCAGGTAGTCTGGGAAATAGCACATTTACATATTGGAGGAACATAAAAAGGAAGATTTTTGTATTTGTTTCTTCACTAGGAAAGCAATATGGGGAGAAAACAAGAAAGGCTTGAAATGAACACAATTTTAGCTATAACTGCAACAGCAATTTCTGCAGCTCTTATGGATTTTAAAGCCATTTCTGAAGAATGCATGTGCATTTGAGACAACACACACATGCTCTTGTATATATACAAGTTAGAGTGGCAGATCATACTTAAAAAAACTAACTTGTAAACGTTCGAGGTTTCTGTTCAAACCTGTTCTTAAACACTGAATAAACTGGCATAAGTTCAACAATGTTACTAGATATTAATATGATAGTCATACATTCTTCTTCCTTCTGGAAATATAAAAAAAGAGATCTAAAGTAAGCAAATAAACAGATAAAAATGAAAACAGTGCATAAAAATAGCTTCCCCAAGTTTATATGATTTTTCATTAGCAGTTTAGGATCTAATTTGCATTCACCAGTAGCTGCTGCAGGAATAATGAACAACTGTTCCCTAGGGTACAGCTGCAGGTCAAAGTTTTCCCTCCTACGTAACAGTGCTTTTGGGACGGCTTATTACACATGTAACGCTCACGTTGATCATGTCCCCTTATTAGCTCCTTTTACCATTCTCCCACACATACATAAATCAATCTTTATTCTTGGGTGGACGGAGGTTTGTCCCTATTCTCTCTCACACTGCTTTATGACACATTGCCTTCTGCTCCAACATCTGCTAATGTCAACAACCTTCTTTATGATACCCCACCCATGACTTGGTCTGCCTCCCAGCCTGCTCAGTGTGAACACCTGAGCACACCCACAAAGCACATAAAAGTCTCTGGCACTTCCAGCAGCTTTCTTCCAAAAGGAAAACAACATCCAGATTAAGTCTTCGTTGGAAGATCTCTCCGTCAATAACACATGCTGCATTAAACACATGGTAATTTGTTTTGGTGAGTTGTGACAGGTTTGAGGGATGCCATTCCTTTTCTATGACATCATCTAGATTAGGGAATTTGGGAGTGCCTCCAGATTCCGGATATGGGATGCACATCCTGAGAGCACCCCAATTTTGTGTTGTAATCTGACTCGTTACGTACTCTGTGTTATGACCTCCATGCAAAACAAACAAACCAACAACTCTCCAGCTATGTAAAATGACGGAGAGACATCTGATCCAGATGACCTGGGAACCAGAGCATAGGGCTTCCCCAGACAGTGCCCCAGCAGGTAAAGGCTGATACACCCTAATCTCTTCCAAGAGCCACCAGTACTACCCTGCAGGTTGCAGCCAGTGAGAAAAGAAATAATTGAGAGCACCAGTACTGTTACAGCATCATTTTAATTCTTACTTGGATGTCCACCTTGGGCAATAGTTGGATTGTTACTCAGCTACTCCCTACTTAAGTCTAAAGTTATTGTTTGGTATTTTCAAAAGTATTTCCCGTAAAGTTGACTTCCCGACTTGGGGAGATAGCATGCTAAATTACAAACTGCTTAGCAAAACCACCTGCAACTCGCTGCTTGCTCTAGTATCAACACACTTGTATTTATTTCCTTAACACGCAATTTTAATACAGGTTTTGCTATCAGACATTGCATTGTTTCTGTCATGAAGCAACAGAATCAACTGATGGTCTTACTGACTGGTGAGCAAGGCAATACAAAACACTAAAAATCAGAACAAATGCCTGATTTCAATATTTTACTTTTCCCTATCAAAATTAGTTTAGCAAAAAATCACAACAAATCACTGCTAGTTAAGCCTTGGCTCTTGTTTGAAAACGCAGTTGACTATCAGAATATGATTAGTACAACAGAAGCCACAACTTAGTATATGACGCTGCTGGGGCCTTGTGTTACTATTCAGGGTCCCTAAACAGCATGCTGAGGAACATCACCTAGTAGTTTCTCTACTTCTTTCTACCCCTCCATCATGTATTGTTTTAAGGCACAGTGAATCTCAGTCAAGGGACACAAGTAATAAATTTGATAAGTGGGTTAATAAAAGGAAGAAGAGGACAGATGCTGCCAGCCCCACGAGACAGTAGCAGCTAGGGTGACAGTAAAGGTTATTTCCAGCAATATAGTAACTATGCAGCCACAGAAACAAATTGCTCTACCTCACCACAATAAAATATGCAAATAGGCGGATGTCCTAATGGACCTTTCAACTTGTTACAGGATTGGATAAGTACAGACAGCTGAGGTAAGGTTTTTCCAGGGAAAAAGGCTCGAATATCTATCTCTTCCCCACCTATTTATCCATTTCAGCTCTCTTGCTGTGCTTTTCACCATGATTTCTTAATTCTCCAGTCTTCAAGGAGCAAACAGAATCTAATAAATGCATGATTAAATCAGCTGTTCAGAATATTTCATCCTGCTGACAGAAGAACAATTTATCACGATACAGACAACAGAGCAACATAGAAGGACTAAGGAAAATAAAAACAAAACCTCAGATGACCATGTGGCCTACACACATTTTTTTGAGTTCATTTGCTCCAGTCTGGACATTGGCATGGAGTTGTTTTCCAGGACACCTACTCACTTTTTTTGGTATGGTGGAACTAAACAATTAGATCGAACTCCACAATATGCAACATTTGTTTTAGTAAACAGAAGAAATCTTTCATAAATAGTTATTACTGAATAGCATAGAACTTTACTCCTACAACTACAGTCAATACTTTTTCTTTCTTTCTTTTCCCCTTAATTTTAAAGTTAAAACATGCCTTCAGCCTACTTGCTGCAGTGGGCAGCTGCTTCTGGCAACTAAAGCTACTAAAAGGCATTTTAAACTTCATTAAAGAATACTGTCACAAACACTTGTTATGGATCAATATTCTGTCAAAATATCAAACAGCATACATGTTCACGGTCCTAAAAGAAAATACCAAGTTTTGAAAATCGCTCCCTTTATAAAAGACAAATTGTACCTAATTGTGAGAGTTATCTCCAATACAGACATTGTGTATTCTTTGGAAGATAAAGCGGCAGGGGAGGTCTGCACACATTCCTGCAAGAGCCCACTCTGACTGTCTGGGAGGGAATGCGTGTTGCTAAGACATTCTTTAGGCTTCTGAGAGTCAGCATCATCTCCAGCCTACTGCAATAAACTGCAGAAGAATGACAAGCATCCAAGTAGAAGCCTTGTGTGTGTGCGCAAACGCGCACGCGTGTGTGTAGAAATGCTAATGCAGGCTGAAGTTATTCAAGATCCTCGCCTGAGTTCCTCAAATATTCAGGACCGATTTCTTTTTCTTAGGGGACAGAATCATACACTGTGTGAAAGCAGAAGGACAGCATTGAGGGTAGTTCCTCTATATCCACAGTGGGCTGGTTATGGCCTCAAATAGGTGATGGGAACCTAAATTCAGAGACTATCGCTTTCTGAGGGATTGTAAACCCACTCCTCACAGCAAGAATGATCTCGCCCCCTTTCACCAAAGGTATTTAGTTTGATAATGGTATTACTGAGACCACTCAGCAACTTTTAAAATTAGAACCGCACTTGACTGTTTTGATTCTGTGGCAATCCAGCAAGCTCCACACAACTGAACATGCCACGGGACCTTGGAGTCGTTCATAACATTTACCCAGCGAAGGCAATTCATGTCATTTCACATTAAGGGCAAGCACTGGTTTGTGCTCAAGGAAACAGCTTCTACAGAAAGAGGACAGTGGTGCAATGTGAATGCCAAGGAGTTTTGTCCTTTTCTCAGGAACATTACTTCATTGTTAAATGAGATTCTGAAGCCAGAAAAAGCCTTCTTTAATACGCATGGAAATAGATAACACACAAACAGAAAGAAAACCAGTTCTTCCTCACAAGCACTTATTTTACATCCCAACAGGATTTGCGTGCTGTTGGGAAGTTTGTCTTTTTGCATAGGTTACCTTAATGATAAACACTCAGTAAAACAAGAAGAAGAAAAGTGCTATATGGTTCAGAGTGTGAAGGGTCTCCTTGCTATTGCAGCTGCTCAGAGAACCAAATGGATGAACCCCTTAAAGCAAAAGCAAGGGAGACGGATTTCAGCAACATTTTGTCAAAAGCTAGTACACCTCTTGGCACAGCAGACTCAACAACTGTTGCAAATGACAGTATCTGATTCACACAGGGCATCAAGTTTATCATACCTTTTTTGTAAAACTCCCCTGGCTCCCACTATTTTTGGCTAACCACCTCGGTGCGTGTGAATCACCCAACTTGTCACAATTGTTGACAGTACAGCAATGAGCTGGGAGGAAAAGAATTTGCAACAAATTTGTTTGCTGAACACACCACCTTACTCGTGACCTAAGACAGCTCTGAAGGGTTCAGGCTGAGAATACAATTATAGGATATTGAAAATTGTCCTACATTTTGTTTGGTGTAAGCATACGAATATGATTTAGCTGCAGCCTTGCCAACCAACTTCCAAGTGTTTATCCCTTTTCAATGTTGTTACCTCCACGTTTGCTTTGACATACAATTTAGAGGTTTTATAATAAATTCTGTCACTGTAACTGCATACTTTGTAAAACCTCAGAAAACAAGACATGCTGTCCTGAAAAAGTAAAAAGGACTTCAAGCTGAGTGATGAGTAAGTTTATCATGCAGTACACTCTGCCTATGTCTTATGAATACGCCCTACAACCTGTGGCTTTTTTTCTGTAAAATAGTTCCAATAGTTAACAAACCAAAGATTATTCATTTTTTAATCAGTGCTGGTTAGGGCCTACCTAGTGTCCCACAATAAATAAAAAAAATGAGCAAATGACACACAAGGTCTAAGGAGCATACATCCAACTCATTTTTCAATACATGTTCCTTTATTTAGGGGCTTTTCATCATCTTTTCAGTGTACGCAGTAGGTAAGAAATCACCCCAAAAACATTAGCAGGGATCTAAAATTTTCATTTATTTTTTAGAATCCTGAATGAATTCTTTAAGTCATCTCAAAGGTTATGATCACATATGACAGAAATAACCATTTTTGATATGTGGATCCTTCAACCTCAGTAATGCCATGGAGAATGGCAGTCTCAGTGGCCTTGAGAATACAGGTGTGTCTCAGAGTTATGGCTCAGTCTGGGATGACGAGGACAGCTAGACCCCAGAAGTTACAAATCTCTTCCTTGCTTTCTGCTACAGGAGTGTTTTGTTCTACTTCAGTCCTGAACTCAGTCCAATGTTTTTGCCAAACATACGTGATTCTGCCACCTCTTCCTCATCTGCAGGGATGCGGAGTATAAAGACAGGATGCATATGGGATGGATGCACATGGGATAGGAAGAACATAAACTGTAAGAGCAGGAGTGTACAACGGTTCAGCTGTAAGACAAAAGTGATGCCTTCATATCCCTAAATCTCTGTAGCAGTCTAGGCAGCAAGGCTGAAGTGGTATCAATGACACATGCTATAGCTCTGATCTCCCAGTAGTCCTCAAGGCACAACACAGTACATAGAGCTCAGATCACTGCAGGGAGGTAGGAAATGATATATTCAAGTCTCATCCCCATTCCAGGTTGTGGAATACATACAGACCTTGATACTGGTAGGTGATTTCACACCCCACAAAATAGGCATCGGTCTCTGTGGAGGTGCATGACGAAGAACTATCTTAACTCCTTTGCAAATTATCTCACCATGACATCAATGAGGGTAGCAATTGCAAGACTGTAACAGAGTATTTGGTTACAATCAAGTCTAAACACTGATGTGCTGCACCACAGTGTTCTACTTTTCCAAGCCAGATTAGAGAATCCAAACATTACTTGAATGTCTGGCAAACACAGCAGCACCTGAAGTGTCTGACTGTGGCACTACACGATCAATGATATGCCATAATTCAATAAGCTCGTGTCTCAATTGGGAGCTCTGTGCACCTCACATCAAATGAAGCTATGGTTTGAAAAAAAACCCAAATATTATCACATCCCTAACTACAAAGCTCTCAAATGTACAATACCAAGCATGTCAGCTTGGGTGAAGAATTATAAACAAAAGAATTAGGATCTGCCTCTCTGTAAATGAAAAGCTCCAGTTAATTTCCCCCATCATCACACACCCCTCACAGATAGGTCAAAGCAAGTTTCAGGCAAGCTCAGCTGTGCATGTATTCTGTGCTCTGTCTTCAGCTGAGCAGTGCCTCGAGGACAAAGTCAAACAGGCTTATCCTAACCAAGGATTATTTCAGCTCTAGTGCATTGCACAACCTCAGAGCTTTGCCTCTCCCATCTTCCCCGAAGAGAACTCTTTCCCTTTGCTGTTCTCCCATGGAGGACTGCCTGCCATCTCTCCTCTGACTCCTGTCCTCTGGTCTGGCAGTTTTATGATTCTCTGCCTAATAGCATCCATCCTTACTTTTTTGTCCTTGTTCAGTAATAGGGAATATAACACAGGACCAAGCCAGTGTGGTATGGTTTTCCTTGCTTCCCTAACATACGATTTTCCCAAAAGTCCTGGGCTGTCCCTTGACACTCCATTAGTTGATTTCCTCCCACCTCAGCGCTGCTATGTACATATTACAGTATTCTCTCAAACATTCCCACTCTCGGAGAATGTTAACTATTTTGATTGCTGGAAACTGCTGGTTCGATCATTAAAATCGGGAAATTTTAATTGTTTTGCGTTATTAAGTTAGCAGCTAAGGCTCCATACTATTCACAACACCCTTTCCTCTCACAAAGGGCGGACTGTGCTAGCGCTCGACTGCGTCTGACTTTAATCAGTAACTCTGCAGTGGTGCTTACGTTTCAGAGATCTCTCTTGCTGATACACAAGAAGCCGTCACAGATTTGCATAATGTATTCCATCAAGTTCAACTGGATACAATAGTGCAACAGAATACAATGTAGGGTAGTAATACAGGGGTACAAAAGAGAGCCACATACCACTCAAAGGAACAATTCCAATTATTTGGGTAGCTAAAAAAAAAAAAGAATTGTGTATGTATGATTTCAGGTGATGATTGTATAAAGCTAACAATATGAATCACACTTTAATTATGTAATAAACACTAGGTAGTCATGTAGAATCTGAATAAAATCCGTGTCTCACAAATGCTTTTGAAGGTCAGGTTGCTGCAAGTGGTATTTCTTGCCTCAGAGTTAGAAAACAGAACATTTTTAGGAATGAGAGCAGTCTTTCAGCACTATAAGTATTTTAAATACTTAAATAGGAGAAGAAGGAAATACAAAGATTTCCAATATTTAGTACATACACACAAAAAAAGCTCTGTTTGGCTCTGCAACACAGGTATTACCTAGTTACATGTGGCAGATTGAGGAACGCAAAGCTTTCTGCATTCACTCTTTCTTGGTGGGAGTGCAAGGAAGCTGCCCAAGCTAGCAAAGAAACTCTTCTCCCTGTGCAATCACCCAGCTTAAAGCAGCATAGGATGCAGTTTGTCGAGTCCAGCTTCACTTTATCCTGACGGAAGGATAAGCTTACTAGTACAACAGATTCAGCTCCCAGGCTGAAGCTCGCTTCTATCTAGCTGGCCTGCAGGACCAGCTTTTACTCCTCTACAGCTGCTGTAGGCATGCCCTGTGTTACCTTCATCCATTACTACGCTATTCTGACTTCCAAATTTCATTATTGTGTTCTCTTGAACAGCTTGCAGCATTACTTTTATCTCCTTAAGTCAATGATCAATTTGTAAAAATAAAATTGCATTTAATTCAAAGGAAATCAAAGCAAATCAAGAGGTAAATGATTCAGTTCCAATACTGTAGTATCTTACCAGATAAGTGTACGTGTAAACTCTGGTTTTCCATGGAAAGTGCATGCCCAAGTTGAGAATATGGCCAATTACCTAACACCCCTTAACTCTTAGCATCTCAGAGTTTATCAGACATAATTCTTACTCTGATTTTTATTCCTTCCCACCCCTTATTCATGGGTCAGGAGAAAAGTAGAGTATGAACTCCCATATAGCACAAGCTATAGAATCTCATACAATAGCATTAAACTATATTTGTTATTCCATCATATTTTACAGATTGACATAATCTGCTAATTGCAGAGATATATGAACAAAATCTATCCATGTAGTATTTCAGGGGTAAAATTCAGCTGCAGTTAAAATACAGCACTTCATTTTTACTTGGAATCTTTAACATTATGAATCGATTATTTGTACTAGTTTACCTTTTGTTCTATCTGAAGAAATCACATTGGGAAATGATTCCTGTACTTTCCCAGTGTTTGGAGGATGGTCAAAACTTTAAAACAGATGGACCTGTTCTGAGCTTCTGTTCTGTGTACAAACTTTGGAAGAGAAAGTCACCATTCAAATCCCTACCTATAAAAGAAAAGCTAGTTAATTACCTTTAGACATAATGTTAAACTGTGTATATTTAATAATTTTACTTGTTATTGGATTAGCTGGGATTTGGAATGTCACACAGCACACAAGCCTGTAGGGAACACTACCAAAAGCAGTGGGCAGGACATGAAGAACAATCATGAAGTGTCACCCACTAAGATGGGACACACCCTATAAAGACAATTTTCCTTTGCAAAACCTCACGAAAGACAATCTTATCTCAGAAACGATGACAAATCCGTCTGACGCCCACTCAGTAATTTCCTTTTCATTTATCTATTTGGAAAACAGAGCTTTTGGCACTAGGCTCCTAATATTAATTGTGCCAAAGAATCAGTAAGAAAGTGAATGACACTGAAAATAACAGGAAAAGATTCAAGGTTTTCTTCTGCTTTTTGGCTTCCTGCTCTTTTTCACAAACTCTCTCATTTTCTCACGATCACTTTCTTTAGTATACTAATGATAGAGTAGAACAGGTACATATCTGAGAATAGACACGCATTACTGCCAAAAAGTAGTTAAAGGAATGTTAGCATTGTAAAGTCAAAGATGAATTATAGAGCACTGAAGTTAATTTTGCCCCCTTGTATGCACACGCTACAGTACAGTCTTCAGTTACAGGCAGAAAGTGACTCTTGGGGTTCTCAGTTCCAGAAACAATCAGTGCCACAATCACCTCTACCTATTCGGAGATTAAATTGCAGGAAAGAGTTTCTTAATGATTGTAGTCCTGGGCTGTGGTATATACAGCACAATTTTTGCAGAATTTAGCTTCCAAACTCTAACAAGTCTAACATGATCTAACAGATCATGTAAAGATCTGGCATGTTCCTAAAAATGTATCTATTTTGCCAATAAACTATTCCTCTATCAAACGGCAAATTCCTGCTTTTCACAATGAAGGTAGCAAAGCTTTACTGTTCCTTAATATTTTGTTTCTTTAGCATTGTCAAACTAATCTGTTCTTCCTATCTCTCTTTTCCAATGGCTTACATATTATAGCCAAAATTATAACATCACTAGCCACAGACAGGCAAAAATACATGGAAAATTTCAGATCAAGCTACTGGAGGATAGCTGTCAAGCAGACAAGATTTTAGCGTGCAAAGCACCAAGCAGTTATAACAATAGATGGCACTATCACTTTTTTCATTAATTAATACTTATGATCTATGTATATTTACGATTACAGTACGCAGGACAAAAAGATCTAGATTTTTCATCCACATAGCATTTTTTCTTGACACAGAACAACTGCACCACTTCAATAAAAGGTTACACAGAGTTTACTTAAACATAGCTTAAAAGAAGGTAATTGAAAATAAGTTTTAATGAATAATTTTAATTTTTTTTTTAAACCAAATCTGTACTGCACAGAAGTGGACAGAAAACACAACAGACCATTTTCAACAGCAAAGCACACAGAAGGCAAAAAGACAGTGAAAACATTTAACACTTGACTGATATTGAACCGAAAGGGAGCTTGTCTCGACTTACAGCATTCACCCAGGTGATTAAGCAACCTTCCTGGCACAAGCCCAACCTGAAGGAAGAACCACCTGACATGGAGTTGGAAGGTTATGCCTCTCCTCATTCAAGACTCACATTTCCTGTTCTACTGAAAAAGCAGCACCCAAAAGTGCATTCCTCCATGCTGAAGTTATAGATAGAAGTTGGCAACGCTTCGGTGAACATACCTAAAAATATACGTCTATCAGATGCATTAAAGAAGTACGGAAGAACAGCAAGTTGCAAAAGTTTTTGAGAAATAAACTACTAAGCACTGGAGAGCACTTCCCAGTGGTAGTACAGAATGGCACGGTACAGAGTACAACCAGTATTTGTAACAGGTTTGCAGCGGGTATCATAAGACCAGTGCCAGCAGTCAGAGAGACACCATTAATGTTTGATTTCAGATCAAGTTCATGAAATTCATCAAGATTTCCAAAATACCCCGAATCACACTTCATTTTCCATTGGTCCTTAACAAAAAAAATAATTGCATGCTCCTCACCCTCTAAAAGGTTACGACCTTGTACTCTCAGTTTTGCCTAATGCTGTTTCACTGGGTAATTCCTCCCGCTCACACATTTTTAACAGTACCTGATGTATCCTGTTACTGATTGTTTTTGTGGTTCATTTTTTTCCAAAAAGTAGGATTGTATGCTAATTTGATTTTGAAAAAAACCAGCCAAACAGACACCATCAGGATATACCCACTTGCAAGCACTTCTTTCTAAATTATTTTAAAATGCACCGTATATTTCTACAGAACTATAGCCCTATCATTGTACATTTTATCTCCAGAAGCACGTTGCCTTTTATGAACTAGCTGGCGAGTCTGAAACTAGACTATACCCACAGCACAAACATTCTTTGAAACAAACGAAAAGACATCGTACAGTGAAGAAAGTAATGCTTGTTACAAAAAGAGTCTCAAATTCACAGGGATGCTTTGCTTGACAATTCATGGGGAAGTGCCTGTAACTACTCTTTCAATCAGTTCAGTATTGCTTTATAAGTAACCTGATCTGGCTTTTTATATTTACGCTCTCTGCTGCTTCGGGATCGTTCCAACTAGGTATCCTCTCCCCCGTGATGGGAGGCAACAGTCATTTTGCCTGCTTACCGAAGCCACTCCTCTTCTCCTCCTGTTCTGCCCACTCTGTAATGAAAACTACTCCCAGACTTGGCTGCTCTCGCTGGACTCCTGCCAGTTCAATTCCAAGCATAGAGGACTCTCTGTATGCAGGTATTTCCAAGGTAGTGTTCATCAGACAAAAAAAAAGAGGCGCCCCTAAGCTGCTTCTAATGACGAGTCAATGAAAGGAGCTCTAAGAGCAGTAGCAGAGGTCAAGACGTTAAGAGGAACCCTGCCACCCCGGCAGCTTTGTGATCAGTGCCGTCACCGAGCACAAGATGCAAGGGTCGGTTATGCACACAGCTGCCAAGGTACCAGCAAAATTCCCCATCTATTAAAAAAAAACCTCTAGTGCCATTGTGTCTAAACAGAAGATTTCAAAAGGGCTTCAATCACTATGTTGTACAAAGTGCCGTGAAGGAAGGTCAGCAGCCAGCTCAGAAATGCTGCTGCAGGGAGGTGCGCCAGTTCGTGGTATGTGCTCTATTTAAAATTACATCGAGAAAAAGAGTTAGAAGTATTTTATCCCTCTTTCTGTTTAAATAGTCTGCCTGCTACCAGATTGTATGGATGAAAGTGACCCTGACCATCTCCTTACCGCTTAACCCCCTCCCTTCCAATCACTACACTCAAAACAAGTTCTAGAGACTCACAGCTTTAAAATTTATTTTCCTGCTGTATCAAATCGACAGCCACCAGTGTGACAGTGACATCTCTAGTCATTTTCATTCTCTAAACTGAATTTTGCTTGTTCTCCTGCAGTCTGCCTCTTCAGGCCGCTTCCCCAATATTAGCATTACAAAGATGACAAATCAAATATGTTACATGATGCACACATCTACTGTCCAGTGCAGAAGAATACTAGGAAACCTACTCTGATTTACAGTTTCATCTTCAACTAAATGTCAACAAAAGTAATGAAAAATTAACCAAGCAAGAACAAAAGAACCAGCCAGGACAGCAGAATGCATCTTCACCCCAAAATTACATCATCAACCAGAATTACTCCATTTTTAAGCTACTAACTTACAGTGAAATGATCACAAAAAGCACAGTCTTTCTTAAAAATTACTCTGCAAACAGAACTAACACGTTACCATCATCTTGATTCTCCTTTTTCATATTACTAGTCATCATATGCTCTACAAAATGGCAGCACCTCACCTGCTTGCTACAGCTTCAAATGCACACACTTTGTGTTCACAGCCAGAAGAAAGTGTCGGTAATGTATCTTCCCCTGTGCCAAAATATTTGTTTGAAAGTAACCTAAACAAAATTCAAGACAAACATCCACCAGCTTTTGGTAGCTCAATTACCAGATCCAAACTCTTACTGTGTCCCACTGCAGAGAAAAAGAATAAAAAAAAATAAGAATCAAACCACAGAGCCACGCAGGAAAACATTAGTCCCTATGACAATGGCTTATAAATGAAAAATTATTTAGGGGATGCACAGAAATGTGTGGATATGTAACAAAAGAAACATCTCAAGGCAGCACAACAAAATAGTGGGGATAAACTTCAGTGTAATCTCATAGTGCTGCAAGAAGAAAAAATAATCCAAATTACCTCATATTTGAGCTGAGATACAGCCCAAGATAAACCACTGTACGCTATTTAAGAAAGCAAAATGTAGTCATTGGCTGGGAAGTTTAAAAGATGTTACCATAAGAGAGAGCAGAACAGCAACAGTAGATAACAGCATTTCATTTGTTCCACTGGACCATTTTATGGCAGAAATAGGACTTCAGTCAAGGCAACCATACATACTGCATTTACAACTTAGAACCCATTAGCAACATCGTACAGTATATGTCTAAATTCATGATTTCAGTTAACAGTTTTCTCTGCATCTCTCATACTCACACAGAAAAAAGGATGTACAAAAGCTATATGCACTTAAATAACTCGTAACTCATATGACTGATGCCTAGAGCAAGAAACGTTATTCTCATTCTTGCATCAATTTTACAGACTAAAGTCTGATCTATAGACTCAATCCTATTAGAAGAAGAGTAGCAAATAGAAATGCACACTGTTGTAGGAAGAAGAGAGTTACCCAAGTGCCACACTGCTTTTTAAAACTAAGCTTATGTGTGAACCTCCCCCCACTGGAGGGGGGGATTGTATTAACTCCACCAGAGATATGGCGGCTGCCCCACTGAATAGGAAATGTCACATTACTTCAAATTCTTTAGGAAAATGCTATCAATATACAAGTCCCTTTTAATGACAGCATTCCTATGTATTCCACAATTTTCAGTGCATTAAAGAATAGCCAAGAAAGCAGCTATAAAGGAGACAACTCTTTTTGGAGATGACTTGCATTGTTGTTAACACTTAAATAATAAGAACACTTAGTGTAAGGGACCAGAGGGAGAAGTTACGTTCATCTGCAGTATTAGATACACATCTCGCTGACATATAGCATGTGTATTCACCACTGCACACTTCCAACCTCAATAGCACCCCTTTTTATACTTATAAGAAATGTCAAACCGGTAAATCCAATTTTAAACAATAAACTGTTACGTCCCACTGCTGACATGCAGCATTGATTTAATACATATAATACATAGATTACTTAATCATACAAGAACGTCATTGTTACTTATCACTCAGCAATACTCACTTAGTGGAAACTGTTACTGTACTTGATAACTATAGCCTATTAAAAGGCAGATGATAATTATTTACTAAGGAAGTTGCACCCAATTTCACCCCGCTGCCTATGGAACATTCATTGCCCATCACTCAGGAATTGTGCAAAACAAATGTTTACCTGTCAAACTTGCATTCCCTGTTTTTAGAGAAGACACCACAGAGCAGTGTTACCTCTCATTAGATTGCAAAACATTAATCCCAGAATTGCCTCTCACCTATAAGAAGATGCATTCATGAAAGATTTTGTTAATTTTTGCCTTTTTCTTCCTATATTAAAATTTGCGTTCATAATTTGGGATTTGCACTAAGTTATGAACCAAAGAGCTTTCAACCAAACTCAGAAAACAGCTGTGGATGGAATTCAGTGGATGGGCTTGTACCAGACAGGGATGTGACAGGTTCAGTTTCTGAGACATAAGTCATCGTGCTTTTATTTGCAATCACTGATAACATCTGAAGTGGATTGTATATTTCTGCACTTGCAGTGGGGAAGCGACTGTGTAACCTGCTCTAAGTGAACCTGCTCTGGCAGGGGGGTTGGACTAGATGATCTTCAGATGTCTCTTCCAACCCCTATCATTCTGTGACTTGTGTGCACATAGGTTTAAATTTTATATACAACACACAAAACAGAGGCTAAGCAATTAAACACAACGATGCGACCATAAAAGGAATAGCCTTATCAATAAAAAAAAAAACCATTCCGTTTGAAATGAAAGACAAAAGGATAAAAGAAACTAATGCTGTATCACTTTATGTTAAATCTGTATTTTTCCCCTTCTCTGGAGGACTCGGATGCTTTGTGCTATTTTAATACTCAGGCTATCGTTTTCCAAAAAGCACTTGAACAAACACTGAAGGACAAAGGTATCACCCTGAAGGGTGTAGCTGTTTGCAGCAAGGTAGCCCTGAGATCTTTATTCTGTTGATTCAGTGTCTCTTCAGATCAAATGAATGATATGGAAGTGCATCCATCAGCAACTTTGCAACTTTATTGCATACTCCTATGCCAAAGCAAGGAGGTCAACAGTGTCTTAGTGGAACCCATCAACAGCCCATATCCCCACCACCCAGGGTACAACCAGAAGAGAATATACTATTTAATAAGCTATGAAATCTCTCATACCCACCCAAATATGAAGTCTGCTTTAACGTCCTAAATTTGGCCTTTGAAAGAAGACTGGGAGGGAACATACTTCCTGACATCCAGCTGCTTTATTGTTTAGATGACCCAGATTGTGTTTATAAACACATTTGCTCAACTGAGCTATGAGCTGGCTTCTTTGGGGAAAAATTACTCAGAGCATTAAGACTGATTAGAAGACACCTCCTTTCATTTCTGAATTCAGAGAAGTCCTGCAACGTTAAGAAAAACTGGTCAGAAAGATCAAAGGAAAAAGGGAAGGCAATTAGCAGATTGGCACTTATCCCTCTTCAAAAGAAACAGTTTTGCAGCTTTTGTTGATAAGAACAAGCTACTACCATATTTTAAGGGCCTTTTAGCAAACTATGGCAAATCACAGGGACATCAGTTTAAGAGTTGTGAAAGATGTCTGCTTATTTTAAAATCTGAATTGGTGATAAATATTTGCCCATTACAGTGAGGGAAGAAACTCAATATTCTAATTAACAGAGATAAAAAAAACCAAAAACCATAAAAGACAGCGAGAGTGTGTAGATCAAAAGTTTGGAAAGTTGACACTTAAAAAAATGGACAGCCTAAATATTAACTGTTACTTTTCAACATAACCCAAGAAAGCAAAGAAGGAATCCCCCTTGCAGGACAGATAAATTGCATAATGAAGGTCTCCCTTCTGACTGAAGATACAAAATGGCTACGAGTCAGAGTAGACGACCTTACGTATTTTACAAATTCTATACAGCAGCAAAAGCCCTCCAGTCATTTCAAAAGAGAAGAGGCTGCAAAGATTCTACGCATTGACTAAACACAGGTATTACAGAACGATAAACCAGGAACAGATGCACAACCAGAAGCATTCAATGAAAAATGTTGTTTGGGACACAAAGCACCAAGTTGGGAACAACGTTTACTGGGCCGTAAAGCCAACCAAGACACTATTGGGTACCCTGCAAAGGAAGTTTTATGTGGATACATGAAATAGCATGTAATCAGGAACAGGACATTAGAGTTATTGCTTGCGTTCTTCACCACTGTTATATGAATGATGATTACCGCAGCCAAGAGGCAGTCTTCAGTCAGTTCTGGTTTATCCTCAGAGGATTCAAGAATGTCTTTGGCCAAGCTAAAATACAGCTGATTCGTTAAGACAAAACACACAAGCTGATGCGGAAATGCAACTACCCCTTACTAGCTAAATGTCTTATCGCAAAGCATACACAAGGAAATTAAGTCCCTAACGATCTCTTCTTGAGGTTTGTCTCCAAAAGCAGACTTGTGGTTATACTGGATAAAAGTACAATAAGGAAATGGGTGAAATTGCCATAGTTCCATTATGCAAGACTGGAAAAGGCAAGATGGAAGACAGATGAGACCGGCATTTGCAATCTCAGGCACTGAAAAACATCACATATTACAGAAGACTGTTCTGGCTTTCAGTTAAACACAGAACTACACTTTTAAACAGAAAAATAGATAGAGTTTATGATACTAGGTGGGATAGAGAAAACAGTAATTATTTGGTATGTTATAGTACTGAAAGTGTTATCAACACAAAGCTATGGTTAATGGATGTTAGCAGATAACTTCCAGAGTACTGAATATATTTATACCTAAGCCTCAGAAAAAGCAAACAACAAAGGATGTGGGAGATGCACTGCAAGTGTTTAATCCAGGGCTTATCAAAACAAACCAAAAAACCAAACCCCACCAAACTCAACATAAAAACCCACAACAAAAAGCCACCCTCAAAACCCAAACCCAAACTAACTGAAAGAAAATCCACATGGTTTCAGTCAGACTGCTATTTTATTCATCAACTTGTTATTCAGGGAAGGCTATGTCCTTATTTATTTGTAAGGACTTTTAACATAACATGAGGAAAAGCAGCTTTTTAGTCAGTTGCAGGGAACAGCAGCTTGTCCTGTGACTTGATGAAAAGCACTGCTGCACACAGAAGGATGACAGATTTAGCACCCTGTCTCAGGCAGCTGGGTAATACAAAGAGCAGCATCAATACCAAGCTATTTTGCCTCACACATGACTGACTACTGCAGGACAGGTAAGGCACCAGCACGAAATATTTGGACAATGATTAAGGGATCACTTGTGAGAATGGAGGAAAAAAGAGAGGGGACATGTAATTTGATGTCTTCACCTTAAGAATGGCCACCACCCTTTGCAGCAAGAGAATTATGTCCAAGGGTGGGAAGTGGCCCACTCATCCATGTCTGAGAATGACTCAGGCTACTGAAGTTTACTCCACCCTAATACCCTGATGTAGTGACTTTAAAGATCAAAGCCTGATCCATCCTTTGAGCTGATCCTCCTTTGCTCCCATTCTTCTCCTAAGCTAATACAGTTCCATCAAAAAAAATCTGATGTATGGGTGATCAAATACTTATTTTTTTAATATAATAAAAAAACCAACCCTTAACAAGCACATTTTAGGGGAACAACATATCTTGTCAACAACCAACATCATGTAACGTGTTTCCATCAGCGCTTCTCTTGGCTGGCATACGTGGTAGTCAAGGAAAGCATACACGACCATAAATCAAGGGCTGCTCCAACTCAGCACTACCAACTCCCAACACAAGCACATTATTTCATAGCACAGAAAGCAAACAGGTGACATTCTGAGGAGTTTGGTCATTAAATACAGTATCTGTATGGTGTTGAATACAAGTAACTCCTTCATCAAACAATTAACAACGTCAACCACAACAGTACTGGTAACCTTCATGAACAACAGTAGCATTGTATTATCTTGAAGCATTAATAATAGCATAGCTGAAATGGCATCTAGAATTTCCAGTTTCGGGAAAAGATCTACAAGATCTCCAACTCTTCAGTTAAGCGGGTTTCCCCAATGATTGTCACTATTACTTGGGCAGTTTTGCTATGGATGTTTGTGAGGGGGTGATTAATTTGAAGTTGGTTTTGGTTGCTTTAAGATGGGACAGGAACTAAATGTTTTCTCCTGCTCCATGCACACCACAGGGACAGCAATGGAAATAGTGTCGAGAAGCCCCCTCCAGATCTGCTTTGCTCTGCCTCAAAACCCTTATCTGACAGAAGTCTTCAGGTGCATACTCTTCTTCCCTATCCTAATCCAGAAGCAACAGTAACTAGGAGATGGCGTCATAGCTGATGTGCAAGTTTCCTTGAAGATTTTCAGCTATTTCACACAGCAGCAACTGATGACAACTTTATAGCTAATCCCACAGAGACAAGGCAAGAAGGGCTGATTTGGAGGCGGGAGGACAGCCCAAATGACTGGTCAGCCTGAGGAAGTCTCATGCTTTGGCAGTTGACAGTAAATAACTACACTCATAGAACCTCCAAAGATGGTACATTTTTAGCTTTTGGGCTTGTAATCGCTGCTACTTGGAAAGAGCAATATTCAGATGGGATCTATTTCTTTTGTTTCCTTCTGCCATTTGAAGATGTTACACCTTCTTTTGAAAGTAAAATTCTACATCAGAAAAACGGTAGGCAATACCTGAATGGAAATATACCAGCAACAAGCTCTAAGCACACCACAGCATTCAAAACTGTGAGGCTGAGAATGTGAAAGAACAATAAATAGGCATGTGGTTCAAGAGAGACATGAAAAATCAGGGTAGGAGACCATTCTCATGGTAAGCACCAAATCAGTTAAGTTCTTGTACAGGCCTATCCTAGAGGAAGCATCTTTGACACAGGAAATCCAACAATAAATGTATTTATGGACAACTGGTTAACATGCAGCTGTTAATGCAGTTTCAGTTCGAGCATTATATTCTAATTACAAGTGAATTTAGAACAACATTGGGTTTGGAGGCCCACACCAGGAGAATTGCCCAGATATGAAAGCTCAAATAGGCAATAAAAAATTTATTAACCCCACTTATTTTGTAGGGCCTGAACACCTACAGGATCCATATAATTTGCATCTGTTGCTGATAGTGGTCTTTTCAGTTTAGGTATCTAGTTTAAGGATCAGTAGACAATTAACAATTGATAACCAGCTCAAATAGCTCACTTGATATCTCTGTGTCTGAAGCATACTCCCTCACTGTCCGTGTCTCAGTTCACTCTCTCAGCTACACTGAACAATAACTCTAAATCAAAACAGAGGCAGCTGCACTAACAATGTCAGTAAGAAAAAGGCTTCAGTGCTGCCTTAAAAAGATAAAGTTAAAAAAATAATCAGCATTTATTGGCTACATTTCCTTTAACATTGAAGTCTTATAATATGCTCTCAGAAACAAATTATTAAAAGTAGATAATAGCGTTCCATAATGCTTGTGAATTGCTGCTTAAGTGGATTTTAATAATTGAGAGTGGAAAATTTTATCATTGAGCACCAGA
>JAOXJK010000032.1:3946551-3957737 GCA_025774025.1 Xenus cinereus
TGACATGCCCTGGGTGGTCCTGCCTTGGCAGGGGAGTTGGACTAGATGATCTCTATGGTCCCTTCCAACTCTAAAAAAATTTCAGTGAAATTCAGTGAAGTTTGCAAGTACTGACTCCTTTCAGGTCTGTTACTTGTGTTACTTAGTATATCCCCATAATGAAGGCAAGCAGTTTTTAACATGGAATCAAGCCCTTTTCTAAGAACTACATACAGAACTACATTAAAAGGAAATGTGGCTATCCTATTGATTAGGAGATTGTCATGGCTCTAGGGCTCCTTGGAAGAAAGTTATTAAAGCTCTTCAAATGACACCTACGTCAGTAACAAAAAAAAATTCAAAATGCACCAGTAAGATGTAACAATACAAGAAAAACATGTTCTGCAAAAGTGTGCCTTTCAGGCACATTAAAAGTTAAAGCTGCATTCTTTCATTAAAATTGAGCAACTATCAACTAAAGACAGAGTGAAGTGGTTCCTACTCTTTCCTGTGCATCAGTTTGCACCACCAGCTTTTGTGTTCAGCATAGCTATTCTTCTGAGCTACGGAAGTCTCATTGCTGGTTCTACTGACCATGGACCATGAAGAACAGATTTTGGGGTTTGGCCACTGGCTGTTTTTACTGAGTTGACAGCATTGGCAAATCATCTTTAACTATGGATACAGCTGAGTACTATTCAACTCCCCATTACATAGCAGCAGCTGTCTCAGCAAGAGGCTGAGCATTAGTATGGCTGGGAATTGAGCTGATGCGATGCTGAGTGCAACCAAGCTGGATTCAATTAACACTTATGGTATAGTGGCATTGTTGCTAGAAAACACTCCCGTATTTTCAAGTTGTTGATATGACCTTTACACGATCGGTAAAACAATATGAATTAGCTCAGACTGAATACGAATCAGAAGAATACAAGTGAGCTGGCATTACAGCTCTAGTAATTTAAGAATTCAAGATAATAAAACCCAAACCTGTCAAACTGATGCAGCAAGAAGATTCAATGCAAGTTCAGACCCAACCCAGGCCTCTACACAAATTGATATCACTGGATCGCATAAGTCACCCAGTCCCTGAACAAATATTAAAGGAAACAAAAGGTCAAGTCCTAATTATAAAAAAAAAAAAAACACACCAAACCACCAGAATCTATAAATCTATTTAGGGTGGCAAATGAAATACTGTGAGGCTGTATTTTTGTTTACTAAACTATGCCTTAAAAAAAAGAAATATTGTGTACTTGTATCTATGGCTGCTTGTTTGTAAATGTGCGATGCCAAGAGGATAATCCTTTTACTCCCAGAAATATAAACTATCTATCTTAATTACCTTCTTAGATCTTTTAGAACCTAAGTGCCATTTTCTATCCTATGCATTGTTATCTATAATGCTATGTGTATATAGACAGATAAGTACTTCTGTATGGAGTATTACTTGGATAGCCTCTTCTGAATGATAGCAATTTTTCTATGCAAGGAGAAAAAGTAGTAAAAATGACAAGGTGTTATTTTTTACTACATAGCTAACTCCTGTTCCCAGCATCCTCAACTCCAGTTGAGTTAGGCTGGAACAGATTGGATTTTAGAAACGCAGCTACTGCCTAACAACACAAATGCACGTTTTCTGTGGAATGCTGACAGCGCAACTAACTTTTTGGGTCATCTTTATTATTTGGTTCTTCCATTGCCTGAAAAGATAATATACACATAAACCAACGCTATTATTGGTTATCTGTGTACCAGGGCATTAATTGTATAACGGCAAGAAAACCTGAGAGGATGCCACTTTTTTCCACTTTCACAGGCAATACAACTTTCAACTGGACACTCTGTAAGGACTGAGAGGTATCAAAATATAATATAGCATCTGCTACTACTACAACGACAGCACTAATAAGATTCAAGCCTATGAAACATGCTACAGAAAGAAATTAACACTCCAAAAGATTTTTTAAAATAAAGACATTTTAGAAAAGTTTGCATTGATAGTTTTCAGTATACTTACAACTTGATCATACTGCCTCAGTCCTCTAAGTCTTGAAATATAAACTAAGTCAGCTCATTCCTCAATTACATTTTTTTGTTTAAAACTAAAGACATAAATAAAAGACCTTTTCTTTTCTAAGCCTGAGTAGTTAGCCATAATTTGCTGTCATTCACATTTTCAGATACTTTCCAGAAGCAAAATAATAATGCTTTGTTAAGATACATAATCACAGCGATGAAGAAATACTTCCAACTATTTTAGGGTTCAAATTTTACTTATTAAAAAGTAATACTGCCCATTTAATTACAGGAAAAATAATTTCAATTTAATTGTTACCTTGTGACTTCACATGTCCTTAATACTATATAATTGTAATTAATGCATAAGTTATCTGTATCAGCAGTAATCACTGACGTAGTTGCATTTAATTATTTCTGCAATTCTGACATATCCCAAGTACCTGGTAATGAACTATAGCAAAATTTATAATTAAAACAGAGAAAATCCTATTTCAGAAAGGCAGCCCATAGGCTAGATGAAGTAGGTTGAGAAATGCTTGAAATTACAGAATGATAGAATGGTTCTGGTTGGAAGGGACCTTCAAAGACTGTCTCATTCCACCCCCACCAGGCCAGGTCGCTCAAAGCTGCGTCCAGCCTGGTCTTGAACACCTCCAGCAATGGGGCATCCACAGCTTCTCTGGGCAACCTGTCTCACTACCTCCCTTGTAAAAAAGTTTCTTCCTTATATCCAGTCTAAATCTACCCTCTTTCAGTGTAAAACGGTTGTCCCTTGTCCTATCACTATACACCCTGGTAAACAGTCTGTGTCTTTTTTGTAAATCACCTTCACATACTAAAAAGCAGCAATAGGGTCCTTACTTAACTCTTGATATTCTGCCTTAGACCCCATCTACTAATGCTCACAGTATAACTTGGACTTCCCCCCAGTCCTACAGCCAGCCTCTATACGCACTGGAAGTGCTGGTGTACACTCCCCAGCAAGAAAGGAAGAATCCAATTTGTATGCAAACATGACTCTGTGCATTGTAAAACTTTATTGCAAATAAACAAATGTAACTGCAGCTGTCAAAATCTAATGTAAACTCTTCTTTTTCCTGTGTCTCATTCATCCTTCATTCTGTATTTTGAGTCTAGCAGCAATATTTTCAGCATTTCTGATGTACCCATATTACGAATTGTGCTGCCTGGTGAGTACCACTGAATGCAGAAGGGGGACCATAGCTTCAACCTAGGCAGAAATAGAATTGTTTGATAGAAGTGATGTATAATCAGAAGGGATTTAGCTGAAGAGAGGGTGAATGCTTTAATAAATCCTTGCATTCTTTCATTATTTTCAAAATATCACCAAGTTCCTGTTACTGAGCTTTAGAAAATTCAATTTCATTATTTTTGAAAGGACTTTAAGACAACAGGCATTTTAAAAATATTTTTTAAAGTTTTCTGAATGCTATTAATATAGACTAGCTTGCCTACATGTTACAATTCCCCCAAAGAAAAAAAAAAAACCTCAACAAAACGCTGCTGTGAGACCTTGAGAGGACTGACCTACAGTCTGCTGCAATGCTGCGAGCAATCATGCTACTCAAGCTGTTCAAATTAGGTTCTTCCTGCTGTGACAGCAGTTCCAGGGCGCATGCATGACTGAACTTTCAGAATGAATGTTTTTGTTTTTTTAACATGGACCATTCAGAAACAACTAGGACTGACAAATTCAGTAATGCATCATTTTTTCCACTATCCTACATGCGCCCAGTTGGTGCTTGGAACAAGGGTGCAGCTATATCTATAATTTTCTATTAACTTGAATAACACTGTTTTTACAACAGCCATACAATACTTAGGAAACTTTCTGGACCTGAAATAAAAGCAAACAGCTCCGAAGTTGACCAGCTCACACTGGAGGAAAAGTAAAGCATCTTTTAACAGTTCCAACCAGGATCAGACGGCAGTTTCTCACCCAAGCATCGTGAGATGCATATTCCACCCAGACGGCATATTCCACCCAAGCATCTCTTTATTTCCCCCCAAATAATTAGTAATAAAATACAAAACCTCAGACCCAAACTTATCCCGACAGCAGCACATTGTGAAATGGTGACATTTATACAAGTTGGCTTTGTAGGACCATAATGTACCATACTGTAGATGCATCCCAGAGCTGCAATAAAACTCTGAAAAAACAAAATTCTGACTGGAAAAGGACACAACAGGAAACAAAACCTATTTTGCCTAAATGTTTGGATATTCAACTCTCTGAAACCAGTCTATAGTACAGCTATGATTCAGTCAATTAGGCATCCTGAAGTTATTTTGGGAGTTCCTGCTCATCTTCCAGATTTCACTGTAGAAAAGCACACACCTCTTTCTGGGTCTTGTGTCATCTGCCAGCACTACCTGAGTGCCTAGGGCAGTCTAATTGTAATAAATACCCGTTTTTAAACACTCAGTCACATTATTGATATCTCTCAATATTCTTAAATTCTTTGTGAATCTGGCTCTTACTGTCTGCCTCTTTTCTCCCCTCCCTCCCCAAAACAGTCATTTTTAGTCTGTGTAGCAGCATAATCAAGTTGTGAGGATGGCCTGTGATTCTTTTACCTCTGCAATAACTTCCCCTTCAGGCAATCCTCCCAAAATTTCTTACAAATCTCATTCAACTGCTGATTTGCCTTTTTTTTTTCCTTTTGGAGCAGTCAAAATTCCAAAGGGCATCCTTAACTACCCCAGACCTACTAACTAAGCATAAAGCATAACCTATAAATTTGTTAAACATCCTCACATCAAAGCTTTCCTCCTGAAACAAAAGGTTTGGCATTCAAACCTGAAACCTACTGTTTGATTAGGCGCCAAGGGCTGCACGACTAGTACCGTTTTACACGAGCTAGTTCCGTGCTAAAGTCCTTCGAGTAAACACAGGGAAAAAAACTTGCAGTTGTCCTAACATTCACACTCCTGCTAATACGATCAACTAGATCTGTGGTTTCCACCAGGCTACTCATCCAAACGACAGCTAACATCTGCCTACCCTTTTATAGCAGAACTAGTAATTCTTGTAACTGGAACTGAGTTAACTCTGTCACCATGACCTGAATTCTGGTTGGAGACTGCCAGGTTCACTGAAACTGAATGCACTAGACAGCTGTAATTGTAGAAATAAAGAAAAAGACACTTTTGCACAATCATTTTTCAAATAAGATTTATTTTGGATTAATACATAGAAATGTGTATATTGATCAATAAAAAAAATATATCACAAGTCTAGTATCAGGTTGGAGACACATAGCTGCCATAGACAAAATCATGAGCTGTACTTTGGATTTTGACAGAGAGTTTAATCTCTACTAACAGCTGTCAAGTGTACAATAAGTTACTCATTAAAACATGATCACAGAATGGTTTGGGTTGGAAGGGACCTTAAATCTCACCTAGTTCCAACCCACCTTTAATGGGCAGGGACACCTCCCACTAGACCAGGTCACTCAAAGCCTCATCCAGCCTGGCCTTGAACACCTCCAGGGATTGGGCCTCCACAGCTTCTCCTGGCAACCTGGGCCAGTGTCTCTCTTTACATACTGTGACGTTATACCTCAGTTAGAATACCGTCTCTACTCATAAATTTCTCTGCATTAACATCAGTGGAAATGCAAACATCCCAAACTTATCCAGTACAGGGAAAAAAAAAGAAAGGAGTATCTAACAGAGAACTAGCAAAGTTGAAATAGTTCCAGTTTTACCATGATTAATCATCTTTACAATTATTTTCCTCATTTCCTCCCCCTCCTCCCCCCCTCCAAAAAAAAAAAAACCCAGAAAAAAATATAAGTTTGTAAGTGAAAGTTATGCAGTCAACCATAAGAAATAAAAATGCCTCGGTATAGCTCACCTGTCTCAAATACCGCATCACTAAAACCCATAGCTTCATATACTCTGTGTTGCTTTTTTTAAGTTTGTTTTTTCACTGATAATCCAACTTCACTCTAATTAAGCTAAATAACTGGCTTCCCTTAAAGAAGAAAACCACAGACAAAACTACATCCCCACCCCCCACTAGGAAGAAGCCGGCTTTGATCTGCCAAGACCAGGAGCGCTGCAGGAATGTTTCACACACTTTTCACGTGTACAAACCACCTCTGGAGCCTGAGCACGGTTGCTCCAGTGAATCTGCAGTGTTTAGGATCTGGGAAGTCTACAGAAGATCACACGGGCAGGCTCTACCTCCATAGCTTGCCTCGGGCTATCAGCATGCCCTAAGTCAATTCTGGCAGCTCAGGTGAATGCATGAACTCATTATGCTGCGCTTCATACGCCCGAGTCCTGCAACAGTGTTTTCTGCTTTGTACAGGCAGAAGAGTAAATTACAAGCCCCTTTTGTTCACACAGCAGAAATTAAGTTGTTTTTGTCAGCCTCCCCTCCCCAGCAGTATTGTACCTCAAGAATCAGCCTTGCCTTGGTATGTCTCTGATAAATAATAAAGGCAGGAATAACAAACAACAGTCAGATACCTGGCTTCAATCAGCAACATTCTGGCACTTAAAAGTTGTACAAACAGCTTGTGGTCCCAGGAAGCATCACCACCTTTTTAAAAAGGAGAGTCCGAGCATATTCACAGGCAGGGAGAAACCCAAATCAGATGGCTTTTCCACAGACAAGGAAAGCTAGTTATTCACTTTCGTTCCTGCTTAATTTCTTATGTAATTCTGCCTCTTCCTTTTTGATGGTTTTTTCCACTAAGCACAATACCTAGAAAGGGTATTTTGCAACAGCTTGGGACTCACAGGAGTCCATTAGCACCTTCCTGGCCACTGCAGGCCTTCAGCAGAGCGTACATCCCTTGACAGACTTGGTTCATATCTTCTAACAGGAATAGGAAACTAAGAAATTACTTATACAACACAAACCGTATTTTCTGTTTGCATATGAACAAGACACAAAATGAAAGGTATGTTATTTAGAAAAAAATCAAACATTTAAGTACAGTTCATTCTACTGGATGTGACTGTCCTGCTCATCAGATCAATACAATCCTTTTTTAAAAATCTTTTTAGGATTACATCAAAGAATTAAAAAAACCCCAAACCCCAGCCCTCAGCAATTACAGGTGTAACAGCAAAACAGTGCAAGCCAAGAGCACATTAAACTTTTCAACCAAAGTATACCGAAACAAAAGGTGATCTATATTTCATTAATTTACTTCTTCAAGTCAGAGGCAATTCAAGTGGCTGATTCCACCATTTGTATAAAATACCTTACTCATATTGACGACAGATTATCCCTATAACATATCATTTCAGTTCTAACCAACTACACTTCACTAACTCCCCAAACAGTTTACACTGCCCCGCTGCACAAGGCTGAGTCTCACTAAGACATACTTTTGGCTTTGTTTATATGGATATAAATATATCAGACTGGATTCTCAACTTCTCTGAAATCATTGTGTCTCCACAACCTCACAGCTCTTCAAGACCTGTTCCTGGTATGACACACCTGGTTACCAGGTGTTAAACAAAGGGCCATAGATGAGCGAGACAACTTCTGGCCAAACCCAGAATTCTTAATTCCCTGAAAAAGTCTTCATGCATATATCTGATTCAGTGAGGAAGTTAACATGACACACAACGGGATTTGCAAGGTAACCAGATCGGGCTATCAATTACTTTGTAGAGAGGAATGCAGAAGCAGCGGGAGCATGGCAGAGCTCCACGTCACCAGCTTTAAGGGAATACCAAAATTTTTTAACGTGAGTGGAAGTATCATCAACATTTTAATCTTTAAAGCAGACTTCCAAAGAGCGGTATCACAAAAACTCCCAGAAGCAGACCCAAAAAAGAAAAGCCATGCAACAGAGCTGAAATACAGTTTGCTAAGAATGAAGTGTGAGAGATAAGAGAACAGCCCCTAAGGACTTATTCAGCTGTAGAGTGGCAACACCCATGAAAATACTGTTTATGAATAGTCAAATTCAGTCTACACCTTTGGAACTACAGTTTTATTTGCTTACTTTTAACAGCTGAAAGTCTTGGGTAGGGCAGGGTAACTGAGCCATTCAGATGTTTGTATTAAAAACCCAACAGTCTCCTAAAAATGCTGTAACATTTAATCAATAGAGCACTGGAAGTCTTGCTGAGTTGAGCAGAGATTGCTTTTCTTTACCACACCCTTCCTCCTCTGCTTCCCTATCTATCTTTAGTGTTAAGGTTTCATCTTAGTTATAGCTTAAACCACAGACACCAAACTCTAGTTCAGACTTCCCAGCAGCAGTCATGACAGAAGACAACCGGCAGAAGACATTGATGTCCTCTCTCTGCTTGGTGCACTGGCCAGCCTGGCAGCAGGGGAAGGGACAGGCTCCGACGCCTGATACGCAGAGGCTTTGGAAGGAGGCGGGATGATTCCAGTGGCAATTCTGAACGTGCAGGGAATGTGCTCAGCCTTGCAAAGAGCCAGGGTCCAACACACTGGATATTGTACAGCTGTAGCAGAGTAATTCTTTTTTGGTGAAAAGAAGGATCTTTACCAATATTCCAGGTCACCACCAGACGGCAAGAAAATGGTAAACTAAGTGTCCTTAGTCAAATTTTTTTAGTGATTAGAAAAGCTAGAATCTCTCTTGTTACTCTAAGCTACATTTCAGTCATTATTAAATAAGACTTTTTTCACAATTTGGAGGACTCCTTACCAAATATAGGTCTATTCCCAGACTAGCACTTTTACTTCAACCTTAGTATCCTAAGCCTATTCTTCTTTTAAGAGAGGGTTATCAAACCTTGCCCTAAGCATATACAATATCCTAATTACAAAGGGACCTGCTCATAAAGACCTGATGTGAGACTCTGATTTGTTGAGGAGAAATAGGGGAAGATTTTTTTCTGTTTGTTTTAAACTCGTTCAACATGAAAATTATTTTACAGTTTTAACAGTCACTGTTTCACAAATAAACTTCACTGTGCGCATAGTCCTTTAGTGCATCCAGAGTATTTGAAACTACAGCACTAGAATCTGTTTTTAGAAAACTATGACAATCATAACACTCCTGTTAAAGCCAGTGATGGGAGAGAGGTTCAGTGGGTGGCCTGAGATGGAATACACTGTTCTCTGGTGCTGCAGTGCCATGAACTTGCAGAAAGCTTCTCAGCAGAATGAGCTAACTTCAGTCAGTGCCCTTGAGAAGGGAAAGGAGTGGGGCAGTGGGAGCCCCTTGAGTGGTTTTTTGTTCTTTGGAGCACAGAGGATCATTTGGACTTGCCCACCCATGAATATGAGTCCAGAATATTAAGAGACAGACTTTTATCTGTCTCCATATAGACGGATATATAAGATCCTGTTGATGTGTCAGTATTCTTAGCTGCTTCTCCCTACTACAGAGTTAACTGAAAAAGTTAATGCAAGGCCAGAGACACACAGCTGTAACTTGCACAGCATAGCCCTGAAGAAATTGAAATTTCAAAGCCTATTTAACATCTCTCCCTCTGATCCTTTGCTACTGACATCAATTCTTTGTGTGTCTAGACCAAATGTACTTGTGCTCTTTTTGTGGGCTGAACACTACTAGAGTAAAACCAGGTAGGCAGCTAATAAATATCCTTCCAAGAAGGGGAATTATCATAGAATTGTCTAGGTTGGAAGGGACCTTTAAGACCATCCAGTCAAGGTGAATTAGTTTTAGTAAGGAAAAAAGAAAAAGGCCTGACAGTATCAGGACCCAAGCTGTGCTGTCATAAAATTTCTTCATAAACAAAATTCTCCATAGTGTCACTAAGAAGCCACCGCTACCAAAGCAGCCAGCGGTTTAAGTTGCTCTACTCCCACCCCTGTCATTTACTTCAGCTTACGCTGGAGTCTCCCTGGTGAGCTCTGAGAAACAACAAGAATTTCTAATAATGTAAAGTATTTAATCTCACTATTGTGATTGCTCATCCTCTCACTTTCTAAGTGTACCTTTCAAACTGAACACATTTTGAGGAAGCTGCTAAAGATACTGTCCATACTTGCATTCATTTGGAAGTCTTCAGGCATTGCTAGTTCACAGCTGTTCCATGGAACAATTTTATTAAACAAGCTGAATAAGATCACATTAACACTTTACTAAGGTTAAAAAAATGCCTTTTCTCCTGTAATATTGCAATGAGATACTGCTATATATCCATCTCTTCTTTCTGAGAGGAGACAGAGGCACCATCAGTTTGGGGACTGTGCGAGTATGAAGTGCTTCCTTTAATGAACGTGCAAAATCAATTCTTTGAACTTCCCAAATTTGTTGCATCTAAGAAGTCTACTGCATAAGAAGCAATGTGAGCATGAAATCATGAAACCAGGCACCCGAGGCAGCAGTACCACAATACTCTTTATACAAACAACCGCATTAATGTAAACTAAACAATAGTCTTCATTATCTACAAACAGCCTGACTAAATAGTGCTTTCTGGGGTTTTCCTGATCATAACAATAATACCTATTATTTCCTATGGATATGAATGAAATTTCCCCCTTTTCTTCAATTATTAATAAGCTAAACAGAACATTTTCATATTTAGTACTATTGCAACCACCACAAATAGATTTGAAAGAACCAATATTAAAAAAAATATTTAAAAAATTGGCAAAAGAAACCCAGAAAACCCACTGCAATTCTCTGCATGAACCTTCTAATGAAATAACAACAATATAGTCAAAGCTGAAAAAGATGCATTTGAAAAATAAAAAAATCTGACTAGACTCTGAATTTCGAAGAAAGGTTGAGAGCATTCTCTTGAAAGGGATGAAATTTGTGTAGACTCTGACTTTAAAGGAAAGGTTGAGGGCATCCTAGGAGCGCATGCTTATAAGTTGTATTAAAAAACAGTATGTTACCTATTATATCGTTATGTTACCTATATATGTTGTTTGGATACTGTCACAAATCAGAGCAGCAAGTATATAACTATAGGGGGACCTATAAGAGAGATGGAGAGGGACCCTTCATTAGGGAGTGTAGTGATAGGTCAAGGGGTAATGGTTTTAAACTGAAAAAGGGGAGATTTAGATTACATATTAGGAAGAAATTCTTTACTATGAGGGTGGTGAGACACTGGCACAGGTTGCCCAGAGAAGCTGTGGATGCCCCAATCCCTGGAGGTGTTCAAGGCCAGGCTGGATGGGGCTTTGAGTAACCTGGTCTAGTGGGAGGTGTCCCTGCCCATGG
>JAOXJK010000032.1:3957837-3983274 GCA_025774025.1 Xenus cinereus
AAGGCCAGGCTGGATGGGGCTTTGAGTAACCTGGTCTGGTGGGAGGTGTCCCTGCCCATGGCAGGGGGGTTGGAACTAGGTGAGATTTGAGGTCCCTTCCAACCCAAACCGTTCTATGATTCTATAATACAATGCCAAGGAATTAAAGATGTATACAACCAGTTTTTTGTTGTTTCATAGCACTATTACTTAGCAATCTTACAGCCACATCTTTAAGACCTCTGATAGAAATGTCAGTATTTGGTTTACGCTCATAAATCTACTTAGAGTTGTGTTCTTTACTTAATAACATTTCATTGAGCTGGCATAAACACCACATACTTATTCTATACAGCCATAGCTAGTGTAAAGTCAAGGGTTCTCAAAGTCCTGGTTGGGAGGAACACTACTGTGTAAATGGAAAGTGGGCTTTTAATAGCTCATATGACTGGTTAATGAGTGACACTACAGCAAGTCTGCTCTTTCTAAAACCTTGAAAAGTGTAACTTCCAGGTGTCTAATACAGAGTGCACAGTGTTTAATGACATAGTGAAGTCAGAGTCAAGGTGGAGATACAAGAAGCAGCTTTTAAACTAATCTAATAAGTCCCATTAAAATAGAAAAATATAAAAAAGTATAAAGTGTGCATGGGTTTAGATTTCAATTACACACTGGATTATAAGATTCTTATGATTATTCTTTAGAGGCCTAGACAATGAATACAATTTATAGCAACAGGAAGAACAATTAGAATTCTCACTTTAAGTTAATGAAAGAGAAAGCTTACAGAGATCCACAGACAAAAGCAGTTACTTGCATTACCTTGCTGTGAGCCCTCTTCATCAGAAGAGTTATGTCATTTGTTCACGCGATAAGCATCACAAAAAAGTGTTTCCCCATAAATATAAAAAGTAACCTTGAAAAAAACCACCAGGCAATGATTAAAATACAAAACAGATAAAAAAGTGAAACAAAGCTGTACCTTGATTTTGAACTAGATTAGATTTTCCAAGTAGCTCTTTAAAGCTCTCATGTAGTCAACACAATGAACAGCCACGTCTTCCATACATCCCAGCTGTCTTGGGATGCATCTGAATGGTGGAGGTTGATCATGACTCTGGACAAACTCTGCAGTTCTGCTGTCCTCATCATTCAGCTGTATCCTCTAGACCTGCCTCCCTGTTCCTGTGCCTTGATTTTCTTTCAACAGGGAGTGAGTGGGGTGTTACACAGGGCTGTTGTGCCCTCTGAGCCTGTGCTGAAGTTCACATAGACATGGCCGGAGCATGCCCCTGTGGTCAGACTGGCTGAATACTGTCCCAGGTTTCTCTGCTGTCACAGCATCTGCTCAGAAACTCATGATTATGCCCTTTAAAGATTAAGGTGCCAAGCTATACATCTGGACGAACTACTGACTTACGGATTCAGAAAGGTGAGACAATTTAACTAGAAGTTCCTAATCCTAGTACTATTTTAACTATGCATAATGGCTAAGTCACACTTCCCTACACTAATGCATCAATTTAGTATAGCTATGTCAGAGAGTCAGATCTTAAAGCATTAAAGCATAACTAATTTGGTCCTGCAATGTTACAGTTCATGAATCATTAACAGTGTCACAGGACAGCCAAGGTTGGAATGGATCTCTAAGTTATGCTCTGATGCCTTTTGAGGGTACTTTGGTGGTGTCCCAGGCTCTCACAGATCTGACACTGACATAGTAGACTTCACAGCCTCTCCGGCCAACCTCTGTCAGTGCTCAGTCACCCTCACAATAAAAAAAAAAAATGTTTCCTGCTGTTCATGAAATCATAGAAAGCATTGGGTTGGAAAGGACCTCAAAGCTTATCTAGCTCTGACTCCCCCCGCCACAGGCAGGGACATCTTCCACCAAATCAGGTTGCTCAAAGCCCCATCCAGCCTGGCCTTGAACACCTCCAGGGATGGGGCATCCACAACTTCTCCGAGGAACCTTTTCCAGTGCCTCACCACCCTCAGAGTCCTTCCTAATATCTAATCTAAATCTCCCTTCTTTCAGTTTAAAACCATTACTCCATGTCCTATCACTATACTCCCTGATGCCCTGTGTTTCTGTTTGTGCCCATTGCCTCTAGTCCTGGCACTGGGTACCACAGAGAAGAGCCTGGTTCTGCCTTCTTTGCACCCTCCCTGCAGGTATTTGTACACACTAATACACACAAATACCCACCCCCTGGAGCCTTCTCTTCTCCAGGCTGAACAGCCATCACGCTCTCAGCCTTTCCTTCCAGCAAAGATGGTGTAGGTTCTTAACCATCTTCATGACCCTTTGTTGCACTCTCTCCAGCATGTCCATGTCTCTCTTGTACTGAAGAGCTCACAGCTGGATGCAGTACACCAGCTGTGGCCTCACCAGTGCTCAACACATTGGAAAAAGCTGCTACAAGGTCAGTAGTGGCTCTGTGAACACGTATAAAACAAAGTCAACTTTTCTTATAGCATTCCAGCACAAAGAGTTTTCCAATGCCACAGAAGATTACCATTATCTGACTTAAATTAAACAAAGATCTTTGACCACATTCTCAACCCAGATTTTAAATATGGTTAAAAGAAATTGCTCCTTAACTGTATAGTTAAACTGAGAAAGTCTGAGATATAACATTACAGCATAAAGTTTCTTCCCAATAAAAACTTCTAAACCCCTGGATTTTTAGTTTTGGTCACTTTATATTTTAAGCAAACAAATGCTATTTAGTAGTCAGAATATGAAGTAACTAAAAGTAGATATTGAAAAGATAAACTGAATAAAGTTTACATAGACTTGGATTGTCTAGGAATCTCTTCTTGATGTCACACAGTGACAAGGAGCACTATTCAATGTGCAGATGATGATACAATCTCTACTTTTGAAATGAACCCTTTGCATTTTTCTCCTCAATAGCTTTTCTGAATGAAACTGCAAAGATGATGGCACTACTTTCTGACTCTGCTAAGGAGAACATTCAAAATTAGTAGATATCTTTTATGCCTCAAAGATGAGTGGATAAAATTTAGATAAGAAATAAGTGGATTTATGGTAATTTCAAAAGGTACAAAGTTGAGATAGCAAAAGATGATGTAATATAAACGAGGTCACAAAAAAATGGCAAAGGAAGGAACTGGAACTATATCTCACAAGTTTTAACCTGGAGCCTTTTGAACTTAAGCTACAAATTTGTTGATTTTACTCACCATTTACATACACAAAGGCAATGCACACAAAAGCACACAGAGTTAGCAATACATATTACGCAAGATAATGTAGCTTCTATCAGAAGTTCATTAAGACTTTCATAATGATTGCATTGCAGTAACACTATTTTTTTGAGGAGGAGGGGTAGGGAAGGCAGGGGGCAGGCAGAGTAAGTACAACTCTTATGTGAAATAACTTTCAAAAATATATTGCTGGAGCAGTTTCTAAAATTATTTCATAGGCTACAGTTTTGCAGAGAGATGAATCAAAAAGCCAATAAAAAAACCCAGTAAGTCCAATTCAGCATTGTGAACAAGGTACTTATGACATAAGATTTCAGTTTCACTTGAAAAATCCTGATTCAGATCATAGACTTCTCTCCCAAAAGATTGCAATGACTAAGCAAATGGCAGCATGCTGGAAAGACAGTCTCTGCTACAGCCAGCCTGATTTATCACGTTACTCTAATTACCTTGACTTACTCATTGTTAGGATCACTTTTCTGTTGTGGAAGCTTCAGGCAACCTCCAGCTTGGCAGACTTTAATAAGTATGTGAGTACTAACTCCATACATAATTAAACTTCCAAGTCTAATGCTTTTTGAAAACATTTGTAGTGAAGTACATCATCAATGGATATACACTGGGAATATGTAATGCTAGGGATTCTCACTCATATTATATGAGTATTCACACTAATTTCTTATTAATCAAACCACTTTGCCTTACAGAAGTTCAACCATTTTCATATTTCTCCGAAATCAGGAAGAGCAAAAAATATTTAGACTGAATTCTACAACAATCCCAGTAACTAAAACCTTTGTTCGTTGACTTCCTTGTAGCCCAATAATTTGGACGCTGTGCTCAACTATTGTTTCACTTCTGTTTACAGAACTGCATTCACTCAGCTGTTTTAAGCTCTTTGGTGAGGCAAAGCAGCCTTTTACCTGACTTCTCTACCTGGTTAAGGTGGGTCTGTAACAACTGGGATTCACGAGAATGAAAGAAGACAGGTAGACAGAATGAGTTCATTTGTCCTGATCTTATCACATTTGTTATCAGTGAAGCTCTTTCTTAAGCTCCATTTGATATAAAATGTTAAGGATACCACGTTTCACAACAGGATTTAAAGTGCCCCTTCCCCCAGTATTTTGTTCTGTAATGTTTTAATTATACATTTATGTTCAACATGTAGCATTTTTGAGGTACATTCACTTATTAAAAGGTAAGATATGACTTCATGATGATTCATACTCATCCCATGATAAGGCTTAGCATGCGTCTGAGCTTCATTTTGCATTTACAGACATTTGATAAGCAGGAAGATCCCTAACTTATCTATCAGTGGACTAGCACAGATTTCACAGAGTTGGACCTAGTACACGCATTGAAGTAAAGCCCAAGAGTAACTTTATCCAACTCAAAGTTTGCAAAGTTATACAATATAAGGACGGTGCCAGAGCTCACACAGTGCTCTCTTCTAATATATTGCTTTTGAAACACTCTGCTAAGTCAGATGTCCTCAGTTCACCTCTTCTATCTTTGCAAGATGTATCTCAAGAGACAGACAGCAGCCAACTTCCTGTGTCAAGGAAGGTGAGGAAGTAGCTATTCTTCCCAGAGAAAACTTACCAGGAAACAATATTTTTTGAAAGCTCCCTATAACTTTGTATAGATTACTTAAACTACTGTGGTGGAGCCATGATGGTCTGTGGCGTTTGCATTTTCATTTTGATGCATAACCTATACTGCCTCCCACTCCCCAGAAAACCACTCTTTACTGGAAAGAAATTATGTACACCTGAAGCTTCCCCCTGTCTCCCCCTTCCGCCCCAAGTACTCATTCAAAGAGTAAATAGTGAATCTTTGACTTCAGCTCTCCAAGCCCTCACAATACTTTGTCACATACACAAATGACTTCCAAAGATTCATGAATTCAGTGGTCCATAAGTAAGCAAAAGCTAATGACTCTTAAACTAATAATACTTCAGTGAGATATGCATCTAGATGCATAGATGCATATCAATGCACTGACGTTTACAGGTCTGTCTGGGGAAGAATTCAACCCTGCGATCTCGCCACTGTAATTACATTAGGGTGGCATTGATTGCTAAGGCAAATATCAGGCTATGACATGATTCAGTGACTTTTTGCCTAAGAGCAAGAATGTCAAGCATGAAGATTAATAAGAGAATTGTCTTTATCAAGCATTTGTTATTATACCATTAATAAAGAGAATTTAAGTATTTGTTCAGTTCTTCCTTAGGATTCAAAATTAATTTCTCTGTACAGATGACTGGCAGACTAAAAGACTTGAAGGGTTACTTAAAACCCAGATAAAGTTGCGTGGTACCCAATGCCTGATGCCCTTGAACATTGTACAGGAAATCTAAATGCTCAGCATGGCTCACATCACATGAGCTTGTTACTGCGAGATTCCTTACACGGTATCACATATCAACAACCCTTTCCTTCCCCTGCCAAGTCAAAAAGGTAATGTTTAAAACTATAGAAGGCTTGCCCCTGTGCAGAGACGGAATTAAGCCAGTATTTAATCCTCACTTAAGTCCTTTCAATATCTAACAAAGAAAAGGTCACTATCAATTTCATGGTTCTGTGCTTAAATTCTCATCCTAATTTGACCAGAATGTTTCAGAGTGAAGGGGAGAGAAAGATTGAATATTTAGGTCCAGATCCATCTCTCAGTTAAGACTATCTTCTTAAATACATCATATATGTAAGTATTAATATATATTTATGACTTGCAACTGACAGAGGAATCTTAAATAAAACAAGTTAAAATGGAAGAAAATACAAGCAAGATGGGTAGAACTGGAAGAAGGGTAAAGAAAAAACAAACCAAGTAAAAAAGCACGTGGCACAGAGATATCTTGAATATAACAAAAAGAGAAAAATTGCACAGGATAGAAAAAAAACCCACCCATGGACAATGTTTAGCATTTGAGAGTCCTACATGATAGGTTTCTGTAAACATGTTTCACAGTGTTTCCCTCAGACCTCATCTGCCTTGAAGAAGAAAAACAGATGAAGATACTTTCCTCATTTATACCAAGATATTACCAACAACTCTGTCTAAAGTGATTCTGAAAAAAAACCTGAAAAATTATAAAAAAAACTTGCATACGTGTCTACAGATATATAAACACATGGAAGAATCTCATGCCAAAGATATAATGACCTACAACTTATCTGGAGAATTCCATGCTGAAAACACTGTGTAATGTACAATCTCACATCAACAAATCCATTTCAGTGTTCTGTTCGTGAAATTACTGCAAGGAGGGAAGTGCATTCCCAAAAACTTATCCAGCTCATCCTGCCCTAAATCCTTAGGTCAAATCTAGTAAAACTTCTAAAATAACACTTCTGTTCTCCCTAAATATTGCTGTGCACTTCTGAGGCAGTGCCTCATATGGCTAATAGGTTCTTTGGAGCAAGATAAGCAGATACTTGCCCAAAGAGCTATGCCAACCCCAGATTTTCACAATAAATTAAGATAGTAATTTTGTTGCTGTGACGGGCTAAGGATATAAGAGAAGTAAGGCTCATAGGAAAAGGTAAAGTCTTCTACTGGGCAATCCTGTCACCTGTGTGACTTCACAGAGACTGGAAAATATCAGAATAAGATGACTGCACATGCCAAAAATCTCTGACCTAATGCGAAGCTTTATAACGGGGGCCCCATTAGAGTTCTGCCCTGTATGTGAAGAGGAATACTAATCTACCTAGGATACGTCCCATCTTCCTTAGAATAAATCTACAGACTACTATATGTAAATGTTTTGCAAGTTAGAGAATTAAGCAATTTGCATACAATAATACACATGCAAAATCTCACCTATTTGCTGAGGTATTCAGGTACAGAAGCAAAAACTGAAACTACTACAAGAGCTTACAACAAGAAGCAGACATTTTTGTTCCCATATAATTTTTTTTTCCAGCAAACACCCTGCTTTCTTGCCTGATACATAAACATTTTCAGTGCATTATACGGCAGCTAATTCTGGTATTTCTGCAGGTTCATGCATTTTTGAATGGAAATGTGTAAATACATTGCATGAGAACTCTTTCTCTCTTAAATATCAATAAGTGCTACTTTTTGTATCAGTCTGAACTAAACTATCACTAAAAATCGTATTTGGGAAGATCTTTGCCAATAAGCTCGCTCTTCTAAAAGCTATCAGCCTAGGTATACAGATCAGCAGACTGTCAACATTTCTTTAGCTGCATTATAGTAGAATTGGGCTCATGGGAATGTGTCATATCCTTCCCTTCTAATGAAAGATTGGCAGCATTATGGAAAATAAAGAAAACTTAATCTGACAGCCATTACACAGAACAATCCAGGAAAGGATAAACAAAAAGAAAGCATTGATATAACTGTGATTGGGAAATTGGGTTATTCATCAACCACCACACTATGGCACAAGCATCAGGTATTGCAAACTACCTCAGAGATGAAAATCAACTCAGCCAAAATAAAAAATTGCACAAAATTAATTGACTGATTTGCAAACATACAGAGCTGAAGAGAGAAACAGTCATTACCCCACCTCTACCTTGTTGACAGGCAAGGCCTTAAATACCTTTCTTTTATTTAGTCTTTAACCTCATCAGAATCTGCAAGTGTATGAAATGTTAGCTAGAACAAATGATTGTGCTCTACAGAGCAGTTTTTTGTCTGGTGGGTTTTTTTTGGGGTGTGAGGTGGGGTTTGAGTTATGGTATGGTGTTTTGGGTTGTTGATTTTGGTTTTGTCTTGCGGTTTTTTGTGTTTGTTTGGATTTTTTTTTTTGGTATATGAAGAGTAGAATACCAGTTTCTTGATTTTCAGGGCTATTCTGCATTTCTGCAGGTCCCAAATGAGCTCAAACTTGACCAGGTAAATATACCTTCTAAAACTCAAGGGATTAGACTACAGCGGGAATGTCAGAGCATTAACTGTATCTTCCCACCTCTATAGCTGGTATATAAACTAATTACTTTTCTAGCACAATTTTCACATTGAAACACTACATAACACTGGCCTTTAGACACAAATTTAAAAAATAGTATCATATCTTTCAACCATTACTATTCATTTTTTCTAGTAGTGTAACTATTTACTAAAGGCTTAATCTACTAAGATGCTGAAATTTTGGAACAATTACTTTGGGTTGGTTTATTTTGCAAGGTTTATGTACTTACATTTTACTTGCATTATACTTAGAACGCCGCTGAGGCAGGAACAATGCATTTCTACAAGGGGTTTTGCTTACGGTGCTTTTGCTTTCCCCATTTCAGTCAGTAGATTTTCATTCTGTGTTTCCCTTCATGGCATATACTGTCACTATATCAGAGGCAATGGGATGTAATTTATGCTGCTAATGCCATCAGTCAGATGCTGGTGATGCTATGCATTGCATACACAAAAATCCCTAAACAAATTTAAAAAAAAGAAAAAAGGTGTCTTTCATCTTTATCATCAATCCTGTCCTCTCTGTGTAGTCAAAACAGTTGGTCCCTCTTGCTTGTGTCAGTATGTCTTTGAAAATAAGTTGTCTGTTTAAAAACATCTTGGCTCTGCTGAGTGGAATGTTTTCCCGAAGAGTAAATCACATCACCTACAGCACCAAGAAACAGAGTTTGTTGTTTTCTGAGCCAAAGTAAATTTCCTGGATAGCTGTACTTTCTGGCAACTGTATGTTAATGATAAAGAACCACCCTCTGAGGCCTGTGCTTGGCAGACCATTACTGAAAGGACATGAAAACTAATATAAACGTAGTCCGGCTAAATTTTGTTGCCTAAGTCCACTGGAAAAGAAAATGTGTTCTATTGTACAATTCCTCTCTACAATATGCACAATAAATATACAATATAAGTTTGTCAAAGTTTCAGAGCTTTACAGTCACTTTTTTTTTCATCAGAGCTACACCAGAAGTGAAAAGCTTTAATACCCTTCCTGTGAAACAATTGTGATGCTATTGTCAGTCCATAGTTGGAAGTGACAAATCCTCTGTACCAGACAGAACTCATTTCCAAATCCATAATGAAGCCTTCTCCTTCCCATTGCATGGCTATTTCATGTTAATTAGATTTTCAACCCTAATTTCATATACGTTTACTATGCAACTTAAAAGCATTTCAGCAACTCCTGTCTACAATTCACAGCAGCAGTTCACTACACAATCACCGCATTAATCATCACACTTGCACGCTGTTTCACACATGCCTTCAGGTTTGTGTGATAATTCATACCTAAATGTAATTTAGAGGCAAGTTTTTGAGGGTTATTTCTAATCAACACTTCCAGTGCATCATGGGTTGCAAAAGAATTTCTGAGTCACTATCAGTATCATGTCCTTACTCGTCACATATTGTAAATATACTGTTTCATTACCTGCTTTGCTGACTTGACCCGACTTATTCAAGCACCTTTTGCCTCTGTCCCATCTGCTCTGGCAAGAGAGAAGCGATCCTTTCTGATGGCTAAGCCAAGAATTAAGATCTGGCGATAACTTAAAGTTTCATGCTGTGAGGAGATACCCTCTTTTATGACTTAAGAAAACTTTTTAAGATTTTTTATCTCACAGCAGATGCAAACTAGCCTGTTAGTTATGCTCCTCTTGCTATTTGTTTTAGAGACAAGAAACTGCACCTTACTCAAACAGAAGGAGGTACCTGCAGCTGTCTTTCCTTCTTTTTCACATTTTTGCCTGGAAGATACAAAATTTTACAGTATTATGGCAGAACTCAAAGTCTTTATGCTAACAATGAATCCTATGTCTAGATTAACATATATATCTACCTTTGTGTTACACCTGTGTTGTAACAAATAGCTGTGAGAGAAGCATAAAACTGAAGAATGTTTTGACTCCCTGCATTTTAGATATATTGTATGCAGCACAATAATTAGAACACAGCAACTTTTTTCTTTCCTTGTTGATTCTTGATTATATCAGAAGCATGGCTGCTTCAAAAATGAATCCAGCTTAGGCTGAAAATATTTCTAGGGGGAACAATGTCAAAGCTCTTGTTTTAAACTTAGCAATTAAATGCAATTTTCCTGGGTCAAAAAAACCCAAACCAAACCACAAAAGAACCAGGATTTCAAAGGCCTTCCTACTTAAAGAAGCTCATATTTTTCTCCCAAAACGCTCAAAAAACCAGGTCATACCATACTGTAGGACGAGTCTTTCATGATTTCTCTGTTAAGATATTGCACTTACGTAAGTATTTACATACTCACTGATCATCAGAAAACATTTTTTCCTTGATATTTTTAATGAAATTCAAAGACACCTCCTGTCCTCTTTAATATGGTGACAATGAGAAGGAAAGGTAGCGTTATTCTGGGAGGGAGAGAGAGGTTTTCAACGACCCATTAGACAGAGGAAGTGTTTGATCCGGGCAAGACAGCAAGGTGTGACACCATCTGTTCATCACTGTGGCTGTCAACGATAATGACATTTAGCTATTCATAAACATTTCTTCTGTTTTGTTAGAAAAATCCTAAGCTTTTGTATTTAAGTAGTCAAAATAAAATATATTGTTCCCTTCATTGGGCTGAACGTATTCATGTTTAGTTTAGTGACCAGAACAAATCAATTATTTGTGCAGACATAATGATACTCATACTGTTAAAACCAGACTGTCATACGAATACTATAAAGCGACTACTGCCAACCTTGCCATGAACAAGTCATTTCACAAATTCTTTGATGGTTTGTCCTGACTTCTCAATGAAATCTCCATGCATCAGCTCAGTTGTATTCAGCTGCTTTTAAATCACTGCTTTCACATTCATATTCTTCATGATTTATCACTCATATAGTTCCTTACTTTCTGATTCTTGGTCATTTCTATCCCTCTATCCTGTGGCACTTCTTTTTACAATAGGTGGCAGAAGCTGTCTCTTCTCCTGACACTGCCATCCTTGTCCTTATTTCACATCCTGCTTCTCAACTGTGCTCACATTGTTCCTTGGAAGTCACCCTTTTACAGAATCACAGAATCATCATGGTTGGAAGGGACCTCTGAGATCATCGAGTCCAACCTTCTGGTACATGTCTTTTTGCTGGGGAGAACGTGATAGATACCCTTGCATCTAATTTACTACTTTGTTATATCAAAAATATACATACATCACTTTAATCAAAAACATCCAAAGAGTTGACAGAAGCTCTCTATCTCTGCTGCAGACTAAGCTGCCCCTAGAGCAGACACATGGTTCCACTGATACAGTACCACCTGTTTATCTGACTATAATACAGCAATCATCTTTTATACTTATAGAATAATAGGCCACTTCCTGGTGATTGTTCTAATTGACTTAAATTTCTGGCAAAAATGAGCAACAGAGAGGTGGGATGCAGCCAATTAGTTTCCAAATCAGAATTGTCTAGGTTGGAAGGTACCTTTAAGATTGAGTCCAACCATCAACCTAACGCTGCCAAAACCACCACTAAACCATGTCCCAAATGTCAACTAGGCTGGTTAGTAACCTGGTTGAGCCTTATTTTTAGCAAAGGAAAAAACAAGAGAGACAGGTTTACGACAGAAGGAAAGCACTGAAGGAGCAAAAGAACCCTATTCCTAAATCTCCTTGGGAGTTTTTACCACTAGATGGTGCTTTCGAAAAGAAACAAAAGTCAAAATACCAGCCAAGGTCAACATGCCCATACGGAAAGAAAAAAGAAAAAAACTAAAAGCATATCCTGTACGCTATTAAACTGCCAGTCCCAAGGTTCTGTTATGACTAGGTCACATTGTGGTTCTGTGACAGAGAAAGGAAGCCTTAACACACCATCATCACAACACAGACAACATGACCAACAACGTATTAATAAATATTCCTGGCTCTTAATTGCTTCCAACAAACAATACTGGGGCATGGGGAGAATAAAATAAAGTAGTGCAGCCTCTGGGCAAGCAGATGTCATTTTGAGACCATAGATGTATTACACTGAAAGTGACCTAAAGCTATCTCAGTTACCACCTGTCATATTCCCTTCAAGTATAACACTGGATCACTGGGCTCAGTGGTCTGGGAAAAGAGGGAAAAAGTTGGTGTTTGTCCTTGTAAACAGACACAAATTAAGAGAACTTTGCCTGTTATTTCTATCATTTAGAATCTCATCAAACAGTATGAAAAGCTTGGCAATTGCCTTTTGAATGATGTTGCATTTTGTGTTAGAAAACATCTAAGATTGCTCTAGAGACATACAATTTATCTGGTTGGAAGCTTCAAATCGCATTGTTTCGCCTTGTGCTTTAATCAGGTAATGAATAGATCATGGCACAGAAAAATATACATTTTAGTTTCAGCCTTTGCACTGTCTTATTGTTTGTTTAAGCCTGTCCAACCGAGACTCCTTGCACTATACGCCCCTGGTTGCATTCCATTTGAAACAAAGGCATATTTCAGGGAAGCACCTCTCACAAAGAGGTATTGATGAACCAGAAATCAGAGCCTGGACAAATGACCATTTTTCTACAAACACAGCTCTATTGTTTCAGCTTTTCTTCTCCCAGAGAATAAATATTTCATTATTCAAAGCAGCGGCTGAAAAGCAAACGACTCCTCCCCCTTCTACCAATAATCTTCCCCCACAGTTCTAGGGAAATGCAACTCAATGTTTCCATGGCTCCTCTCTTGCAATATCTGTAGTAGTTTTTTTAGTCTTATCCTGTCCACAAATAAATTAATGTGAAGTTAGAAAAAAAAAAAAAAAGTAGTTTCCTGCTCCTCTATGACTTCAATCCATGAAAGCCTGAGCCTGTTAAGATGTATACAGCGATTTCTGTGACCATTTGCCCACCACACAGTAAGTCCAGTTTGCTCTTTGCATTTGCATCATCTGTACTTCACTTTTGGTCCTGCCCTGCTACTACCAGTGCCTTCATTTTCACTGCCTCTTCTTTTTTGGTTTTTATTCCATCCCTCAAACTGCCTCCTCTGCAACGAGTCCCTTCAAGAGTGCTTTCTCAGCTATTTCACAGATATGGAATAAATCAAAGGGAGGAACCACTTCCATCTTCCCTCCAGCCTTTGCAGATTTCAAGATCTGATCTAGAGTCAAGAATATAGGATTTAAATTCAGTCTCCAAACACTGTCCTTCGGGGGATCACTATTTCTATTCCACATAAGCCTCTCTCCACCCAGATTTACAAAATAAGGGCAACATTAAGCATCAGATCCCTCTTCTGCAGAGGAAAGATTCATTAAGGCTTCCAAACATTCAAAATTAGATGCAAAACAGTTCTCTAATGGATTTTGGTACACTTCTCTCTTCACGGGACACAAACCCCAAAATCTCAGTTGATAATCATGCAGGGGAAAAAATAATCCTCTCACACACAGAAAAAGGAAAAAATTACATTAACTGCAAACTGATCAAGCTTTGCTATGCCTCACCGATAAAAAAAACCAAACCAAAACCCAACCTTCCAAAACTGCTGGTAGATCTACAGTGTAGAAAGACAGATTATTCATTAAATGACAGATTTACATACACTTTTTGATTGGCTGATGTTCAGTCATTCTTACTAGATTAACAGGATAATGAGACAAATGAAAGTGTAACAGGTCACTGCTCCAAACGTCTTGATCCTCTTGCATATATTTTACACGGTCTTAGAATGAAACTAAGAAGATTCAATTTCCCTTAGCAAAACATTCAATATATTATTCAAGGTTCCCAAGAGGGCTTTAATATAAATGTACACGGTGAGAGACATTTAATAGCTTCAATTAAATCACTGAAGGTTCAGTAAAGGACAAGGCCCTGCAGAAGAGGGGCATTCATATGAGGAGGAGAACACAGGGAATGTATCATTGTACGAGAGCATCAACGCAGGACTGCAAAGGAGCTACAAGATTTCCAAACCAAGAAACGGTGAGTCTGCTCTCCCCTCCATCACAAGTTAGGGCCAACATGTCTCTGTCGCAATTAGCTACTCACGCAACTATTCCTGTCCAATTTTGGTTTCCCCAGTGGTTCATAAGCACAGATGGGGTTACATAATAATTGAATGTTTTAAGCCAAGATTCCAGTGGTGGGTAGAAAACAAAATCTCCTGTCGTTCCTCATTTAATTTGAAGCAAAGCAAAACAGAGCTCAGATTTCCTGGTTCTAGATCTTGACGGCTTACGTTTTATATCTGAAGTCCATTACGGCATGCAAATGAATACATCTAGCTCATCTTATTCTCTAAGGAACAGAAAATGCACGCTTCTGACTTCTTCAGAAGAAAAAAGAAGATACAAACTGCATTGCTCTAGCAGGTTTACTAAAAAGTAAACTGAGCTAACTTAGACACAGCATCTGGCTAGGATTCTTGATTGTGTGATTAAAACAATGCTTACCTGTAAAGTCATAGGAAAACAACCGCAGTTTCAAGAAAACCTTAAATATTAATCAGTATAGGAGATGTAGATTCATGCTTATTAGAAGTGATTTAACAAAATTCTCCATAGCTCATAGATACAAGCAAGATACAAGCTAAATAGTTCCACGTCTGGACAACTACATTTGAGAATGTATTAACAGAAAGAAAATAAACTTAGAGGATTAATACAAGACAAATTTCTCCTCTAGGAGGAGTAAGGAAGAAAAAAAATACCTGGAAAATAAAAGCAGACCAAATACTTATTTGAAAAGGAGGGATAACACATTTCAATAATGCAAAATATTAGTTATTTTTTGCAACTGTGTGAAACCAATTTCCTAGAGTTAGTTTGTATAGAATACCAGCATCAGTGATACATACATTCTACTTTTTTAAAAAATTATTTCCTTGTTCTATTTAACACTTATTTTAATACAGCCTTTTGACATTACACTGTTCAAAATTACATCAAAACTATTAAATGTATGAGATGAGTTCAAAGGTTACTGCATGGGATATTCATAAAAAAAACATGGAAAAATATACATGTTACTCATTTGAGACCTTTGGCCTGAAAGAAAAATACTAAGTATGCCAACAGCAGGGAGAGAAAGTCCCACCAGATTTCTAGTATCTATACATATAATTAAAAAAGAAATTAATTCTCTTTATAGCTTTTCAGGGTTCTAATTAGCTAAGACTAATTCTTTTTCTCTAGTTTTGAGAGAAATGGAAATGGATTCTTGATCTTCTTAGAAGTTTCTTTCTCATGCTTCTCCTGGTACTTAGTGCACCTCCTAAATATAAGGAAAGGCAGCTACACTGAAAACTAAATTAATGAGAGCAGATTGGAGAGAAAAGGACTTTTAATTTGCATTCCGTTCCCAAGCAGATCCCCTGCCCTAAATGTGTCATTCTATACATTCAGGCCTACGAGCTTTCTGCTTGCTTTAAGCCCAGGGACAGCATAAAATAGGGAGAAGAATGGGAAAAACCTATCATTCTAGGAAATGGTATGAGATACATGCTTCAAAACAGATAAAGCAGTACAGAATTAATATTTGAATGATTGCACACTGTATTTGTTGCAAATTGTAAAGCCAATTGTACAGAAGGGGCAATGTAAATGTATACAGCAGGTATTCCAAAAGGGATAGTTATAAAAACAAAGAGACAGCCTTAGGTGCAAACGGTTGTGGTCTCTAAAACAGATTTTGATGGTGGAATTGTAGAGGATGGATGCATTTCTTAAATGTGAGTGGAAGAATTGACACCTGCTATGATGACTAGAGAACATAGATGTCATGAAAAAGAGGGACTGATGTTTGGTACAAGATGAAAAAAGGCTCCTGCAGCACTGAGAAGAGAGCTTGACAGAATGCTTTTATTACCAGGGCTGCTTAAAAGCAAGTAAGATGGCAAATAGTTCATATGATGTACAGGAATGCAGAGAGATGAAATAGGGAGAAGGAAATTCTGTGAAGGTGCCTATTACCATAGAAACTGAAGAACAAAAAGGAATAGCTTTCTGGAAAGACTACTTCTCTAGATGAAGCACAAATATGTCCAAAGATTTTTAAACTCGTGGCAATTTCAGTATGACATTCTAAGAACATACCATAATGTTTGCAGAATGAAACACAGATACAGAAGTGAGGAATTTGTTTGTAATAGCTGGCACGAGGATGTGGTAGTGGCTACCAAACACTGGGAAACAACTTCTTGGTATGTGGTAGGTACATAGAGTGATTTTGGCATGCTTCCCATCACACCCAATATGAGAGTTATAACAAGATTAACAGGCATTGCTAGTGAAGGCCCACAGCTATCGCAAGGACTTTAATACTAGAAGTACTGACTTAAAAAGTACTGCAGAGTTGCTGAGATAGGCTCATGGCACCTGAAACACCATATTCTCTCCACACTCTGTGGAGTTGCATCAGTGGCCATACCTTATTACTTTAGCAGTTCTGATTAATCGTGCTGTTAGATTATTTACTTTCGTATCAGTTGCTGGAAATCACCATCCCCCACCTCTCCTAGCTTTTTATGTAAATAAGACCGTGTATTTATATTAAATAATCACCTGGCACTGGACCTTTAGCTCAGGATCTTTGCCCTATAACCCTCGCAACTGTCCTAATAAGAAGGTTGAAGTGTCCCCTTTTGGGTTTGTTTTTTTTTTCTCAGGTGTTAGTAAGTCTCTTATCAGCAATTAAGAATTGCAATGGACCTCCTCAGTTGACACTATTATCCTACTATTGGAGGAACTCAGTCCTACAATGTCTTTCACGGACTTACCAAGCTCATCTTAAGAGCAGAGTACTTTTATGACAAATGGAAGAGGTACAAAAGGTTACAGTCATTATTAGTTTACCAAATAGAGCTTATAGCATGCATCTACAGCACTGTCCAAGGAGAAGGAAGACATGTTCAGACATCTAAGGGAGGAAGGGCTTGAATTCTTTTCTGGAGACACTAACACTGCTTAGCAAACTTTTTCAGACTACTGCTTAGTGTCTTCTTTGACTACAAAGAAATAACAACAGCGAGCCCAATATGGCCTATTCATCTTACCTTACCTCTGACAACAGGTAAAAAAAAAGAAAAAGAAGGAAAAAAGAAAACTACCCACCTGCATGAGACAGAGAGGAAATGCAGAACTCCACTTAAGGGAGATTAATAACTATTTGTTTTGTCAAGCCTTTGCCACTCTACAATTAAAGCTATGAATACTCTCTTAACAACCATTTATAAAACAGAAAACTGAACATACACACACAGAGCATACCACACCCCTGTCAATTATGCCAGTATCGAATGACCAGCGAGATCTCAGTTCAATTAACTACTTCCTTGAGTTTCTATTGAGGTTCTATGTCTTAATTCTATTCATTACTCTTGCCTTTCAGGCGAGGTAAGGAAGAACAAACAGATGCACAGGGCTTTTTGGGTTTGGTGGTTTTTTTAGTAGGTGTGGTAAAGATCGTGCTCTTATTAATGAGAAATGTTGCAAGAACCAAATATAATAAAACACTGCTGGAGTAATACATTTGTTTGGTTTGTTGCCCTCCCCCCCCCCCCTTCTTCAAACAGCAATGTGTTTTAGTAGAGTATCCAAGCATTATTAATTATCTTATTTATGGTCATACACTACTAACCTTTTCTGCTTATACAGGAAAATTACATAAGCCGCAGCTTACCATCATGTATGATTTAAGCTACAACTTTATCTGCAAGCCTAATCAGTACTTTCTGAAGTCACCTATCAAGGAAACAAAAACAAAGTATATTCAGGCATCTTGCTGGATTGATTTACTCTCTCTGCAGATTTTGAACTCAAGACTTATTACAATATGTAGATAACACAGACCAGCAACTTGCATTGGTTAGGTATAAACTTAGTACTACCCCCAAGCTTTGCTAAATATTTAAGAGTTCTTTTTTATTTCCTTCTAAAAGGAGGCTTTATTGTAGTAGCATTTTGTAATTGCTTCTTCATGTCTAACAAACTAATCAGATTAAGCAAGCCCCATCAGATAATAGACTTTGAATACCTTTTGATACTTTAAAAAGGCAAAAGACCCATCACCAGTATCTGTTCCATGTTGCCTTCCTCAAGCTTAACGAGATAAAACTGCAGCCCTTAACTTATTTTCAGAAGGATAAGGATGACTATAAATAGCATTATTTGCACACAGTTTAGAAACCTGCAAAATAACAAGTTACATTTGTAAATAATAAAACATTTTTAATTACAACTAAAAATATAATCTTATAATCAGGCTAAATCCACACAGATGTTTTTTGAGTTTATAAAAATCAGCTTGGTCAGAGATGTAAGAGTCATCTGGTATTTCAACCTTCATCTGAATGATACCAGTGGCTTTTCAATATTTGGCTCTAATTTCAATTACCAAAATTAAAGGAAAACATCGTAACTGAAAAGAGACTTTTACGGATAGGAACAATAATAAGAAATAAAACCTTGCATATGATTTTTCATATGCAGATTTTTTAGATACTTAATGAGTTTTCTTCCAAAATTGAATTGAACCCAAGTTTGTCAAAATGCAAACACAAACATCCATCTCGCTATTTCTACATTTCTTTTTACAAACATGATGAGGAAGTGGTTGTTACACAACTCAAGAAGCAACTTGAGTGTGCAGTGTCAGAAGAGCAATATTCGAACATGAAAATAATACAGAGAGTTGCACAGGCTTTGAACTGACTTCAGTGAATCATAGCTAAGAGAACAAACAAATGCACAAAATCTCACCAGAATAGACACCAAACACCACATGTAACACTTCTTCCCTGTTTATTACAATTTAAACTAACATCTATACTGCCTTAAGACTTAAAAATGCTCTGACATAAAAGCAACTTAATTTTCCAGAGCAAATTTTATGAAAACACACTCACCTCCATTTAGCAACAGGAAGAAAAATAAAATTATTCTTTAGATTTTCCAATTATAATCTGATATACAGAACTTTGTTGAAATCGGTACAAAGCTAACAAAAAAAGAACTTAATTAATGAGTTTGGATGCTCTCTTGTTGAGACTTCTCAACACAAGAAATACCATAGGGGTAAACAAAGTCCCTCTAAACCACTATTCAGTTTCTGACAGCAGAGGAAAAAAAAAGTTACCCCTCGGAGAAAGCACAGCCACTTCCTATAATCAATCCCCCTATTGCTCACCTAGGACGTTCAGTTATTGCATTTGGACAGTTAGAGGGTAAAACCCTACCTTTAATGATTTTTTATAGAGTTGTTGCCCATGAAGCTGCTTACTCCCCTTCTGAACCTGCTGAAACAGCCTGCCTCCGTAACTTCCTGCAGTAATAAAAGAAATCAAGGTCAGCTGCTGTTCCAGAAGAGCTTCCTTTAAGCTGTTTTGATACTTGCTGCAGTTAGAATCACCTGGTTCTTGGATTTCACGATCTAGTGAATAACAGCTGTGTATCTTTTATCTCTACTCCCTTCAGGGTTTTGCAAATCTTGACCATATCCTTCCCCAGTGTTTTCCTTTCCGCACAGAAGAGTTCCAGCTCTAAGGCAGCTGCTCAATCCCCTTAAATGCTTTAAAATCTCTTCCCTGTACCTTCTCTAACCACAGTATGTCTTTTAAAACAAGGCACAGTGCAGTAGCATTAATGGTTTTAACACTTTTCTACACAGGAGAAAACCCTCCTCAGAAAGTTACCGTACTGTCAGACAAGGAATAATAAGAGATGAGATCTCACTTAGGTTTGTTTATAAATTATTCCTTCTTCCTTTGTTAAAATTTCCACTCAAGGAAACAGAATATTATGTTTTGTAAACACACAGGCTGCACTGAGGGAACAACTGCAGGTGCATCACAGATTCTCCTCCCTAAGGATACTCCTCCAAGTAAAAATCTTATTGAGACGCCCCACGTTCTGCTGCTACCCAGATACACATCAGTTAACTAGAAATTACCATTTCACACTTACAAGAGCCAGAAAACATAGCCCGATCACAGACTAGTTATTTTCTGCTGGGAACCACCATTCATAGCTGTGACATACAGTTATGGGAGTCACCTATATAGGGAGAATAAACACCGCTTTTATGTTAGTGTCAATTATGTGAGTTAATAAGGCCAACAGTTGCCTACAGCAAAGGCAGACTCTTATGTACACCTTTATGGTGTTTATGGGGATCTGTGAACGAGGTCACAAGAAGTGGCAAGCAGATCTGGAAGAGATGGTTGTCTGGTAACACTGCAGTTAAATGATGTAATGTACATTAGAGATTAATAGTTCCATCTGGAAAACTGGTAAGGCAATAGAACTAAAAACCTTATTTAAATAAATTAGTTTGGCTGCTTATTATCTCATACCAATTAACAAGCAAAATTAGCTAACGCTATCTTAGATAAGTTACAAGGAAGGTTATACTTCTACTTTACTCTGTAGAAACTCTTGAAGTATGTGCATGTATAGTCAAAACGATGAAGGCACTAGGAAAAAAAGCCCTTAAAGAGCTGAATCAGCACGATCCAGAAATCTACTGGAGAAATTACTCTCTCTTTTGCCAAGAGATCAATGCAAATCAGGAAAAAAGCACAAGGGACATAATCTTCAATTTAATTTACATACATTGTCCAATCAACCAGATTAAAAGAAACACATACCTGGAATTAACAGTTTATATTTCTATATTCTTATGAATATGGTAAAAACTCCAGTGGGAAGAAAGTGCAACAGGGAACAGTGCTCTACAGCTGCTGCACTCTTGCCTTCATCCAACAGAATCTAGTTCTAAAGCCCTTCAGAAAAACAAGATGCATTTCTTGTTCCTCAATTAGTAAAAATAACTTTAACAACATCAGTGTCCAATGTAAAAGCAAATGAAATAAATTTCTCTCTCGAAAAATAACATGAAGGTATCCATTTGGATACTTTGGTTATTCAAAACCACTTGTGTTTATTAGCCCTGTAAAACTGTCATGAAAATTAAAAATGCTTCATATTTATAGCATTTTGTGACTTTTCATTATTTTATTTTAATCCAATTTCCTCATCACAATTTGGAATTCCAAGATTCCAAAATTTTTGCAACACAGAATTTCTGTGTTACATTCTGGAATTTACTGGAGAACAAAAATTCCATGTTTCAGTATTGGGCTATGTACCTAGTATACCTTAGATTTATAATAATAGCTTAATTACTAATTTTTACCTTATATTTACTGTCTCCACAGCTGGGTTGCTATAAGTACGCAGCAAGTAAAAATACAACAATTAGTTAAACACAGAAAAAAAACCCAACTACTTTGCATTATGCACTCTTTTTGTTCTGAAAACAATCTACAGTTCACTTGCATCTCTTTAATGATAAAGAAATGTACGAACATCACTATATTGTTTATCAAAATAACAAGTCAGACAGTAAAAGACTGGAGCTGTCAGGTACAAGACATCGATATTCCAGAGTAAGATACTACTTTATCTGCCAAGACCCCATAATTTGAGTCTCCAGGAGTGCCCAGCATTTCCAAGGGATATTAAATTGTGACAAGATGAAACTTGGTATAATAACATATTAATAATTCTGGTTTCAATTAATTTGGAAAATTATTGTGATATGGAACTTTAGAAGGTTTCACCCCAAATTGCACTGTATCTCCATACTTAAAACCTACATTGAAGGCAAGACAATCAACATTTAGTACATCTGGAGTCTTCTGTACCAGGAAAACATTGAAAATAAATCCAACTACAGTCACTATTTGAAGTTGCTTTTCCTGGAGTAGTTAAAGAAAAAAACAATGTTATAGGACTAGCTGTCTAGAAAACAGTAAACTGAGGTTATACCAACTGAGCGTTCAAGTTTGAAGATACTCTTCCAATCCAAATGTCAGTCTCTCTAATAATGTAACGTTAAGGTACCACGTATTGCAATACTTCCCTCCAATGAAGAAAAGGTCATATTTGAAATAAATACAAAATTGTATGCGTATCTGGAGTTTGAAATAAAACAATTTTGCAATAGCATGTGATCATAACAGGCAAAGACAGGACAATACCACGTACTTCGAGTTGAAATATTTGCACCATAGAAAGATCCCTACATCTCATTACAATAAATGTACAATGTTATGAGGAAATCATTGACTCTGAACACATTGATTTTCAACAAAATATTTTATCTGACCTATGCCAGTCTGCTGAAGATGGAAAAGCAGGAAGGCAGAACATTGATAAAATCATGCAACTCTGACTTGCTGACAGGAAAGGTAGAAGGTGTGGGGATGAATAAAAAAGCTCCTAGAAGTAACATTCTCTCTTGAGTTAGTATTAAATAGTATACACTAATTCAAAACACTACCATCACTGTGAGACATTTTCAGTACAACATTGAAATTTATTTTGCCTATAAGTAACTAAAACTTTCAACACAATAGCACCTAATTTAATGTTAACTAGATGTCAAACGGGGCACGGAAGTTCAGAAACTTTAATCCTTTGTTTCGTATGTGAGAAACAGAAGAGATTTTAAAAGGCTCTATAATGAATATCATGACAAGTTCTATGTTTGAAATAAATTGGATTAATTTGAATGAAAGGAAAGTTTCATTTTCTTTTGCAAGCCATCTTTACTAGAATGGGGATCAATTTAAAGTTTATGTTCAGTTTTCTTATCATGCTTTCATTAAGTTGTCATTCAAATTTCATTAACGTTCTTTTTTTGTCTGATGAAACTTAAACCTTCACTTTTATTAAAGGAGTAACTTGATCTGTCAAATCAGAAAGACTGTCTGAAACTTCCTTTAAAGTTTATTACAAAAACTTCAATGAAAGAAGCATTTGCCTTGGTGGGTCCATAAAACACTTTTGAACTTCTAATTTAAAGAAAACAAAGGGAAAGTTTGGATTTTAAAAAGTGTATGGCAGGAAGAGGCCAAATCTTGTTCTTTCAAAGAATGTTGTTGTCTGTCAGTTGTGAAACTACACTTTTATTATATAATAAGTGAGTAACAGGGAAAAAAAAAAAAAAAAAGAACCCCCACGCCCCCAAACCACACACAAAAAACCAATTGGAGAATTACCGTTAGTATTTAAACTTTGTCAGGTGAGGGCTTAGAAGTCTGCTGGTAGGTCTTTCCCAGGATGATGGAGGATGTGAGGGTTCCATCCCTTATATCCAGCTTTCCCCAGGCAGGGACCAAAGCAGTAGGGAGCTGAGTGCCCTTTCCTGCAGAAGGAGAAGATAAAGGACTGTATATCATTTGACTAGTTAGGATCAATATTCTAACTTAAATGAATGATAGATGCTCTACCAACTGAAGTAGCTGAGTGAATTTGGCGCCCAATGTGGGGCAACTACACTTAGCTCTAATGAAGGAGGGGTATGGGAGAAAAGGCTTAGGAGTTCTTGAGCGCTTTTGTGCGTTTTGGTTTTTAACCAAAGCCAGCTGGTAATGAAGAAGGAAGATGGGCGTTAGGGCACGGCTCTGCCAAAATGCGCCTCATGGTTGACTATGAGCCAGCCAAGAAGGCCAGTGGTCTTCTAGGGTGCATTAAAAAGAGTGTGACCAGTAGGTCAATGGAGGTCATCCTCCCCTTCTACTTGGCACTGGTGAGGCCACATCTGGAGTACTGTGTCCAGTTCCAGGATCCCCACTTCAAGAAAGTGAAGGAACTACTGGATTAAGTCCAGTGCAGGGGTATGAAAACGATCAAGGGAATGGAGCATCTCTCTCATGAAGAAAGGCTGAGAGACCTGGTCTGTTTAGCCTGGAGAAGAGAAAGGGGATCTCATAAATGCTTATGAATACCTAGGGTCCCTGGTCTTGATAAGCAAGAAGACAGGGTCAGGCTCTCTTTAGTGGAACCCAGCAACAGGACAAGGGGCACAAGCCAGAACACGGGAAATTCCATCTGAACATGAGGAAAAACTTCCTGAGGCTGATGGAGCACTGGAACAGGCTGCCCAGACAGGTTGTGGAGTCTCTTTCTCCAGAAATCTTCAAAACCCGCCTTGGATGCGTTCCTGTCCAACCTGGTCTAGGTGACCCTGCTTTGGCAGGGGGGTTGGAAGAGATGATGTCCAGAGGTCCTCGCCATTCCGTCATTCCCTTGGGACAGCTGGAGGTTCCGATCCCCTTGGGGGGGCCGGCCTTGTGCCTCGTCGATCCCCCTGCGCTTCGAGCCCTCGCAGGGCAGCGTGCTCGGCCACCCCGAGAGGCGCGGAGCCCCGGGGGCAGGGAGCACCCCGGCCGCCCCCCCTCCACCCCCGCCTCCCCCGGGACGGTGCCTCCCGCAGCCGCTCCCGGGCTGATTGACGGAGGGCGGCCCCGGTCCCACCCGCCAGAGGCGGGCCCAGGGGACCTGCCCCGCCGTGGAGCTGCCCGCTGCCCTGGGAACCGGGGCAGTGCATGGGGCGGGAGGGCGCCCGGCCACCCGGACGGCAGCTTCTCCGCGCCGGCCAAGGAGGGGGGGAGAAAAGGGGTGAGGGCGGCCTTCCCCCGTTTAGCCCAAGGACCCGCCGGGGGTTCGAGGGCAGCGGCGGTGTATGCGCCCGGCGGCAGCGCGGCGGAGCGGAGCGGGGGCAGCGGGAAGTGATGAGAAGTTGAGGGAGGGACGGAGCGAGGGTGCCCTCTCCTCTCCTCGGCCGCCGCCGCAGGTGCAGCAGAGCCTGGGCGGAGGGGACAGGCGGGGCCCGGCGCCGCAGCGGAGGGGCGCCGGCGGGAGCAGGGCCTGAAAGCCGGGGCCGGACACGGAGCCGCGCGAACCCCGGTTCTACCGAAAGGAAAAGGAGCGGCGAGGAACGGCGAGCCCCGGTCTTCGGCTCGTTACCAGAGGCAGCGACCGCGGAGAAACGGCCCTGAAGGGAGAGCGGTGAGGGGGGCAGCGGGGGTCGGAGGGTCTCTGAGGCGGCGGGTCCCGGCGAGGAGGAGGGAGATTCTCCTTTCACCTTGCTGCCTTTTTTCTTTTTTTTTTTTTTTTTTCAGTTTCTTCTCCCCTCTCCTGCTCGGTTTCCTTCCTCCTTCTCTTCCTCCCCTCATGCAAGAGGAAACCCGGGGCGCCTTGCATCACCCCGCGGCGGAGGGTCGGGGAAGTAGAGGGTGCGGTGGGGCTGGAGAGCCGGGGCGGGGGGGGGAGAGCCGTGGGCTGACTGGAGAGAAGCCGCAGGGGAGGCCGTGGCGATGCGGTGTCCCCTGAGCGAGGGGACGGGGTGACCTGGGAGCGTGTGGCGGGAGGCGCCGCGTCCTTGCCGGGGGTGCTGAGGGGCGAGAAAAGGGCACAAACACCCTCTTCCCCTGAGGTGAGCTCGGGGGAGAGGAGGGACGGCAGGGGGGCGCGACCCGGCCGGGC
>JAOXJK010000032.1:3991912-4006622 GCA_025774025.1 Xenus cinereus
TGTTAGTAACTTTAGAAGTCTTGGATAAGTTTAGAATCTGTTCATAGAATAAAGATAATCTTTCTAAGTCTTTAATCTTTGTAGATGTGATCTATCTTTTCAGAAGTTCAGGATTGTTTTCCATAACTTCATTTAAACTCATTTAAAACTCATAAAAAAATGTTATACTTTGGTCACTTGCTATAAATTCGTCTTAATAGGACATTATGCCTTGCATAAGAGTTCTATTTGCACGTAACTTTCCTGAAGATCTATCTGCTAGCATGTCTATTGAAAATATTTTGTGTACTAACTGTAAAGCCTGTATTTTGAAAGAAAAGTACCTTGTCTCTTTTACCTTGCTACCTTTTGAGCAAGGATTTTTAAAATTGTTTTTCCACAACTTTCGAGTACAAAAGCTTAGGTAAAATCCTTCAGTGTTTAATAAAACCTGTTACACAAAGAAGTTGTTATTAAAAGAGGTTTCATAAATTGCACATCCTTTTGACTCCCTCTTAATAACTCCTTGTCTGTTTGCGTAACTGAGACAGTAAGTCTCTAACAGACGATTACAGCAACATTGCAATGCCTGTAAATCTTTTTCTCTATTTTATCTGTAGACGTGTCATTCTTGTACTCATTGAAATGCTTCAGTCATTGGACAGAAGGATGTAGTTATTCAGGAATCTGTACAAAGTAAATGCAAAAGCCTGCCCTTGTTTATGCACACGTAATTTCTTACTAATAATTTCTTAATTTATTCATTTGGTTGAAATAGGAGCCTGTAGTTACAAGCTAAATCTTACCACTTATCTTAAACATTGCAACACAAAATAGCAATCACAGCATGTGCTACCTCAGCAATTAGTAACAAGATGTGTGATAGGAAAACTTCAGAATATAAATCCAAAGGTTGTGCAATACCTGTTACCAGAGTCTCTTCCTAGATAATATAATGATATGGTTTGCTGGTCCGAGGCTCTGTGCATTCACACATTTCTGATACTTTCCTCTGTTTTACAGCACGTGCTTAGTAGCAACCGCTTCCTAATGTCAATATGCAATTTGCCACCTGAAGTCGGCTTATGAGCCTGATTTACTTTAATGCTCCTAAAGGAGTATGGAGTAGTGTTTCCTATTACCTGCAGAACATATACAGTACAGCAAGCAGTATTACAGGTTAAGAACATATTTTACAATTGCCAGCTAAAAGGGTTTAGGAGTCAAGTTGTACTTCTAGCTTGAAGAATATGGTCTTTCGCGCTGTCCTCTTTTATGCCACTAATTAAAATCTTCCTGTGCTTCAAAATTTGATTGTTTTCTGATATTTGCTGTTATACATAATTTGGTCAGTGCTTTTCCTCACGTAGGTGGAATTTCCTTACTCTGGTGATTGACAAAAAAATACTGATAGGGACTGGTATTAAATCTTAAAGAAAATGTTTTGAGGGGGACTTGAAAAACTACTTCGATTGTTTCAAGAGATGTCTTGGAGGATGTCACAAATAGAAGAAGCAACCTTTTCTGTTCTCTGTTCACTGTTCCCCAGTTTTGAATCAATGCACTGCATTCATGCTTGTGTGTATGTGTATATATTTTTGTCTATAATATCAGCTGCTTGCATGTGGCTGATACAGCTAAGGTTTGGTTTGGGTGCATGTATTTTTATCACCGAATCATCCTGTAACCAGTGTTAGAGAACCTTTTATTTATCTTGGAATATTTTCTTCCTCTTTCAGCTTTCATACTTAACCACAAGTATTTCTTGTTAGCCATTCCTTGCTATCTTAGACTTGATAAAATTCTTTGCTTACAAGGCCTTTGGTCATGCAACTAGCATTGTAGGGCTTGGTTCTGTATTTGTTTAACTGAAATGTTTACAAGCCTGTGAAGGTTGGATACCATGCTTTATCTGTAAAACTGTGTTTAATAACAGCTAAAGCAAACAGATTTGCACGTAAAATAAGTTAACATCAATGGGATTTTGAGTAGAACTGGGGCTTCAATAAATCAGGTAACGCATCAGGTAGCAATGTGAGGTTCGTGCTTATTTCTTTCTCCTCTTTAATGCTTCCTTTTTATTAAGAGTGGTAGTAAACCATAGCCAGTAGCTGCTTATGTGATTTTCAGAGGGAGTTTGTAGTGCTCTCGGTAACTAGTTGTCTTTCAGTCACAACCTAGCCCAGCATTTTTCTTATCATACTTTCAACCACAGCTACGACACATACTATCGTAAAAGAAATAAATGCACTATATACATTTACCTGTGCTAAATGCTACTGTTGGGTACGGTAAGGTGGGACTGGCTCCTGAGATGACACAACCCTGCCTATGGCTCTTTTTTTTGACCCCGGACAGAGAGCAGGTGGGATAATTGCTGTCAAGTTTGACTTGGTGAAATAAAAGCAACCAGCTCTGTGGCAGCCTGGTCTGGAACCCACCGTGGGCAGTTGCTCTAAGTAACTGATAACTGGTCAAGATCCACTCTCTCGGTGCAGAAACTGCATCAGGTTTGCAATTTTTATGAAAAGTTATTATTGCTGATAAAATACACTTTTTTTTTTGTCCAAAAAAGTTTTCTGTTTTTCTTCGTTTTGCTTCAATTGGCTCAGATCACTGATGTGAAACTTGGGAGAGTTTACAGCTCTAACAGCAGGGTTTGTGTTCTCTCTTCTAAAATTCTGAGTTTTGGTAAAGAGAGAGGACAATACTGTGAGCAAGATAAAGTAATAAATCTGCATGTTATCAGCACTCTGGTGGCAGTTTGCTGTAAGCATGGTTTGCTGAAATGCACACAAGCCTCAAATTTCCCCCCTTTTTGGATAATTATACTCCTGTGGTGCACAACATTAACTTTCTGTTTGGGCATAGTCGTTTCAGTGCTGATCAGCACCCACACTTGGGTTTGCAGAGGTGGAGGTCTGGTTGGTAAGCCTGCTCTTTTTAATGTGTACCGGTATCTGTTAAATTGTAATGAGTAATTTGAGCTCTTTGGGTAAGGTGAGAGTGATCAGCAGCTAGAGAGATTGCTCCGTTGCTGTCAGTACAGTCCTCCTCTTCAGTGTGAAGGGCACCTTTCTAGGCAGAGGTCCCCATCCTCTGACCAAACTGCCCAGATAAACTCAACAAAACTGAGCAAATCTAAAGAAATGCTGAAAGCAGGGGAAGAACTGTAACAAGCTAACAGCGCCACTGAACTCAACCTCTGTGAAACCTCATTTTCTGCTCTAGAAGTCAGGAGTGTTATGGATTTCTAGTGAATAAAAAGGACACTTTATAAATCGTTACGGTATGTATAAGTGCATAAGAACTTTTTTGAGTAGTGATAAATATTTGTGCAGTTTGAATTCAAGCTGTGCTGCATATGGCGGTACTCGAGAGCCTCTTTGGCGCCCAGATCTCGCTATAATGGAGGAAAACACTGACAATGGTATTGCTGGCTTGAAAATGGTTAATTATGTGAGATTTGGAAATAGCAGGTAGGCAGTGGTATAAAGCAGAAAAAACCCCCAAAATGACTGTAGATTTTAATTACAGTGTGATTAGCAGATTATTAAGGATTGGCAGTAAATCTAATCTCCAGTATGTATTCCAGTACTGTAGCTGATTGTTACAGAAATTATTAATGGAAATTACTTAAAAAACATTTTTAAGATGGAAATATAACTGTAATATTAGTTCAGTTTTATAATATTAATTTAAGCACTAAGACATTTTTAATGTAATTATATAAACATAGATGTTGTGCTGTTTCTTTCCACATTGCCCAATTTTCAAGTGTTGGACCTTTGTAGGCAATGGGGGGAAGGATCATCCCACTTATCTTTTCCTCTGAAAGTCACCAGTTTCTGTGTTGTCGCACTTCTTCTTCTAGATACTCTGTGGTCTTTCTGAGTGAATGGAAAAATACTTCCTAAAAAAAAGAAATTAGTTTAGAACTGTTTTGGTCAGCTGAAAACATCCCTCCACAGCAGTCTTCTGTGAATGTGATTGGTTTCCTGTAACACTTTAAAACTTGTACTTTCTCTTTCATTTGAAAAAAGCTTCACAGGTAGGTCATTAACTTTATGAGAAGCCATTGGAATAGGTTTAATGTTTAACCTCTTGGCATTTCTTTAATCTTTAACTTTTTCTTGCTGCACTCCAATAGGTGGCCACTTTCCAGATGGCCATTTGTTTCACTCATATAAAGCCACTCCACATGTCTTTTGTCCTCTGTACCTGTTCTTGGTTTTAGGGCTTTTTGGCTGAAGGTAGCAATGGCTTCAGTTCAGTGGTGATTTTGTGGGGTGTTTTTTATTCAGTTTTTCTTTTAAAAAAAAAATATTTTGAAATGTTGGATTTTTCTTTTTACTGTCTATTACAAAAGGCTGTTACATACCAGCTGAGATGCTGAACCCATCTTATTTAACAGAGGCAAATCCTAAGCAGGGCTTAGGCTAGATGTAGAAAATTGTCTTATATTGTTAACTGCCTTGGATAAACGTGTCACCTTCTGGCTTTGGGTTTTCTTTCCTCTTTTCTGTCAGGACACTTGACAATTCTATTTCATGCTCCTGGTGTTCAGAAACAGAAAGCAGGTGCCTTGGTTGTTGATCCTTTTTATTTATTTTGACCAATAAGTTATTCTGGTAATTGCTGGAGTATGACTGGAAGTTACGGGAAGAGTCCCTCTGCTCTGGTTTTAATTAGCTGGCTTCCAACTGAGCACCATTTACAATTTTCCCGACCCTTGGAAAGCCCCCTGGGCTTTGGTGCTGCTCGCTAATTTTGGAGATGAGCCGAACCAGAAATTCCCAAGCCTCCGCAGCCCTGCCTGTCTTGGTGCACATACCTGATGTGCTGGAGGAGCTCATCGCTGAGGATGGTCGGAGTGAAGGGGCATCTGGAGCTGAGCTTGTGTAGTCGCGTGTTGTTGCCCTGCTGATGGCAACGGGCACTTCTTCCTCCTCCGAGTCTGACAAATGGGAATTATGCTCGTGATTGCAAAGTGCTCTTACATATTGCTCATGTTCCTGCTATATACAAACCTTCCAAGCTCCCTGCTTCTGCCTGGCCAGGAGATGAAATGATGAGGCTTCATCCTGCAGGTTCCTGCCAGAAGTTCAGTAGAAGGTCAATGCCATTTTTCCCAGTAAAAATGTCACTTAATTGACATTTCTCTAATAGCATCATGTGCTTAATATCTCTATAGCTTGGCAGGTCCAGTACATACATTTTCCTGTCCCCCTGGAAGATGCTTGCATTGAAAAGGGGAGTTGCATAATATATTTTTGAAAACTGGTTGTTTTTTGTATCAGTTCTGAAGATGCTGCAAGCTATAGACTCCTAGGGAAGCATGTAGTGTCATCTTTTGACACTGATACGCCTCAAAGGAGAAAAGCTAATGTTTGTTAAATTGCTTGTAGTTATATTGACAGATTTTTGTGTTAGGTGGAGGTAGAGCTTTATAGTCCCTTCGTAAAGAGTAAAATGTCCAATTCCCATTTCAAATGTTGCTGCTGGGTGAGTGTGGGGATAGGAAGCGGTGGGGAGGTACTGTCACCGTCCCAGGGAAGGACAGCTGTGGTTCCCATGGCTTTTGGTGGCAAATGCATAACCCCGGCTGTGGAAAATACGCCTTAGGGCTAAGGGTTGTATTTTCCTGTGCTGTACTCCAGGGCTGTATCGGGTCAGGAGATCAAAGTACAGCCGGCATGCCTGCATCTGGCAACCTGTTGGATTGTGAGTAGCCCTTAGGCTCCGGGAACCTTTGATTTATACTGTTGATAGAAACATTAACTGTTTCTGAGTTTCCCAATCCTATACCTCCATTCATGGTTTTGTAATCCTGCCATTGTTGACAGGAGCAGTAACTTATGGGAATGCTTATAGAATGAGGCAGTGTAATCAATAATGGGTTTTTTCCAAGTTTGGTAATTTTTTTTTTTGATACTTCATTGATGAACTGTTATTTAATTATTTTTTTGAAAACACACTTGCCTAACAAGTGTTACCCTCCAGTGGGGCCCTGTTGAAGACAGCTGAGCACGGTTTGTTGGTACCAATATTGAATGTTATGCCGAGCCTGGGTACTTCTGCATTTGCACAACCCTCTACTGCGGCCTGACACCTGCAAGTTTTATGGACAGGAGCAAAGCGTGTTGATGAGCGGAGCTTGGTGCTGACCCGTCCTTGGAACAGGAGTTCCTGAGAGGGCAGCTGGGCTCTGCGGGGTGCTGCAGTTTTCTAGAAGGCCCCCAGTGAAAGCACAGGCCTAAACTAAAAATGCAATTTAATACCTTCGGCTCTCCAGTAGGTCAGGCCTTCAGGCTGAGAGGTAATCTGTTTCTCGTGTAGAAAGAATGCTTTTACCAAATTCATTGGAGAGGGATAGGATTGCTGTTTAGTTTGATGTAACTCGATTTGCTGAGGAGGAGATATTTCAGGGTAGTCTCCAACACACTAGTTGGAGGAGCTTAAAAATCACATCTCTCTCTCCCGATGTCAATGGCAGTGGTGTAGTATAGTGAAGATTTCATATGCTACTGCGCAATATTTGCAGCAAGTAATTTCTTCCCCTCAAGTGTTACCTCTTCAAAATTGAGCTTTGTGCCTAGAAACAGTGAAGCCTCCGAGTACTTCCCAGGATGGTTCGTCAGCCTGTGAATGCGGTGGTGGTGTGGAGATCTCAATACATTCTCCGTATTTCAGTTCCTTGCTACTTGCCCACGGATACCATCAGGTTATGCTGTGCATATTTGTGCTGTCGGCTTTGTCTTGGGAAAGAAAAAAAAAAAACACCCCGACAAAAAACCATGTCTCTACCTCAATGAAATTTTTTTGTGCACACACTACTGCTGGTGATAATTAATTTAAAACAGGTAGAGTTCTCTAAGTGATGGTTGGTAATCTCCTAGGCAAGTGTGGAGACAAGTGTGGAGGAGGCTTCAAATCCAGTAAGAAAACTTCTCATGGGAAACTTGATTTAAATAGCTGATGTGACTTGTGTTGATTTTCCAACTTTACCTGGGCTTGGTGCACACTTATAAGTGTTTCAACGTCAAGCCACTTGCAGAAACTGGAGTAGGAGAAATTTGAGGCATCTTTCAGAAAGCTCAAGATTCTATTAGCAATACAAACATGAGCTGCTCTGTTGGTGAGCTGGTAACCCAGGTAACATTAAAAAAAAAAAGAAATCTGAAAAAAAATGTCCTGAGCAGTTTGTTGTTGGAGGGTTATAAGACTACACTGTAAGGAGATAAGGACTGAGGAGCAGTGTTACCTGTTTCTGTTGGCCTTATTTATAAAGGACAGTGCAACAGCCCTGGGTTTCCGTGTGGATGGGCTTGGCACGGGGGAGGAGCAGATTGTTTGGTTTGGCTTGCATTTGTTTTTCTGTCCTAGGAGGGTTAAAGTGACTGAGGAGCTTTCTCACGTGCCCCTGTCTGTGCTTCTAATGCGCTTTGCATTCATCTGGTGCATACAACGTTTTACAGGCTTTACTCACCAAGAGGTGGTGGTGGAGAAGCATTTTCCCTTTCCCTGGCAGTCTGCTACTGTCAGAACTGTGTATTTACAGTGAGGTTTTCAGCATTGGTTAGTTCATGCTTGAGTGCATGCTTAAGTGCTGATTTAAGTAGGTTCAGTATCAAGTACTTCTAAAAGTGCTTCAGTGGAAGTTGCGATGTTCACATATGTAGTACTAATTCCTGTTATTTCACTTGTTCTCATACAGAAAATGCCATTTTTGAAAGCTCAAAAAAGTTAAATTGGTTCTTACTTGCTGGTAGCATCTTCCTGCCGGGTTTTGACTTTTCACCCTTATATGTCTGATCAGTGTTGATACTAAAGAAAAACATTGCATGAATTTGCGTGTCCTTTTAGGAGGAAAAAAGAAGTCTCTATTCCCATTGGCTTATATGAAAACAAAATGTCAGAAAATGTTACCCTTAAATGAGAATAGGGAGTTGCAATTTGAAGGAGGACAGCTTGAAAGCTGTGGGTGACAGGCAGTCAAGACCTTGTGGTAGAAATGCTCCTAACCATGTTAGCAGCAGTGTGAAGTGTGGCATGCTCAAACTACAAAATAAGGATGGACATATTAAAAATTCTAATTGAGAGGGCAAGACTAATTGTGTTTATGAGTCATATCCCACACACTGCAAATCACCAGTGCATCCTTTAGGTCTCGTGTGAATAAATACAGGATCTTAGTCTTTGTGTCTTTGAACTTAGTATCTTTCTTATTTACTTAATATATTATAATGAAGTTAATGCAGTCGTGCTTTTTAATATAATCCCAAATGTAGCAGGATCTAGCTTTCAGAGCTGACTTACAGCTGTAGCATGGTATATGTAATTTGGAACCGGTGCACATGGTATCTCCATGGAGGCTACCAACCTCATTGTCTCAGTTGGTTTTAATGCAGGTGCCGTATCTGTATCCGTGTTGGAAGAAATTTCTTGTCTACCCTTAATGCCCGATGGGAAGGGAGGGGAAAAAACGGGGCAGATCTCACTGGAAACAGAGCCGTACCATATGCACTCTGAAGCCAAGTGGCTCTCTTGCTCCCTGTGACAACTGCAAAGACCTCTTTGAAATGGGGAGATGTGATTAGCTTTCATGGGACAGCCACATAATAACTTTTTAAAATTCCCATGTAGCATACAAACTTGTTTCCTGTTGATGTAATGCTTTTATTTCTCATTCCAGCTATGAAGCCGTACGCTCCAGCTTTCATTCTCCTGTGGAGTGCTGTCGGGATAGCAAGGGCTGCCAAAATCGTTGTTGTGCCGCCAATTATGTTTGAAAGCCATCTTTATATTTTCAAGACTCTGGCCTCAGCCTTGCATGACCAAGGTCACCAGACAGTGTTTCTCCTCTCTGAGGGCAGAGAGATTCCTCCATCTAATCACTATAGACTTCAGCGCTACCCAGGGATCTTTAACAGCAGCACCTCGGATGATTTTCTCCAGTCCAAGATGAGGAGTATCTTCTCTGGGAGACTGACAGCCCTTGAACTGTTCGATATCCTGGACCACTATTCCAAGAACTGTGACATGATTGTTGGCAACCGAAACCTCATGCGTGCCCTGAAACAGGAAAAATTTGACCTGCTCCTGGTAGATCCCAACGAGATGTGTGGATTTGTTATAGCTCATCTTTTAGGGGTTAAATACGCTGTCTTTTCCACTGGCCTCTGGTATCCAGCAGAAGTGGGCGCTCCAGCTCCCCTGTCTTACGTTCCCGAATTTAACTCGCTGCTCACAGATCACATGAACCTATTTGAGAGGATTAAAAATACTGTTGTTTATCTTATTTCAAGATTTGGAGTCAGTTTTTTGGTTCTGCCAAAATATGAAAGGATAATGCAGAAACACAAGGTTCTGCCGGAACGGTCTATGTATGACTTGGTTCATGGATCCAGCCTGTGGATGCTTTGTACTGATGTAGCACTGGAGTTTCCAAGACCCACGCTACCCAATGTTGTTTATGTGGGAGGAATCCTCACCAAACCGGCCAGCCCTCTGCCAGAAGTAAGGTTTGCTGAGCTTTACAGTAATTTCTGTGGTATCTGGTTGACCTCATATGAGGAGTGGCAGTTTTTCAACAGTGAATTCTAAATGGGATCCCGTCTCTTTTGTTCTCTCTTGGTGAAATATACCTTTGAAATCACTAGAAGTAGCTTGGGGTGGTGGTGAGGGGAACTAGCAGACACAGACTCATCAAAATGAGTCTTTTGTGGTTGTAGGACATAATTTGCTTTTGAGTAAGGTGCTTAATGGTACAGTAGAGGAAAATCCAGTGCTTACTATCTTGGAAATTACATCTGTAGCTTCTAACCAAGTGTGTGTTAAAACGGGAAGAAGGGAGAACAGGTGAATACTGCTTATGTTTAAAGATGTCTGCTGGTAGGTTATACTACCTAATTTCTTGATATTAGTGTTTTGATGGAGAGTTTGCTTCCTTTGGCTTGATAGGTAAAAATGTCTTTAAAACTTTATGTATATAGGCACAAAGAAAGTGTGGGTAGGCGAAGAAATGGAGATGTTGGGAGGCGACATAAATGGCACCATTATTGCACTCGGATATAAATTTTTACTGTACACTTACTGGCCGTCAGGTGCTGAGCACCATACTGAAATAGTGATAGTGACTGGATTGATTCCAGAAATCCTGGCTGCACAGATTAATAATTAAGTTTGATTACTTCAGTGTACCATGTGATCTTTGATACCTGATGCCCAACAATGTCTCTGTTCAACAACACAATGGTGAGTGACAGAGCAAAATTTCACAGAAAACCATGTCATTTACACTTCTGTTTATGTATATGTCAACAAATAGATCTTGAATTGGAGATGATTATTAATGGGCGCTTCTGAATGGGTGATAAATAGGTAGACCTGCAGTGCTCAACAATTTCCTTCTAAAAGTGTCTCATTCAGCCTTTGCTTTTTGCATAAAAACTGCCAGGCCCACTTTTCATCTGTTTTACCCTGAGAATTGATCGTGGAAGGCTGAGGGTTTTTTTTTTTTCCTTTCTGGGGTTTTTTTGTTTTTTTTTTTTAATTCTTTGCACTGTTGATATGTCTTGGCTTCAGAGTACCTTTTTCCACCAACTCAGAAATCATATAATTCTCTGATTTGGGCTGCAGGATGTGGAGCACTGAGCCAATTCCCTCACCTTTTTTTTTTTTTTTTTTTCCTTCCCCTGTTCAATGTTAAATGTGTCTGAGGTGAATGAGAGCGGGCGCTTGCATCGCACTTGGAACATGCTAGTGGTTATATCCCAACGCATACTGTTGCCATGTCCTACAACTCATCAGAGATGACCATAATAGTGCTGCTGCTATCTGGTCCTTACTGTGTGTACATTAATGAGTTTGTGTTTAGAAAGTGTCAGGCTGCACAGATATCCTGAGAAAGCAGACTAAAGGTAGCCCTGTGCTCTCCAAAACAAATTCCAGCCCTATTCTCTCCAGGGAAAACTTCCTGGCTGGTTTGAGTTTCAGCGCTTCATTTCCAAACCAATATTTTCTCATTCTCTAAGAAGAAAAATGTCTTTGTTGATAAATTTGGATGCTATGTCAACATTGTCTATTTTTCACTTCTGTAGATTGGTCTTTAGGGTAAAAAATTAACTCTCCTCAAAAGCAGGTACTTCCTTTGCTATAAAATAGAGTGGAAGAAAATAAAAGAAGCAATTTTTTTTTTCAATGTTTTGCTATAAGGATGTGTTCATGTGTATAGATATAGATATATATATTTATACTCACATATATAAGTGTGTATTTGGAGCCTGTTGAGAAGATATTTCTGTATACTTTCTAAATTTACTCTGGAACCACAGGTTTTAACCTGTTAATATATCCTGTGATGCAAGAAGGTGGAACAATAAGTAAAATGTTTAATATAACCAGACTGACAGTGACCTTGAAATAGACCTGTAGGTAGAGTACATGCTGGCAAATACTTATTACCGTGAGGGGAAAAAAAACCCTGTAATTATTTGTGAACTGAGACATTATTTACATTCTTTTCAATTTTATTAGTCAATTCATTCTTACAATGTTCTAAGCACGGGATTTGATCAAGTGTGAGAGGCGAAGTGAGCGTGTTCATCTCTTATCATATAATTTGTCCATGCCTAAACTGTTACGCATAGTCCACTGTGGTATGTATTGTAGCTACGTTATTGGGCAATCAGTTTGTTTTTACTGAACAGTTAGATAAAATTCCTAACTGTCACTTTATTCTGGCAGATTAAAATCAGATAGCTAATGCTGCGACTGCTTTCAGCTATTGCTGCATCTAAGGCAGGAGCCTTTGCTAATTTATTTTCTGCAGCTTTTAGCCTGGTGCATTAAGGTAAGCCAGACGCAGGGCCGGTTCATGTTTCTGGGCTGGAAATGGTGATGCTTCAGGAGCTGTCTCATAAACAAAAGTGATGTTCCTGCCCGGAGATGATCATCAGAGGAGAGGGTGCATGTGGCTGAACATAATAGTAGCTTAAATTTGCCTGCTAAAGCTATTGCAAGTCATTCAGTCTCTTACATTCTCCAAAACTGCTTATGAGTAGCCTCATCTACTTTTTCTGTTAGAGAGTTCTAGGAAAAAAAAAAATCTGTGTTGTTTTTTCAAGTTCAAAGTACCTGCTCAACATAAATTACCCAGACACCTCAGCAGTGCCACGGCAGCCTTGCCAGCAGAGAGTTTGTTATTTTTCCGGGAGGGGGTGAAAAAGGAAGAAAATAGTTTATTTAATCAAATCAGAATTTGTGACTACACGTGACTGAAAAGCTCTAGTTTTCTGCTAATAATTAACATCTTCAAAAAAAGAAAAGGCAGAGAGTAATAATTAAGGAATTGAAGAGGAGATGAAGGTCAAGGCCTTTTAAACTGTTACAGGATGGCTGTTTAGTTCTAGAGGATGTGGTAGGTCTGTTTTGCGGTTGCTCAGAGTCTGCACCTGTGTTTTCCTTAAACTTTCTTTAGAGAAAACTTGGAAAGACGCAGCTTTAAAGGTAGTGGGTGCTGAACATCCATGTAGTAACAGCGAGTGCGTGTGTGAGGGGAAACAAACTTGCTTTGCTCTGTCCCATCTACATTAATGCATGGGTTGAGGGCAGTGGAAGGGTTTTGTAAATCCCCCAGTTGTCCCCACTTACTGCGTGCGGGTAGAGTGGTTTTGGTGCAGGTAAACTAGGTTTATTTTGGAGGATGTTAAGCTGGAAGCTTTATTTCACCTGCGAACCGAGTGCTCGCTGGCGTCTGATCGGAGGCATAAGGATAAGGGTCTGTAGCAGCGTTTGGCCTTGCAGTGACGTGCTTCCTGGGGGGATGCTCAGCTGTGGGACCGCGACGGAGGTGGCCGAAGTGGAGCTGCGGGAGCGTGCACGGTGCCCGCAGAGCCGCTGCCGCGCTGGCAGGGCGCTCGGGCCGGGGCAGGCTGCAGTCCCTGCAGGGACCGTACGGTAGCTGTGCATCTCGTGCTCGTTCCCGTGAAGGGAACTTGGCCTTCTCCCGGTAAGATCAGAAACCAGCATAGCCGATGGTGCAGTAAGTTTGTGTGACAGGCGTGATTTTTAGCTGCGGCTGAGCTCTGTAGCCATTATAGCCGCAGCACCCGGCCGTGGTACACAAACTGCAAACGTGTCTTTGGGATGCAGCCTGCCCAGATGCCTTGGGAAGCCTTTGCCAGGCTCTGATCTTCCTTTTTTTTCTGTCTGTCCCTCTAAGGCGGTGCCCTGATGTCGGTCTGCGCTTGGTGCAGTGTCCCCCGGCGCGGTCACAGTGATCAGTGTGCGGAGGAGCGGGAGCCAAGAGCCAGCTAGGAGAGCAGCGGGTCCTTTGGAGGTCACCGCTCTGCCCAGCTCCCTGCAGCACCTTGCGGCACGGCACAGGCAGCTGGAAGCTTTCCCCTCGGCGTAGCAGGGTTACTCTTGCCCTTTACCAATTGGCAATATGTCAGTCAGTGACCGAGATTCCCAAGGGTGGCTCTTCGGATCCCTGCTGCAGGTGGATGAAGCCGAGCAGAACTTGTGTCACTGTGTTTCATCGTGGTGGTCATTGCTTCGCAAAGCTCAGCGTCGGCAATAGACACCGCACAGTTAGGAGTCACCTTCTGTGGCAGCTAACGTGCTATTTTCACTTTATGGTTAAAGTGTGCGGATTTAGAAGGTGCTTCTTGCATGAATAGTGTGCTTTGTGAAAGGCAAAGGAGATGGTTAACATTGCTCTGTGAAAGGCAAGGAAATGGTTAATGTGACTGCACCCATTATGCATAAGTGAATAAAATCTTACATGCACATGGGAAAGAGTCCAGGGTTTCTATAGTTAACTCCAAAAAGGGTGTATTTTGAACTGAGTAGAGGACAGTGCAAGCAGAATTAGCCTTAAAAGACGAAAAGCTAGAGACAGAGTGAATATCAAGTATTTAAGGTCACTGCTGACTTAAACTGTTAAGTGTATGGTGTTAGCTGGCAGTATTTTCTAGATAACTGACAGCAGCCATTAGAAAAGTCAAAGGCTCCTCTGGCTTTTTCATATTACAGTTCTCCAGGGGGATCTTGTGAAGCTGAACAAAGCTGGCTGTTAAAAGTAACGCACACTCTAAGGAACAATGAGGAAACCTCTGCTACGGCGTTTATATCTTGCGTCTAGGTTGATACGTGGTTAGGTATTAATCAGGCTGATAAGATACGTCCTTGAATCAGGGTAGAAATGTGATGGGTGCTACAAGCACCTGCCTTGGGAAATGCCTGGTCCCTGGTGAGGAGGGGGCAGAGGGCACTGGAAATGGTCAGGCATCTTCCCTGCAAGAAAAGCAGCTGACCAGTGTTTGAACGGACTCCTTTCCATCAGCTGGTTGATGGCGTAAGGTGTGTTTGGACTGAGGTTGGATCCCGCAGTTTGGATACAGTTGTACTTGACAGAATCTGTGTCAGTGCTTACAAAAAAAAAAAACCAAACAAACCCAAACCACAAACTAAAATGATGCAGCCCTGTAGTTTGTAGGTTGAGCAGCTTTTTTTTTTTTTTTTTTCCCCCGGCATCTACACAGTTTTTAAAGTTTCATAGCTATTTCTGTGTAACACAATGGTTTGGTTTTATTTTTTTTTTTTAAATGCTGATCTTGAGGTGGCACTTTGGACCGAAAGCCATTTGTCTTTGATAGGAAAAGATAAACAAATGATAGGTTTTTTTTTTTTTTTTAATTCTTACATACCCGAGTAAAATAAACTT
>JAOXJK010000032.1:4006722-4035712 GCA_025774025.1 Xenus cinereus
TTATTTTTTTTTTTTTTTTAATTCTTCAATACCCGAGTAAACTAAACTTATGCTGCAAAAGGAGGGTGTTCACATTTCAGAAGTAGAAGCTTGTCCTTTCAGCCCTAGCTGTCAACAAATAGTAATTACAGTAACCTCCTTGCTCCTCCCTGAAGAGCTCTTATCTAATCTTGTTATTATATAGATCTAGATCTAGGTAACAAATTGGTGGCTTTGAAATATCTTCACTAAAAAGTCGGTTTTCTTTTTCTTGAGTCTTGCTGACAGTTGTATGTTTACTAGGCATGTGTTAGCTGATCTTTATTATCTTTAAAGTTAGGTGGAAGAATAAAGAGACGTTTTATTCCTTAGATCAGATTTTTCTCCTTCATTCAAATTCAAGGACAGTATCTATAAGTTCTTGCAGACTGTAGCAGTAGATTTTTGTGCATGGCACAACATCATCATTTTATTTTTTTTTTTTTTTATGTCTGGGGGATAGTTCTTGCAGAGCTACCTTTGACAGTAAATTTCTGGCAATATGAAGCAATTCTAGAGCTGTTTTAAAATGTGTGTGATTGTCAGCTGGGGAGGCAAAAAGTCTTTTAGGGATGATGGAGATTTTGGGGCACTGTAAATTCAGCCCTGAACCATATGATCATGTATTTTGGCTCTGAAATGCATTTCCACATAAAGCTTCTTCCCCCCCCTCCAATAATTGATCTTTTGCTACACAAGAGCCTGAGCTCTTCGGGTGTTGGCAGTCACAAAACTGCTGTCGTCTCTGCTCTCAGGTGCTCCAGTATGGCAAGGTTGGCAAACCATGTCTATTCCAGCTGTCCTGCTGCATTTTAAATTTGGGAAGATACATGATCCAGCGTTTACCTGTATACTGTAATACAGTGCAAAGGATGCAGGGCTGATCTCAGAAGTCAGTTAAGTATCTCCAGTAAAACTTGGTTGGGAAGGTGGGCCCTCCAAGTATGCATGGCATGTGTAAGCTGGCATCCAGTGATCTGATGAATGGACACCAAAGCTCTTCAGCAAGCCTGCGCTGTCCATCAAAAAGCAAGTTTACTTGGTTCAGGAATAGTAGTATGAGGTGGTTATCCCCCCAGCTCAAATGATTGTGTGTATTGGGAATAGCAAATGCAAGGTTCCTCCTACCTTGGATGTTGCATTGGTCAGATAATGAAAGTTAAAAGCAACAGTAGTTATTTTACTCTTTTTTTTTTTTATTTACAAAAAAATGAAACAGGTTAACATAAACTACTATTATAAACATGTTTTCTGGTTTTAAGCATTCTAATTTATCATTTTTGTGTTGAAACACACAAATCAACAAGGTATACTTCAGTAACGTGCAGTGCTTTAGCTGTGGCACTTGCAAGTTTTGAAGACTGACCTGCATATAGGAATGAGCTAGTGTTTTTCCATGGTCTGCTTCTCTAGCGTACTGTAGGATAATTTCTAACGTCACGTAGAGAAACAGAAGATAGAAACTTAGTTCCAAAGGCATACTTTTTGTTCTGTAGTGTTTGGTACGTGCTTGAGTTTGAACACCTTATTTGTACAGTTTTGGACATTGGCACATTGTCAAAGCTGACATTTAAGAGCAGCAAGCCTAATTATTAATATTACTGATTTAAAGAGAAATAATCTTCGTAATCAACTTTTCAGATGTCCTAGTTGCTGAAAGGTTATTTAAGTGAAGTGGATAACTGGTGTTTGGCTAATGCTTGGGCATTTATATGTGCTGTGGCTGTGTTAGTGTAGCCAGCACCCCTTGTTTGGGGTGGTGAGGTGCCTGTGGCAGCTTCTCCAGGTGAGGATGGAGGCTTCTGAGGAAGAACAGAATGTGACAGAGAGGGAGGACAAGGGACGGTCCCACACCCTGGCATTAGTGGCCGAGAGCAGGTGGAACATAACCTCTTCTGTGGTGTGGCTTCAAGCATGTCTTACCTAACCTTCTGAAGAGAGCGGTGAAATTCAGTAATGTATCTTCAGCTTCTCTGCCTAAAAAAGCATCTGTCTTCCAAATAATGCTGATCTCATTAAAAGCTGGCCTTCAGGGGAATCATGCTTTCGGGGAGTCAATTCATCTTTGGCCAAAACTCAGTGTACAGGAATTTTTTTTGATGCCACCCTTAAGACGTGAAAATGGGGATTGCTCAGAGAGTGCTGCTGCAGCGTTCTTCATGCTTTTTGAAAAAGGTGAGGGGACACACACACATGTGGATGGGGCTCTTCTAAGAATTTCTGAGTGCAATCCTGGTCACCCCAAACAAGTGGAGGAGCAGAAGAGGAGATTAGGGAGGTCTTATTGGAGAATGTGAGATCTTACCGCTTAAACACAGGTTCGGAAGCCAGCTGATCCTAAGCTTATTAAAGACGGGGTGATGACTCATGGCCTGTTTAAAATACATAAATATTATATAAAAATACGTAAATATTATATGTGTGTATATCTGTGTGTGTATATAGACACATAGATACATATGTGTGCATGTATATATTTATAAATATTAAAAAAAGAAGGGGGAAAGAAAAGCTATTTGATCTGAAAAGGAAACGAAGAACTCTCTATTATTAAATTAGAGCTGCAGGTTAGAATTCTATCTCATACTGTCCACAGAGCACGGTGTCATACTGCAACAATGAAAGACAAAATTTCCCACCTAAATTAGTTTATTATCTGGATTTATGGATGGGGCTATATGTCGGTATCTGTAACACAGAGGTCTGGATTTAAGATTCTGCTGCTTATTAATTTTCTTCTTAGTGTATTTGCTGCAATTTAATGTGCCTTGATGTTCTATAGCTGGAGTAAGTAAAAACAGTCTCCATACGTAAAACTGTCTTTTTTTTTTAACTGTTACTTGCACAGTTTTTCAACTATATATGCAGCTACCTCAACTGTGAGAGGGGTGGTAAAACTTTGGTTTGCATTTACTTTTAATAAGCATAAACTTTTCTGTATATGCTTGCAAGTTATACAATAGGGCTTTGTGCTTATTTTTTTAGTATTTTGAGAATATTTTTTTTTGGTATTTTTTTAACAGAATATTGCCTCTAGGGTAACATCAACAAGTTTTTTTTTTAATTTGAATCCTGGATTTGAGGCTACCTCTGCTGCACCTGCTACTCTATGCAGTGATTTTAATCACCTCTCCTGAAGGGCAAGCTTCTTATTTTCGGCTACCTTCCATTCATTTGAAAGGCAAGGCTGCTTTCCCAGGGTGCTTGCCAAAGGTCCAGTGAGTAATGGGTTTTTGACGGAGAGCGTTGCATCAGGGGAGCTCTTGCGTGGCAGTTTTCTGGTTGACCTCTAGTTTTAGGTAGACTGTGTTCTCGGAGCCTTCATTGGATACGCCTGTAACTCTAGAGAGGGCTGGGACACGGGAGAAAAGACAAAAGCTCGTGGTACTGTATTTCTTGCCTGTGTTTTTGAGTCTGAATTTCATTCCTCTTTAAAGTTAAATGGACTTAAACATTCTGTTGGTATTGGATGTTAAATGGGAAAAGGCAGTGGAGGTCAGGGACAAGAAAATGCAAAATTTTAGACATTGAAAAACTTTATAAGGCTTTAAAGACGTATTTTTTTTTCCCAATGCATTTTTATAAGCCAAATACACAGCATATCTACCAAATAATTAGGGAGAAACATAAGAGCAAAAAGTCTGTATTTTCAACAGGGCTGAATCTGTGTCTGATATTATTGAAGAAGCACGTTATCAATATCTTTGTTACATTGATACGTGACAAGAGTGTACTTAATAGTGCTTGGGTTCCCAATAGAAAATGGTTCAGATCTTAGTTCTGAGACTGTTAGCATGGCTTTAACCAGCAAGAAAATAGAGGAATTTAATGCCATAATCTGAGTATGCTTTTTTAATGTCTGCAAAGTATTGTTTTTGGAATTATGATGCTAATATGAACTGCAGAATATGAAAAAAATGTGAATATTAACTGTATGGACATTGTGTATATAGATCTCCCTGATAGAATGCGATTTATCAGTGTCTTAATAGTACATGGTGCAGGTCAGCCAACATCAGTATACCTAGCGAAGGCAAGATGGAAACTTACTGGGACTTTACAAATACCCCACCTTCTCTGTTTAATTTTTGGAAGTTTTGCTTTGACTTCAGACGGCAGAATAAATGAAGAGGAGAGGGAGAGAGACCAGAAAAAAATATATTGAGTTACACGTGCACAACAGAGAGGGGGTTGGTGGCTGACAGCAACTTGGGCCCGAGGAAGGAGAAGAAATAACTTGCAATTAATCCAGAGGGAAGTGGTGGGGAAGGATCTTGTCCTGTTTGGGAGCAACGTGGCTGCTGTTAATTGAATTGACTGAGCCTGATGATATGAAAACGAACAAACCCTGATAAAACGGGACAAGCACGTGCCTTGTGGCCCTCACTTTTAAAAGGCAGGAATTTAGTGGAAAAATAACCTTCAGAGTGTGACACATGGGGTGGCCGATGCAGGGACATTTGGCTGAGCCAGCAGAAGGCAGTGGGATGTGTCGAGTCAGGGAGGTGAGAGCCAGCCTCTGCTTGGAGCGGTCGGCTGGTGTCCTATGTCCTTTGCTTGTTAGAGCAAATAAAAAAACCCCTCTATTTATGTAAATGGATTTAAAAATTCAAGGCAAGTAAATTCAAACAGCATACTTTGTCTAAAGCCATGGTGTTTCTCTGGGTTTGCTGTAGACTAACATTTTATTTTCATATAACTTTCAGATTATACGATAGGACCTTGTTTGTTCAGTGGTAATAAATGTCGTATAATGGCAGCTATGTGACCTTTAATTGCCTGTGCTGAAACATTGGTTTTTAGTAAAATTTGAAATGAGGTTAAAAATGTATTAATATAGAATCTTAAATATTTCACGAGATAAGTGCTATATAGAAGAGGCCAGAAAAGTTAGGACACAAATCAAAATGGTCTGTGTACCTTTCTGTTTATTTATCAGTGAGTATCTCCTTTCTAAAGATCACTTCATGTGGCTTCTTATTTATTTATTTAGAAATAGATCTGGTTTTGTCTACTCTAAGCAGCATTTTGTCGTAGAAGTTGCATAGTATGCCTGTGCTGTCCATTGGGGAATGGTGGTTTGCAACCATATTCAAAGAACAGACATTTGTGCTATTACACATTTGAATCGAGCAGCTGAACAGGGAAAGCTTCGGTTATTAAACCCAGTTATGTTTGTATTTGTGTACTTTGTTTATCTGAAACAAAGCTCAGTATTAGGCACCACTGGTTACTGCCAGCTGGGTCCTCACTCTATAGTCACAGCTGTGCATTTAGCATCTAAGCCTGCTAAGAATAGCTAATTAGAAAATCAAACAGAACAAAGCTCACATAGTAGGGTCGGCACAATAGCATTCCTGTCTGAGAATGGTAAAAAGATTTATTTTATTTTTATTCCTCCCCCTCCCCTCCCCCCCCCCAGTGCCTATAGTACAGCATAAATCAATAAGTGCTTTTTCTCCCTATGCAAGTCCAGGGAGAACCTCAGTAAAAGGCCAGTAGATGCTCAAAAACCTTCACTCTTCAGTACGGTGGTGTCACGCAGAAATCGTCACTCACAGGCAACCAAAGTGGGAAAAGAGAAGAAAGCAGGTTTGTAGGGGCTGCTCCCATCCAAAGTGACTGCAGTATTACCCTCGCTGACAAAGGAGAAGCCTGCTTAGGCGGCCTCTGAACAGTGGATGTGGCAAACTCAGGGCAGCATTCTAAAAGCAAGCCTGCCACTTCTGGGAGGGGTTAAATGGCCACAAGGCCAGTCCCCTTCCATGTGAAAGCTCCCTGCCGAGGGAAGGAAGGGGATAGTGGCTGTCTGACAACCTCTGCCTCTCTGTGCGAGTGCCGTACCTCTTTGTGTGACCTCTAAGTGTGTTTATTAAAAGGGTTTAGAAACAAATCTGATGTTAGAATACGGTGAAAGATGAATTGGTACCTCCTCTGAGATCTGGTGAGCCAGGTCTCTGTTTCTAAGCTGCTGGTCGGTGTCAGGTTTGCAGGGGGTAGCCTCAGCGAAGCAGTGTTGTCTGCTGGCTATGCTAGGACTTCAAGTAATTGAGGCAGGGTTTGGTTTTTTTCTTCTACACAGCAAAACCTGAAGATCCTTCCATTTGTGGAAAAAAGTGATCAGGTGTTCCGTTGCAGTCATGGAAACAGGTAACTGTTTAAGGAAGTGCTGGTCTTCAGATGCATATGTAAAGTTTGAATTAGCTGCAACAGTCACAGGTGTTTCTTTCCCACTTGTGTGTTCAGTTGAAGTGTGAAGAAGGGTTTGAGGAAGGCTCAATAATGCAGCTTATCATGTAATAACCCTCCACCCCCAAACATTTACTGTAGGTTTAAACCTCAACAGTGGTAACTTTATATTAAGTATCCTTTCCTTACACTAAAAAAAATTACACTGAATTTACACCGAACCTGAACACCATTTAAATCGGACAAAAGGATGTTGCTTTCCTGCTGCAAGCAAGGAGCTGCAAAATGCTGCCTGAACAGGGAACGCCACTTTTAATGAAGGCAGCTCTAATGACTCATCCTGACTCAGTGTGTTTTCATGGGGTGCATAATTAGATCAGGAAGGCAAAATGTGCTGGAGGTCAAAAGTGTAAGTGGATTTGAGAAAAAGAAAGGGGTGAATTTATGGGGGATGAGCCTAGGTGAGGGCGAAACTCTTTTAGCATACAGTGTTGAAGTGGTGGTTTCATTGAGGCTGGGACTTGGGGCATTAGGGCTAATATGACCTTAATGAATGGAAAGGTGGGAAGGTGACTAGAGGCTGTACTGGCTGGATATGCTGAAATTGTAGGCAAGCACAACTGTCGTGTGGCATCAGCGTGTTCTCTTCCATGATTCAGGTTTTGCGAGAATCGCTCAAAGCTTGTATTTTGCACTGCTTGTCCTGCATCACAGTCACTGCCGTGTGCTTCCTAAAGTACCTGTTAGGAATGTATATGTGCCAATTAAGTGATGTACATAGCCGTGGTAATAATGCTGATGAAGTATTTAGTCTCTGTCATGGGCCAAGATCATAGCCTGCTTTTTATCTGCTGTATTACTTCTATACCTTGTATACCGTGTAAAGAACGGGTAAAGTACAAGAAAATGCTGAGCCTTTGTGCTGTGGCCCAGCTAATTGTACCAGGACGTTCAGATCTGTTTTGCAGCCAGAGACCTATGAGCATCACTCACTTGGATTGAGTTTCACTAGATCTTCAGTTTAGGAAATCTGTACTAAAGTAAGGAGAAAGTATTCTAAGGTGTTAAAGGAACCTGAGAATAATGGACTTTTCCAGGTCACAAACTCAGGGAGCTCTACAAGGAGGCAGTGTAAGTCCTACACTCTTCATTTCCTGATTTTTACCCAACTCTTGCATTTTTAGCAATGCTTAGTGATTCCATTTAATTAAGGCTGTGTTGTGCGAGGAATTACACAGATGTATGCAAGGAGAGCCCTTGTCTTCACAAGTCTGTAGTTTATTTTCTGCAGCCTATGCACAGTACTGATCCCCAGCACCCCTCTAGGGAAGCAGATTGGAAAGGGGCTGCAGATAGAAGACACGCAAGCAATTCCTTTTACTACCAGCATGATACAAAGCTTAAGTAAAAATAGGACTAATTTGAGGGGGGCGGAGGTAAGAACCTTTCAGCTGATGTCAAAATACGATAAGCTGAGTTGAAGCTTTTTTGGATGTTGTTGAGGTGACTGTGTGAGGAATCAGAATCACTCTAATTTAGCATCCTGAAAGAAACCCCGAGGACACCTTAAAGTTCCTTTCTTTCCCATTTGGGTTGACCAGTCATCATCCAGCTCTGGTCTGGAAGCCCACGGTAGACGTGTAGGTGGCTGCTCTGTCTGAGCCAAGTGCTACCTCTTGCACTCGTGTTAATCGTTACGTACCTGTTGGGTCAGAGTTGATTTGCACTTGACCAGCTCCAAGCATGGCAAACCTCATTTCACTTGTCTCTTCCTTGTGTGAACCTATCTGTAGGGGAAGCATGCCTGGTTTCTGAAGTTAATTAAAATCTTTCCGTGCAAACTTCTGTTGCTTGGATCCCGGTTTGAGGGCTTGCGAGTGTGCATTTGTGTGTTTCCACAATTAAAAAGTGGGTCAGGAGGGGGAGCACTTAGATAATACACTTCAGTTTATACAAAATGAATCCTTTTGTATTCTGTTGATTGTTATATTTTTATATAATCCAATTTAACGTGGCAAACAAATTCCCTCTTTTGAGCCTGATGGCAGGATCTTGTTTTGCCTGTCAAGATTTTAAGTTCCCCTTTGTACACGTTATGTTCCACTGAAGCAGCGGAACTACCTTAACAGGGAAGGGTTACAAAGGTTTGCCTATGAAATCAGCCATAATAAGGTGAAGCAGGTTGCTTTGCTATTGCACAACAATGAAATGCAAAAGCCTGTTTGTAGGGTGACTAATTCCATGGTACATAGTCAGTTTTCTTTCCTTTTTTCCCCCCTATGTAAAATTCAAAGTACTTAATAGCTATTTGTTATTATAGATGGGGATTTTTTAATAGTATGTTAGAAATTCCATTCGAAGGAAATATTTCATACTTCCTCTATGTATACATAATGATGTTTAATTCTTTTGTGTGAATATATCAGAGTTCTGAAGTCTCATAGAATTTCTAATTAAGCACAGAGAAGCAGTAGCCTTGGGAGCCATTCTTCAGCTAGAACACTTATCTCTAGCAGGAGCAACCATGTGTCTGGCCAAGCATAAGTAATCACAGGTAGGACTTCCTGATGCTGAATGAGAAATATTTGAGCAGTAGTGCCAGCTATCCTGTTTTTGTCCTTATTAAAAAGCAAACATGCCTCCAGCTGGACTTTGTGCCACTGATTGCAACAGTTTAACCTCTTGCATTTTAGGCAGTTTTCAGCCCCACCTCACTGCCTGTTTGTGTGGCCAGTTGTCTTCATCAGTTTGTCTGTGAGGCTGTGGTGGGAGGCAGTACTGAAAGCTTTAGGGCAAGGTAACCACTGCCCTCACCTCGTGCACTGAGCCAGATTTCTCACTGTAGAAGACTGTCAGGTTGATCAAGCTTATTTTTCTTCCATAAATCCATGCTAACTGCTCTGTTTGTGTTGTCCTTAATGTCTTTGGAAATGATCTTCAGGATTATTTGGTCCATCACCTTCCCCCAGGGACCAAGGTGAGACTGAGCAGCCCATTCCATGGACCTTCCTTCATGAAAATGAAAGTGACACTTGGTTTTTTTCCGGTCCACAAGAATCTCTTCAATTGCCTTGACCTTTCAAAGATGGCCTTGCAGTGAGATTGGCCAGCTCCTGGTGGCCTACTGGCACTTCTGAGTGCCTCCTGTCAGGTCCCGTATACTTGTGTGTGTCCAGTTGATTTAGGAGTAGCCTAGACTGATCTTCCACTTAGGGTAGGTCTTCCTTGCTCCAGACCTCCCTTCTGGTCTGAGGGACCTGGGATTGCTGAAGGCCAGCCTTATCAGGAAAGGCTGAGATAAAGAAACCATTAAGTGTCTTAGCCTTTACTGTTGGGTTTTTTTGGTGGATTTTTTTTTTTTTTTTTTTTTTTTTAACAGGTCCCCTGTCCCACTCAGCAGTGGGCCCATGTTTCCCCTGGTTTTCTTTTTGCTGCTCAGGTACCTTGCTGCCCTTCGTGTCCCTTACCAGATTCAGCTGCAAATGGGCTTTGGCTTTCCAAACCCCATCCCTGCAAGCTCAGGTAGTGCCTATGTATTCCCTCCAGGCCACCTGTCCCTGTTTCAGACTCACATATGCTTCCTTTTTGCATCTGAGTCTTGCCAGGAGTCCTTTGTTCATCCTCCTGCTACTTTTGCTTATCTTCCTGCTCATAAGCACGGATCATGCTTGGGCTTGGAGGAGATGATAGTATCAGTCAGCTCTCCTGAACCCCTCTCCTCTCCAGGGCTGTATCCCCTGGGATTCTTCCAAGCAGGTCTCTGAAGAGGACAGATTCAGTTCTCATAAAGTTCAGGAGATGCTGCTGTTGTCTTCCTTGTCCTCTCAGTATCCTGAACTCCTCCATCTCATGGTCACTGCAGCTAAGGCCGCCTCTGAGCTTTGCATCCCAGACAAGGTCTTCCTTGTTTGTATGTACGAGGCCCAGCAGAGTGTCTCCCCTTTTTGGCTTCTTGAGCACCTGTGTCATGGAGTTATCACGAAGGCATTCCAGAAACCTCTGGGTATCTGCCCCTCCAGCAGATACCAAGGTGGGTGAGTGCCCTATGAAGACCAGAGCCTGTGAATGCTGGGCTTCTTTCAGCTGTCAGAAGAAAACCACCTTGTGGCAGGTGACTTGAGCTCTCAGAATATAACTTGATCGAATGTCACAAATGGGTAGAGAGATGTCTTTTACTGCACGGTACTTGATTGCTTTTCAGAATAGTTTGTCCTAGAGCCCACAAAAGGTTATTTTCTGTTTAGCTTTAAACAGCAGATAATGGTTCAACTAGTTACATCTTGAACCATTTCCTAAATAAAAGTGACTATAATATAATTACATTTGCAGCACGCCTTAGGTCCTTAAGTAAAATTCAAGGACAAACTTTAAATAAATCACAAAACCACTTGGAAACTTTTGTGTCAAAAGTTCAGCCCATAATAAATGATTCAGCTTCAAGGCAGGTCGCAGACACTTCTCCTCCTTTCTCTTCCCACACCCCCTCCCCCCCCCATTCCTCTACAGATGCGGGGGGAAAAATAAAAGGAAAAGAAAGTGCACTGAAAAAGGATGAAGAAAAATTAAAAAGTGGATTCTGTCTAGAGAAGATGGAGATCCCTCGTTCACTGCATAGCAGAAGGGAGTGTACAACCCCCAGTTTAATGTGCAGGTTTTCATTATGCCTTCTGGTTTTTGTGGTAGCCTTTGTGGTTTTGTGCTCAGGTAGGATAGCACAGCATTACTCTATTATTGTCTGGCCTGATATTTATTACCAGGAGAAGAGGCACATTGTGGACAGGGCTCTTAATTTTCCTTTTACTAATTTCCTATTGCTGTTCTGGTGTTGAGCAGGCTTATGCTTAAATTTGGTGAGACCAGAATTAAACTATATCCTGGGAAATAGAAGTTATTCTTTGACAGACTGCCATGTCTGTGTGTCAGTAAGATAATTTTTTAGTTTCCACTGCCAATTGCATTAGAAAGAATTAGAGTAATATCAGAATAATTACAGGAGGAGGATGACCTTAAGGATGTAAATGGCTTTGGCCTTTGTTACACTTCCATATATTTAATGTAATGCTAGTAGCTTGCCACAGAAAAGGTCCACAGTTAGGCCTAAGATAAAGTATATATACCTCCAAGAAAGAGTAACATCCACCCTGTACTTGCCATACAGGTGCAATATTGTTCCTTGGTCCTTGAAATATTTAAGCAGTAGAAAATGAAGGTGTTTTTTGAAGTTCTGTCCTCTTTCAAGTTGTGTTTATTATTTTCATAAAAATGAAAGAAAACCAACCCTTTTGAAGTACTCTCACTTTTTTTTAAGGCTAGAAATCACACAGTTAAGTCCCAGGCTTCATTCATGTATTTCCTGTGCTGTACTTCCAGGCTGATAATATGAGGTAGATGTATTTTTTTTTTTCTCTGAGATAAAATGTAATGTGTTAACTCATGAATGAATGTCAACTGATTAGTTAAGAAAGGACAAATTGTCTTATGAAACTGGTTGTTCATATGGAAGCTAAACCAAACCCAGAAGAATTTTGCTGTTCACATCCAGTACTGTGGTTTTTGAAATATCAAGTCATTGTATTCAGTGATTTCTAAAATGCTTATGACTTTGGAAACTTGGCTTGTGGAATAACAGAGGGACCAACAACTGTTCTTTCTAAGCAACATTTATTTAATCTCTTTCTGTGGTTTGCCTACACTTCTACAGTGCTCAGTGTAAATTTTCACTTTAACAGGAGCTCCAAACATGGGTGAATGGTGCTAACGAAAATGGCTTCGTCCTCGTCTCATTTGGAGCTGGAGTGAAATACCTGTCAGAAGACATAGCAAATAAGTTAGCACATGCTCTGGCGAGACTGCCTCAGAGAGTTATTTGGAGGTAAGTGCAATGGCAGATGTACTCGGAGTGATTTGAAGCACGCTCATTTCCTGTTGTGCCATCTTTGTCTGGAGTTGCAGAAGCTGAAATTGAGACAGTCTGGGTGGCAGGGAGGACCTGACTCTCTTGAAAGATGCTCTCTGTGGAAATGTCACAGTCCCCTGGTAATAAGGAGGAGCAATGATTTTGTGGCAGAAAAAGGCATAGGTTATACTCCTGTGCTGAGTTTATATCCTAGAAAGATTGGGGACAGTGAAAAGAGTCTGAGGTTATAACACTTGTGACATACTGTCATCGTTTCTGATAAAGAAGCCACCTTGGGGAGCAAAGAATGACATTCGGCTGATTTAATTCTAGGTTTTCTTTCTTTTTCTTTCTTCGTTTTCCTCTTTTTAGTCTGCTTCTCCTTTTTTAAATCTGTAAACATAGACTTTCGTAATTGCTCTTCTTACTTGTCTTTTTCTGTGAGAAATTGAAGGACTAAAATCTGCAGGACTAAAAATTAGTAATAAGCTTCCTCAGCTCTAAAACCATCTCGAGTGGCGCCTCTTAACTGTAAAAATCCAAGAGCTGTTTAGTCAACTCTGCTTCACGTGGAGAGTCGCTCTGGAATTTTCAGAGGAGTTCATGTCAACCATTGGTTTCCGGCTAATCAGTGTCTTAGCAATTTATGACTGCTGTCCTTTCTGCACTTTCAGAGTTGTGTCAACAGGCTGTTTAGCATCCCATTCCCTGCCATCTCTTAGGGACCGTTTTCATTGCTGTGTGTAATTGGAATAGTGAACCCCACTAATAAACAGGAAAATGCAAATTCTTCCAGCCACGGCACAGAACCTTTGGTAGTTGTAAAGATGTATGTCTCACTTAATTGGGAATATGTAAGTCATTCTTTATAGAATTACAGTTTTAATTCTCGCTAATAACCAGAAAATTTAAGTTGCTTGGTCACAAAACAGTTCTATCTTTTAGTAGTCACTGGTAACTTTTTCCCTCTTTCTTTTCAGTTTAGAATATATTTAACTTTCTATATTAACTGCATATAAAGTTAATATGTAAATTAATTTGTACTTTGAGCCTGTATTTTATGGGCTACACATTTTCAGCAACCCCAGGTGAGCAAGGCATTGCTATTTGGTTTCAGGCAGTTGAGCAAGTAAGAAATAAAAACACCTGTTGTCTCACAGTCTGATCCCAAACTTTTCATCAATAGCTTCTTGCCTCATAAGCTGAGCTGTCAGCCTTTCCCTTCCTGGTATTAGTAACTCTCTTTAAGTTAAGATGGTGTCAATTACCAAGAGCTACAGGAAACTGGCCAACTGAAAGGGTTGATGGTAGGGATTATTATTAGTGTGCTGATGGGATGTTCTCGGTGGAGTTAGTTATCTAGAACCAGCCAGAGGTTTCAGTAAAGCAATGGACTCGGAGCCATAGAGAGGTTATAAAACCTCCTGCCAGTCACAGTGGGAAGAGTTATTCATGCTTTAAGAAGGGACTGTGTTGCCATAATGTTAATAGAAAACATTGCATTTCAAGCTGCATTGCAAGGAAACTGAATGATAAAACCACAAAGTTGGAAGTTACTAGATATTGACAGTGTTTTGGTTGAGCCTATTTTGTTTTCTCGTAATAGTGAGTAAACAGGATCCCTGTGCAACTGCAGATCTCTTTAGGGCTCATGGATCCTTTGCTTTGAATCTCTGGTTTGAGTTTATCCATTTTGGAGGTCTTGATAACTAAGCTTCAATTTGATTTTACTGTTTTAGGTTTTCAGGAAACAAACCAAGGAATTTAGGCAATAATACAAAGCTTATAGAATGGTTACCACAAAACGACCTCCTTGGTGAGTATCCATTTTGATCATACATTGCTTGTTCTCACGTGAATTCAGGTTGGTCTTCCAACAATATTCTACTGAATTAGCAGTCATAAATCCAGGATAACTTCTGTAGTAGAAGTCATAAAACAAGAATATAAAATTCATCAGAATTTCAAGACGATGAAATCAAACACCTTTCTGATGTTAATTATCTTTCCCTGGTACTAACTCTGTTTTTTCCTTAAATCAATTGTGTGGAGAAGGACATAATTGTTCCAAAGACTATCAATTAATGGGAAATTTTTTTGACAAGTGTCTTGTATACCACAGGAGCTATGCAGTTTGAGGAGAAAGTAATAGTTAGACAAATAAGTCAGAATTTTCTTGAATCTACTGATGAACTGATGACTGTAACTGTTAATTTCTTTGTTATGAAAAAGCATGGTATGGTGTTCACCGCTCTCCTCATGGAAGAGTCATGAATCTGAGCGTACAAAATTTGTTCACATTGTATCAAAACTACTGTACACGCTGCTGTCTCGATACACATTTATTTTTTCTCCAAAGAGAGTTCTAACAGAGCTTGGGCATGTGTTGCAAGCTGATAATAAACTTTTTTGTTTAACCTGAGGTAATCCGGGTTCTTGGGTGCAGAAACGAAACTTGTTAGCCTTCCGTCTTTCGGTAAAGACTGCGTTAAGAGTCTACGTATTTTACTTTGTTCCCCTTCCTTCCCTGTCGAAGTGCAGCTGGACACACGGCAGATCCGAAGGGGCCACAGAGCATTTCTGGCTGTCTCTGGACTACCTGGCTCTTTGTGTTTGCAAAACAGCTCCAGTGCTACCGGGGGCGCTGGCGGACGCGCTCGGCATGCGTGTGTGCCTGTGTGCGCATGTCACACCACTTCGTGTAGTGATTAGGCAAATGACTCTTAAAGCAGGTAGATTTGTTTTGGTTACCAAATTGCTCTGAGGCAGTCTCATTTTTCCATTACATAAGGTAGTTATCATTGTTGTCAGATCTTGCTAGCCTGGAGTAAGGCATGCGAAGCTTTGGAGGGAATGTAACCTCAGTTGTCCCGTCATTAAATAGCCTGTATTTCACATGAATAATGAGGAAAAGTGCTCTCTCCCTGGCTCATTTGTACCGCTGAACTGGTTGGAGTCACCACCTGCAGCTACTCAGGGGTAAACAATGTATATTAATTACTCCATTAATAATTTTACACAACTTGTATGCATGAGAATTTTCTTTGCATTGGCTGTTCCCTCTCAGTGTCTAAGGAAATCACCTAATGCACGCAAAATTTCAGCAGAGTGGGTGTAAGGAGGAGAACTTCAGAACAAATTGCATTCACTTCTGTCTTCCTGAGTTGCAGCCATAGAAACATGGGGACAAATGTGTTGCTTCAATAACTCTATATTAAAGAAATGTGAATTTATTTTTTTTTAATCTTTATGCCTCTTCTGTTTTCAGGTCACTCTAACATTAAAGCCTTTCTTAGTCACGGAGGTTTGAACAGCATTTTTGAAACCATGTACCACGGAGTCCCGGTGGTGGGGATTCCCCTTTTTGGAGACCATTATGATACTATGACTCGTGTGCAGGCCAAAGGCATGGGAATATTGTTGAACTGGAAGACTGTCACCGAGAGCGAATTGTATGAAGCCCTAGTAAAAGTTATTAATGATCCCAGGTATGGAATAAACGATTACTTCTTGCTTTTGTATTATTTTTATGAGATTAAATACGCATATACAGAACCTTTGTGCAAGGGAAGAAAGTGCATGTTGGGATTTATTTGTATGCACAGCTGGGGCAAGTCTTTGGATGGTTATCCCATTTCACAAAGTTACTCATTCGATCAGGTTTCTGTGTAGGTGCTAGGCTCCTTGCTCAGCGTACCAAAACTCAGCTGTCTCATTTGCTTTTTGTGACAGTTGCCCCATGAGGGACAGAAAGGTTATAGAAACAAACCTGTCTTGACTTATTCCTTGTTGCAGACCAACGTCTATTTTTGTGTGTCTTGATTACTCTGTATTTAGCAGTCTGCCTGTTGTGTGCCTAAGGGGCCTGGAGCAGAATACATCTATACAATTGTACATCTATACAATTGGCATGTCTGGATTGCTAAAAGTATGGATGTATTCAAAAAGAGTGATTCTTTTCTAAAGTCCCATGATTTGATTTAAAACCTAAAAATAAAAATTACTTTCCTGTTCTGACCAATAATACCTCCCTTAGTGTCAGGAAAGTAATTTGGTTTTGTTGCAATGACAGTATTCTAAAAAATTACTATTTATTAGTAACTGGAGTTACTAAACTGGGGTGTGAGGACTCCAGTCTGTTCTTTGTAAATTTTTTTTGATGTTGTTACTCAGGTGGAAGAAGTAAAAGCCCATGAACTGGGTTTCATAACTTTTTTTTTTTTTTTTTAGCTTCAGCAAACAAATTTGCTCAGGGATATTAAAGTGTGAGGAGAGTCAATTTACAAGTTTATTCTGAATCTGTTTTAAACATCTGTGATGTTCAGACCATTTCCAGATTAAAAATAATGACACATTAGCTGGTGGTTTATTATATTGGTCTAACTGTAGTTTTGGAGAAGGGGGTGCCGAGAATGCTTCTCGCTTTTATGGGAACAGAATCTTTTAGCGGTGCTTGCCTTGGGAAGGGAGAAGCCTGTAAGGAGCGAGCAGCAGAACCGCAGCGAAGGGGAATGTCGCTGAAGAGGTATCGATAACATCAGTTGCATCACCTTTCCCTTGTGCAATTACCCTTAGTAGAAAGGCGAGTCCTGCATAAATAACCCGTTGACCCTGCAGGCTGCGGTGAGGGGGAGAGAAGGAATTCGACACGAATGGGCTGCTGGGGGGGACAGCCCTTCGAGAAAAATGAGAAGTTTTAGGCTGAGCTCTGGACCCAAGCGGAAACAGTCTATTGCACAGTCAAAACTGAGTTTCTCACTTTGTTGCGTGTTCCTCTAGTAATTCAGTTGCACAATGACATAAACGAGTGGTGTGTTAGGGTGTGTTGCTGCTTCACGGCAGGAAGGGCAAATGCATCTCCCTCAATAGGATTCGTTTTGGATTAGGTAAGATTTGCCGCTGGCAGCAGGTCAGCTTGGCTCTTCATTGCTTTGCTGGAGGGTGGATTTCTGCCTTCAGTCACACTTGGGCCTGCTTCTGCAGCCACTCTTTATCAAAGAGCCGTAAGCTCTGACGTAAAGGCAGATTGTCTGCCCTGCCTAGCCCTCTGTACGCTGGTGCCCACAAGAGTCCGGCAGTAAGACGCTGTTTGATCTGAAGAGGCTTAAGGATATTTATGTTCGCAGGCCCGGCGTTGCTCAGAGTGCTGACGGTGATTTTTTTCCTTTCTTCTTTTTTCTTTCTTTTTCTTCCCCGCAGCTACCGGCAGCGTGCCCAGAGGCTGTCTGAGATTCACAAAGACCAGCCTGGTCATCCCGTTAACCGGACTGTATACTGGATTAATTACATCCTCCGTCACAACGGAGCCCAACATCTACGTGCCGCTGTTTACAGCATCTCTTTTTATCAGTATTTCTTACTGGATATTGCCTTTGTTGTACTAGTAGGTGCTGCCTTACTTTATTATATTTTGGCCAGGATAACAAAATTTATCCGCAAACAAAGCAAACATCTTTGGTCAAATGACGAACATAGCGCTGTTAATGGACATTACCAGAATGGGATACCGAATGGCAAGTATAGAAGAAATGGCCACATTAAGCATGAAAAAAAGGTGAAATGAGCCAACCGCCCCATGTAAAGTAGTAATGAATCAGATCAGTAATCGAATTTTATCTCTGTAACTTAGTCTAACAACTACTTAAAACCTCAATAAGCAGTTCTAACACTCCCCTTCAGTATGTAATATTATGTGACAAAATTCTACAGAACTAAGAAAAGTCTTTAAAAAAAAAAAAGCAAGCACAACCTAAAATGGAAAATATTTTATTCTTAATACTGATGCAGAGAGGTTATTTTGGCACTGAAGTTTTTAGAAGCCTTAATTCTTTAAAGTTATTCAATGACCGTATTTATGAATTTTCAGTTTTTTAAAGCTAAATGTGTGTGTCCCAAATGAGGAGAGGTTTCTTTTTATTTGCAGAGGTTTTTTTCCTTTTATTTTTTTATTATTTTAATATATCCATCTTTTAGCTGAGGGAACTTTAGTGCTAGTTCTGTGTTTCCTTTGTTGAAGGTTCAATGTGTTTTGTAAGAAATGCTGTTTAAAAAGAATATAATTTTTCCCAGTCTTTATGCAAGAAATAGGAAGTTGCGGACTGAGAACACAGATATTAAAAAAAAAAAAATAATAATTATCTTAAGCACTGAAGAAAAATGGCAAAAATATATACTCGTTTTACTGATAAGCTGCATGACTCTTCTGCTCACTACCAGTACTTTGGAGAAAAGGGTCTTGAGCAAGTCTACAATATGTCTTAATTTTTAATTTATACAAAATTTTATTTGTTGCTTTTCTCTGCATATATAATTTACACCGTGAAAATACTAGGGACTTCTATTTCAGTTTAAAATATGGCTGTGTGGGAAGTAGATTTGCATAATTAAGAAAAATAAATGAAACGAACAACAACAACAACAAAGAAAATCTAGCCCTGTGCTTAATGCAGAAGGTTTTGTAATGGCCCAGAGCTGTGCAGAATCAAACCACTGTTAGGGGTTTGCTTAAAAAACAAACAACAGACACCCCCCCCGCCACCCCAAGGTTGAATGTCTTTCCTATTAATTCTCACTATTATTAAGTTCTTTCTAAATCGCAGTGTTGTAGATGTTCTCTTTCAATGGTTGTATCTGGAAAAAAAAAGATAATATTACCTTCTCTTAGTCTGGGCCACGCAATCCATGTTTCACGTAGTTGCCAATACGAATTCTCGGCTGCGGGACGGGAGGCTGCCCTCCGCGTGGGGGACAATCCTTCCTTCCCGGGTCCGACGGGAGGCGTGGGGTGAAGCCTGGCCACCCGAGCGGGAGTTTTGCAGAGGTGGTGGTCGTCACCCCCTTCCCCTGCTATTGTCCCCCCCCGCAACAATCTCTTTCAATCATTGTCGCCGACATGGGACGCTGGCGGTGGCTTGTGCGCCGAGGGCGGGGATGCAGGGCGCTGGGCGTAAAAATCACAACCGCCCTGCGGAACCAGAGTTGGCAACTATGAGTTTATTTCCATGTCATTCTGTTTACTTGGAATTTGCACTACACATGTTGTGAGTGTATGCTTTATTTATTTGTCGTTTGAAATCCCATGCCTGAAAGAGAAAGGAAAGAAACCCAGTTACCTAGTGTTGTTCACTAACATGGGAAGAGTTGCGATGATTACAGGATGCTGAGATCATCTTCATACACAGTGATGCAATATTTCACTATCATTCCATCAGGAGCCTCTATCCTATAGCAATAAATAACAGTACAGATATGTTTCTAATATACAGTACAGCTACTTGTACTGCTTTCTGAATACTTGAAGAAAATGGTATTATAAATAAGCCTATTAGCTATACCTTTTTACAATCTTGCAGTTTGTGGCGACTAAAGGAGCACACAGAGGCGATGAACGGTGGGATGGTAATAAGACTTCGAGTGTATGAATGACTTGGTTTAAATGGTTTTTTTTTTTGGCATTGAAGAAGGTACAAAAGCACTGACCGGATGATTAAGCATAATTTAATCTCCACTGTGATAAACTTAAGCAATAAACATGGATTTAATAGAGAAATTCTGTTGTGGGAAGTATATTTTTGTTCAAATGAATGCTGTTTATTTTAAAAGTACCTAGTGTGTGTGAGTGTATATAAATGTGGATGCTTATTAGAACACACAGATTCTTTCTTCTTCGTGTATACAGTGATGCATGATACATATTTGAAACGAAAAGTTACTACATTTTGTGAACGTAGATCTATTTGCTGTAGGAGCGCTGAATCAATTGAAAGACCGAATGCTTAACCAGATTTCTTTTTTAAGGCAGTTTAAATTTTTTAAAATTCATGTGAACATTCCTCATAAAATATGTTTTTTCTGTATGTGTTAAGTTACATCTGTTTCTTAGAAAGCAAAACTGAAAGTTTTTTCACAGTGATATTAGATGGTTGATTTCTGAATAGTCTCTGTAGATATAAACAAGCTGCAATTCAGTTGTAAAAAGAGAAAGTTGCTGCATTATTAATTGTATTATCAAACTTCTAGATGGGTCTGATCCACCTAATCTATAGAAATACCTCTTGTGTTCAAACTTACTTTCTTGTAAGTTCGAATATGATCCGCTATTGGAGGGTGGTGGTTTTTTTTTTTTTTTTTTATTTCAGCCCCCTGCAGTAACAGAGGAACCTGTATTAGACAAAGTGGGTGGATAATATGGTGTGAGGGGAACGTTTCCACAAAACGTGCCTGACAGGAGGGGAGTAAAATTGGTGCAAAGTTAGCTCTTGCCATAGGTTTTGGTATTTTGCTTTCTGATTTCCTTTGAATAGCTCAGATTCAAGAAGAAAGCAGCCATAGAACAAGACAGTTTAATTATCACCTGCAGAAATTGATTTTTTTTTTTAAAATACTTTTCAGTGTTAATGTATTTTTGATGTTCTTGAAAGATACCACTTTTCATGAAGTGTGTTCTGATTTTATTCTATGGCATGGTAAATATGCAGTATTTGCTGTAGTTATTCTGATCTGTACACCAGTAGTGAAGATGCACAATTAAAATGCTGTGTATGCATTTTAATGCATACATTTAAGCAAAATTTTAGCCCTGTTATTTCCAGGGTGCTACGTTTTCCCACTTAAAGGTGTAGGTACCTATAAGTGGGTTTATTTGTATATGAAATCTAATACGCACATCTGTATTAGAAACAGAAGGTGGCTGTTTGATTCCTTCTGAAGCTGAGTCAGGCTTTGTTTGGTGATTTTTCAGAAGACATTGGCACTTTTAATAAACTTCTGGGGTTTTTTGGTGTCTTGACAAATGACTCTTGACATATGGCAGTTCTTTGTTGCTGTATAACGCTAGTTTGCTGGTGGCCAATAAATAAGAGGTGTGATTCAAGTGACATAATTTTCAACATAAAGATATTGTACTTTTTCTGCAATGAGATCGCATAACTTTTTTTCTTTGCGATGTGTTTCTATTTTGGGGGCTGAGGGGAGTGAGCATTTAAAAATGGTTATAAGAAATCCAATACTATAGAAGAACTTGCCTGTGTTGTTTTAGCTTGTGTATTGGGATAAACAGTGCATGTGCCTGCCAAATGTGAGCTGTAGTATTATCAAATACTTTCATTTGTGGTTCCCCAGAACAGTAATATTCTCTGATTTCCAAGAAAGAAGACAACGCCTCTACTGAGAAGGTTCAATTACATAAATATGAGAGAGGAGTCTCTGAAGTTGTGTTGCTGCTCTTTATATTAAAAGTTGAAGTGTGTTAACAGAAGAAAGGTGAAAGCTACCTTCTTTTATTTTTAACCATTTCACAAGTAGGATGAAGGATCTTCTGAGGGGGAGGGAGGAGGAAAAGGAGGATTTTTCCTCGGAGAAATTTCCTGTTTACTGTCTGTGAATTGTTTTATTACAGAGCTTTAAAGAAAACCAAATAATATATATTTTCCTTTTTTATTGCAGTCCAGCAGCGCTGGTGCGAGAGAGGTAAGTATTAGTCAGGAAGACCATCAGGTCTGTCTTTCATTTGGATAACTGTAACGTTTTACTCAGGAAATGCCGGAAGGATAAAAACCCACACCTAACCAAAACTAACAGCAATCCCCCCAACACTCCCCCAAGGTACGCTTTGGTACATACTCTAAATGTGCACTGTGGATAACAATGGGAAAACCTCCTCCTTTACCATAGCAAGCAAATGTTTGTGTTTCAAAACCACGAACCCAGCAGTGATTGGTGTTAGTGCTCAGCCAGCATTGAAATCGGCCAGATTGTTGAAGGAATGTTTAAAAGGGATATTTAAAAATACATGCCTAACCCCAGACCGCGTACCCAATCACGATGCCAAGTCTGAGGTTTTACTCACCTGTTTGATCAATACTGTTTATTATGTATTGAGGAGAAAAGACAGTTTCAAAAGAAACTGAATTAATCTTCTGAGGCAGCCATTGTTTGGTAAATACCCCAGACCAGTTGAGGCTTATTTATTCTACTGAAAATTATACCTTTCAGTGGTATAAATCTGATTTATCTAGGGCCGTTGGTGTGTTTGCTCTTTCAAACAAAAACCAACCAATGCTAAATTGTTTTTCACTGTAAAATAGCAAAAATTGGAGCATGTCATGCCTTTCTGTCTTGGTCTTCTCCATTACTCTGTAATGAAACAAAAATTGGTTAGAAAGGATTGTATTTCATCTGTGCTGAGGGGATGGAAGCTTTAGCAATAGGTAAATCTCAGTATTTGCTGGAAGTTACTCTTGTCTTTGTCGTGTTCCTTGTGGTGAAGAGGATACATAAGGTTTATATTATTTAGGTATTATGTAGGAGTTAGAAAAATGGAGAGAGGAGGAATACCAAAACTTCCTTGGGATGTCACTGTGAGCCAATTCAGGAAATGCTCCTTAGAAGAAGAGTGTTTTGCATTTCTGCATGAATCGAGGAAATTTGGATTGAAGGATGTCTTGATGAAAGTGTGTCAAATTGGTGTTTGAACCACAAACAGCAGCCTTCAACGAGATTAGAAGTGCTGTTGTGAAAGTGCTGGCCTGTGAAAAAATGCGGACAAAAGCATCAACTTATTAACAGAGTGTAATTGCACTGCGTGGAGCATTAATGGGCTTATTAATGTTAGTATGATTATATGTTAATGAAATAATTGTATGTCTAGGTGTAACAACTGAGGCTGGTGAGAAGTGATTGCTAAAGCGAGAAACAACATAGACTGTAACTTTCTGCAGATGGACACGAAGATTTTTGGCAGTTAAGTGGTGTAATGCACAGCTGGTGGTATTTTTAAACTAGATGTTTTTCACATCTGATGAGGTGCTTTGGGCCCTTTTCTCTATAATACTCGGTTTATGATGCTATAGTCAACTCATCGTAAAATGAGTGTTTGCGTAGTGTCTTCATCTCGCTGTTAAGATGTGTCTGATTCTTTCATTGAAGATGTCCTGCTGTCTGAGTCTACCACCTAAACGTCACCTTAAATTTTCTGATTCATCTCAAACTCTGCACTGGGTGTCTCATTATACAGGAAACGGTCAACAGTCAGCAGTCCTAAGTGTTGACTAACCCCTCAGTCCTTCCCAGTACTGCCCCATCTCATAATATTGCAGAAACAATTAAAAAACCCCTCTCATCAAAGTTCTGCTATCTTCAGGGTGTTTCTCTTGAGTACCTTTGGAGATACTTCACTGATACAGTGGTTGATAGAGAAGAAATAATTTTGGATGCTTACCTACCGGGTGGTTTTTGCATAAGGGTACTGACACCAATTAACACATGCAGATGCTTGATCATCTGCTTTGGCAAGCTTAGATTCACTTGCTAATACACAGTTTAAACTGGCCTTATGATGTTGCTTCTTGTTTTCGATTAATGTTACTGAAACAGTTTGAAAAGTCCAGATACCTTCTATATAGGCAAACCCTCGGGAGTGAATGTCCCCACCCCACTGCAGGTGTGGGATTCCCATCACCTTTCTTCCTTCATTCTTTTCTGAATGGGGAGAGAGAACTTTGTCAAAATCCGTTACGATGATCACAAAATAAATCTGCATATAGACATTTTTATTCCAGACTAAGAGACTGGAATACAACTCACAACTGGTACGTCTCTGTACCAGTAGTGATGACACTGGAGATGGAGAGGGAGTTACTCTGGTGCGTGTCCATTTGTCTTGCTCTGCTTGTGATTGATTACTGCATGACAAAACCAAGTTTTACCAGAGTAGCATAGAATACGTTATCGGTGTTCCAGGGAAATACACATTCTACTGCAGCCCTGCATATAGGACAAACTTTTTTCTGTTATTTGTACTTCTCATAGGGTAGCTAAATAGTATACAGACCTTTTCAAAGTTCATTGTGGAAAGATGCACTGAATTCCTCTGGCAGCTTCACAAGAAGAAAATGTCCTCATTCAAAACACAACCAACTTGTTTGCTTTTTGAAACTAAGCATCAGATATGTGATAATCTCAGGCTTTGAATAAATTCCCTTCTTCAGCTCCCGTGAGTTTTAGAGCAAAGAAAAGATTTTTCAGCTCCAGGAGACACCCATTGAGAAAACTCTTTATAAAAAGACAGCAAGTGTATCTTGAAAAACTAGAGCTCTACAAGGAATTAAAGCATTTGCCTCTATTTATAAGAGGTTCTCTGTTGTGCCCTGCTTTTCTAGTCTTAACCTTTATGCCTCTTTCTATTTATTTCTGTGTCTTCCCTTTTGAGTGTTTCGCTGTGTACAGTTTTTGTGTATATCAGGTGTTGTTTTGCCTCTTTGCTAAAGCCCCATGGCATTTACCCGTCCTCCTGGTTCTGCTTTCCTGGAGATGGCTCTCGGTGGTACCACAGCTATGCCAGAAGCTGTCCCAATAGCTCCATCCCAGTTCTGCTTGTATGGAAAGCTTAGGTAGCTCCTGTGCACCCCTTAAGTACTGTCTGGGCTCTGTTGGCTTTCTGATGGAGGGGGACTGTCACCCCAGGGAACGTTTCCAAGCTCACACCTGAGGCCATAACTTTGGTCAGTCAGTTCCATTGCAGATAATACCTTCCCACACTGCAAGCCTCACCTGTAAGCTCCCTGATGAAAGAAATGTTTATTTGACTTTTCCTTTCTGGTGTTTTTGGCTCTGCAGCTTCTGTCTGATGGTCCAGAAGAAGGTGCAATGTTGGGTCTTTTGGTGACGCTAAAAAAAGTATGGCAGCAAGGAGAAAATGCATGAATTTAAAATTGGCATTACTTTACTGGATAAAGAAAGAAATGTTATGGTTGGTTTTGGGGTGGTTTTTTTTTTTGAAGATAAAATCATATGGATTTTATAGTGTGATTGATCGCAGGGTACAGCAAAGGCAACAATTTTTCTTTCCTGGATCCTGTCACATGTTACTTAGGTGCAGGAGCTTTTTATGTTCTTTAAGGTCCCCTTGCTGCTGGCCGCTCGTTCTGCCGTGAGCTGCAGCTTGCTGCCTCCCCGTTTCTGTGCACACCTTTTTTTGTGGAGCTGCACTCTAAACAAAACTGGTGAGAAGACCCAGGTTAAAAATAACCCTGCAGAAGTAAAACCTAGGTTATTCCCTGGGTTTTTTGGTTTCTTTCAGAGCTGCCTAACAAAAGCAGATGGAGCACTGAAGAAAGCAGTGGGTAAGGAATGATGTGTAATGAGGGGCAGGGACTATATGACTCTGTGCTTCTGCTTAAAAGGCAAATGAATCCACACCTGTGTAGCACTTAGGATTCCTGAAAGACTCACCAGCTTCCTCAACTTTTTTCTTCCTTTGATTTTTTTTTTTTTTTGTAAGTACTTATTTAGTGGACATGAAGGGAAGAGCATGTCAAGTCAACAACTGGAAACATTCCAGCCTATCCATGGGATCACCAACGGGATTGCTGTAGAAAGTTTTAAAGTGTGTGAAGAAAAAAAACTTTTAGTAAAGACGGTTAAAGTAACATTCCGGATAAGACAACTTAAGTCATACACAAATTGTTGTCACTGAATAGATTGTATAAAAGCAACTTCCTTTAGGACAGGTTATTCCCAGATCTGTGACCAACTTCCTTGCCACTAGCTTTGATCATTATCTGGTCCTCAGAAGATAGCCCATTCTTGGCTTACAGGGTCCTGAGAAAATTTGAAGAGTCTCTATGCAGTTGAAAGATGAAGACTCTTCTTCCTCCCCTGCATGCTGGGGTCCTTCGGATGGGGAAGGGCCACAGGCAGCTCCTGTTGGTAGCCCTTGGGATCCCCTGGCCTCCTGCGAGTGACTTCTCCGATCACAACAAAGGAGTCAGGGCAATGACTTCTCCTTTTGTGGGTGTGTTTTGGCAGAGCTGACAGCCCACTGGTGACCTCTGGGTAACCTTGGGGTGAGAAGCAGCTATTTTGGTGCTGCTTTCCTGCTTGCCTTTTGTCATAGTGCCCAGTCAGACCAGGATGGCCGTACATCAATGTTGTGTGAGTAGGTCAAGTGAGCACTTGTGTTTTGAAACACGTGATCAGCCTTCTCCTTGGCTTCTTCCATCTGATGTTTCATCGGGGGAAGTGGAAGAATGGACAACTCAGGGCTGTTCCTGTGCTGGTATCATCAGCAACAGCTACTTGAAAGTAGCTCCAGGGAGATGATTTAGTCCCATGACATGGGGCTTGGCCAGCAGCCTCTCTTCAGAAATACTGCGCTCTCATCAGCCTGGAGACCAAAAGTCTCTCATGTGGGAAATGGACCCAAGGTGTTCTAATCCAGGAGAGAGGATGATCCACCTTGACCCCGATCATGGTTCACCCTCTCCACTTGCCTATCAGGAAAATTACTTGGGTGGACGTAGCCTGTATTAACTTGCTCTTCTGGAGGCTATTTTGAGGGGCTTCAGGGCTGAGAGAGCTGGGACAGGGGATTGGTGGTGGTAGGAGGCAGCTGAGGTTCCCTAGCAAGCGTGTCCTCTCAGGAGTAAGAGGAAGGCAGGGGCTTACTGCTGGATCTTCTGGAGGGAAATCTGTCTTTCTCCTTGGGGTATGGACCCAAACAATTTCACCAGATCTGTTCTGACGGACAGCTTCTGGGCAGTCCTGCTTTCCTGCATGTGGGAGGAAAGGACTATGCTGTTGGGAAAGTTTGACATTTCTAGTTGTGTAATAAAAGCCAACACATGTCCAGCTGTGTGGCTTCCCATGTTGAGGGCACACCTTGATCTATGTGCAATGCTGCTGTTGCTGTAAGAGAGAAAGCAAGAGGTAATTCTTGAGGTGTGAGGGTAGAAGAGCAAGCATGTGGCCTCTTCCTCCTCCTCTCTCTGTTTTTGCATCATATGGTGTGAGGAGCATGTTTGTTAAAACTCACAGGGCTGTCCCACCATGGCACTAGGTGTCTCCATCTGCCTCACGGTCCCCCTGTGTCCTTGAACTTTTTTTCAGATCTTTGTCCTCTCAGAAAAGTACACCCCGTGGCCCTCCTCTGGCCAAGCTATTTCAGGACACAATCTTTAGCAGTGTGCAGAATTTTTCCTGTCTGCTCCAGGACAGACGGGACTATTTCTGCCACACACTGGGTGATCCTGGGGGATGTTACGTTCTGTCTAGGGAGTCCTCACAGATCGACCTCATGTCCTCCCCTCTCACCCACATCACTAGCGCTCTTGGCTGTGATCAAATATTGCCACAGGTGTTCCTGACTGCGATTTTTGAGGTACTTAGTGAGTTTCAGACCCGTATCATTTAGTGCAATGTCTTTTTTTTTTTTTTTAACGTATATACCTGCAATTTACCAGCTGCTGTCCTGCCCCTACTGAAATGTGTAAAAGCCTTTAGCCCTCTGACTGTCAACTATCAATTTCAACTCTATTCTAGGCCGAGTTACCTGAATCACCATGATCTTCATATAATGAAGGCCAAGTTGTAGGTCCACCTTCAGCGTTCATTGGAGATCTGGGTGTGAAGAGAGGTCTTTAGGGCCTCCTCTCTGCGTGGTTCAGGAATTTCTCAATACAGAATGATTAGTTCTCAGGCTGGGCGATCTGCAAGAACACTATGTGCAGACTCTGCCAGGCACGGGACCGCAAACAGGTATGTCGTGTGGTGGGTCAGAGAGATGATTATCCATGTCCGGATACCAGTCACGCAAAGCGAACCAGTACGCTTCTCATTGAAAATTCCTTTGTGTGCCTCAGCCCTGTTCAGTTCAGGTGAGCTGAGTACCCACATTCCTACAAATACTGAAGCGCTGCTGCCCTCTCCTTCTCCTCGATGCCTATATTTGGGGTTTCCTCCTCACTCCATGAGAAATCTGGAGATGGGAGGACATCCCAGCAAAGTCCCTGCCCAAGGGGAGTTGACCTCCCCCTCCCCAGCACCGATGCCGTGAAATACCGATGTGGAAAAAAGCAGGCAGGGAGGTTAGGGGTGTGGGAAAGGGGAGAAAGGGGTGCTGCCCTCAGCTGTTAGGTTGTGAAATGAGGTGGTGAATCCCGAGCGTGCCTTCTCTGCCTCCTGGGTTTTGTGGTTAGATTGCTACAGCCTGCGCTTGGCTCTCCGCTTAACAAACTGAAGACCAGACCACTGGCCGAGGAAGTGCTTGGTGACTAGCCAACCCCCCCGAGAAGGGCTACTAACGGAGATGTACAAGATAAAATCTTCAGATTTGCTGGAATTGCAGGAGGAAGGAGCCATCAGGAAATGAGCCCTGAAATCCTCAGGGAATAGAGGTGGAAGGGGCTGTGTGATGCAGGGGCAATGGCTGGGGAGTTATGGTATCTAAGGTATTTCTGGGAGTTGACATTGCTGAGGTCTCAAAGGTCTTCCGCAGAGACCAGATGGGCTGCAAAATAGTCGCTTTTAAAGCTGAAGAGGTCACTCCTGTCACGACGTGGACAGTGGGATTGAGTGCACCCTCGGCAAGTTTGCTGATAACACCAAGCTGTGTGGAGCAGTTGACACACTGGAGGGAAGGGATGCTGTTCAGAGCACCCTGGACAGGCTTGAGAGGTGGGCCCATACAAACCTCACGAAGTTCAACCAGGCCAAATGCAAGGTCCCGCACCTGGGTCATGGCAATCTCAGGCACAAATACAGGATGGGAAGAGAATGGCTGGAGAGCAGCCCTGAGAAGGACTTGGGGGTGTTGGTGGATGAGAAGCTCAACATGAGCTAGCAATGCGCGCTGGCAGCCCAGAGAGCCAACTGCATTCTGGGCTGCATCAAAAGAAGCGTGGGCAGCGGGCCGAGGGAGGGGATTCTGTGCCTCTACTCTGCACTTGTGAGACCCCACCTGGAGTACTGTGTCCAGCTCTGGGGCCTTCAACATAAGAAGGATGTGGACCTTTGGGAGCGTGTCCAGAGGAGTGCCACAAAGATGATCAGAGGGCTGGAGCACCTCTCCTACGAAGACAGGCTGAGAGAGTTGGGGTTGTTCAGCCTGGA
>JAOXJK010000032.1:4037185-4051368 GCA_025774025.1 Xenus cinereus
GAGAGCTCGGGGAGGGGGTGTCCGGGTTTGGGGTCCATGTGGTGGCTCCTTCGGTTCCGCTGCCCGTTCTGAACTGGGGTCAGCGTAAGGGACCCTCCTGCTCTGGGCCGGGAGTGCGTTCTGGAGAGTCGATAACTGAATTTCACGGAATTTTTAGAGTTGGAAGGGACCATAGAGGTCATCTCGTCCAACTGCCCTGCTGAAGCGGGGTTGCCCAGAGCCTGTTAGAGCATGTTATTCAGGGCTTCTGAAATATACACGAAATTAAATACGGATAATGTGAACGGTGTCTGTAATTAATGACGTGGAGCCCTCCGTGTCCACGTGTTCTCTTTCCCCTAGAGGATCACTGTGGTACAGGGGATTTGCCTTCTCGCTAATTTCACGTATTTACATCAAGTGGGTTGTGCAGGTCTCTCAGGGCAGAATTAGGCCTTCGCTGTCAGAGGCACAGGTCCTCGCTGTTAATAGACCTGACTTTGGAGTTGAATAGAATCATAGGATCATCTGGGTTGGAAGGGACTTTTAAGATCATTGACGGCTGGTGAAAGATAAGGATAACATTTCTTTTTCCTGAGCAGGATATGAAATAACTCTCCTTTACAAGAAATCTGCTTGGCAAATGCTAGCTGCCGTTTTCGGGTCTTGCTGGTTTCTGGGATGGTGCCACGTCTCCAAAGGCGAACATGCCTTTTCCCTCCTATGAAATCCTGGCAGAGCCTTGCTCCTGGGCAATCGCTGCTCAGGGTGAACTTCCAGGACAGAAGGACGAATAGCAAGCATCTTTCTGAAGCGTGAACTAATCGTATCACTCCTATTTCCAGTCTGCTTCATCCTAAGTAACCAGCCCACGGCACCTTGTGGCGGCGACCGTTGTCCTGCGACGTAACCGAATTGTGGTGTGGGGTGAGTGCTGCCCCTGCCCAAATGGAATTTCGGGGACTAAACAGCACTGACTCCGGCTCTGCAAAAATAAAAAGAAAGTGTTCCTCCCTCCTCCAGCCCCATCCAGGCTTTTCTTCCCAGTGCACTGGGGATGTGGTCAGAGATGCTGTTTTTTCAAGAAGCCGGATAATACCGAGTGCTGTCTGTAACCGAATACAAGGCAGCAATTCAGTGAGATGTTTCTGTTGATGCCTTAAAACACAAAAGCACGATTCAAGGGGAGCAGCCGAATCTCAGGGATGAAATTGCAGCCCGTGTATTATGCCGAGGACAGGGCCTTGTTTTGCTAATCTACGGCAGCTCTGCAGTGTTCTCAATTTTAAATCTGAAGAAAAGAAAATCTGGATGTAAATGCAGCCATGAAAGGAACTACAGCTGGCAAAGAAATGTGATATAAAAATAGAGCCAGGATGTGCAGGCAGAGATTTATTAGATATTTATTTTGGATGGGGGGATGACATCCATGCATGCAAGCACAAACCCAAGTTACCAGTTTCTCTCATCTACCATGGAAATCAGCCTTAAAAAATAAACGTGAGGTGCGGTGCTGTCTCCCTTCACAGGGTCGATTTTAAGGTATGCAAGGTTGTGTCTTACCCCTTAATTATGCTGCATCCTCACTCTCAAAGGTGTGCATGGTTTTTACTGTATTGCCACCCTCTTCTTTTTTTTTTTTTATTTATTGAGGAATTCCTTACCTTCCTGCGTGAGAAATGAGCACCTTTTCTCAATGTATTTTCCCTGGCTGTCGGATGCAAAAGTAGCGTAGATTGTATAAAGTTGTTTGTATAATCAGGTACTAAGTACTGAAGGAGAGTTGCCATTTCAAGACTTTATTGTATTCCTTTCCTACGTCCTCAGGAAAGATGCAAATGAGTCACAGAGTGGAAGTCACCGACCACTGCAAATACTGTTTTGCTCCTGATAAATTAACACACTAACCGCCTCAAGGTGACTCTGAAGGTTGCTCAGAGCATGGGTGGCACTGTTGAATTGCTTTTCTATGACATTCATCTTCAACCCAAACAGATTCTACAATAGTTTAAAAAAGAAAAGGAAAAAAAAAAAGAGTTAATACTTTAAAGGCTCAAGAGGAAATCTGGTTGGCTGGCCTTGGTCATTACAAAGTACCTGGGCATTTTTTTTTTGTTCTTCATGATGCCCTCTTAAAGAACTATTATTTTATACCAAGAAAAAAGAGCTGAAATAGTTTAGTTAATCTATTGTAAAACCAAATTAAGCTGGTAACATGCAGTCTGAGTTTGCTCCAGGCCTGGATCTCGACAGCCAGGATTTTTTGTGAGATCCTCTTTTTGAGACAGAAAAGGGAAAACCTTTCACGACTAACCATTTCTCTGAGATTTTGGATGCGTTTAAATCCACAGAGCAGGGGGAAGGTACTGCAGGTTTTATAGCTTAAGCAGCACTTCAGGTCTTTTATCAGCAGAGATGACCCAGACCATCACAGGAGTGAAGGGTTTCAATTCCAACTCCTTGTTTTGTTTTAACCCGTGTACAAACCATCCTGCCGTATCAGTGCAGCTTATTGTGAGATGATTTCATGTGGCAGATAAGATTCCCCCCAGGACACGTTTCCTCCTGATTTTGTTTGTAAATATGTCGTTTTGTTCTAGGGATGCTTTTTGCTTCAAGCTTCATTAATACAGTGGAATATTTACCCATACCAGACTGTGCTGTTTGACTGCTTATATAGGAAAAATGGTTGCAAAGAAGATTAAAACACATCCTAGGTACAGCCTGAAGTTCCAGGCGAGAGCCTGTATTAAAAAAATAAAAAAAAAAAAAAAGAAAGAAGATTTAGCCTGTTAGAAGAGCTGCAGTGCAAAGACAAAAGCCGCAAACACACAAGTCTATTGCTGCATTTGAGTGAGGATAGAAAGGTTTGAAAAACCATAGGGCCTAATTCTCCTTCCGCAGGGTTGTTTTCCTCACCTTGGTGGAGGTATCCCTGAATGACACGAGTGAAATCCTCACACTTCTGAACTGAATTCAAACTTCAAAAGTTTTTAGGTGCAGATACTATCTGTGGGTGTGTTAAACCACAGTTACTAAATGTTTGTTACCTGGAGTGAAACTCTGGGTAATTGGTGATAGAGTTTTTTTAAAACTTTTAATAAATTTTGCATTGTCAGTTGGCATTTTATTAGGCTCCAGGCTGAAAGTTTAATCCATAAAAATGTGTGTCAAGTGGTTGATGAGTATAAATTGCTGAACAATATAGGCTTGTGAGGCTGGAGGATGCAGGAGAGAGACATTTCTGTCTTCCATATTGAGGAACTGGACTGTGAAATTAAGCACACGGTTTTGCAACCTTGTTATTTTGCCGTTCATTTCTTGGAGTTCCATTGCTGCGGACATGTTCAATTTATGAAGACACTCAAAGATATAAGAAATCCCCTGTGACAAAGACAAAAGCAAGCAAATAAAGGGAAAAGCTGTTGGAAGGAGGTTAAAGAGTGCAGGAGTCTGGTATCACTTTAGAAAAGCCCTTGAGAAATCCAGGTGTTGTCCAAATGACATATAGGATACTGCATCTTTTCAATCTTCATGAAGGATAAATGTGTAAGATTTCCTGCTCTTCAATAAGAGACAGACGATGTTCTCCAACATGTGCCACCCCTGCCTTGCCCAGGCACATAGAGGTGGTCTTGGGGGTACCCTCCAGGGTGAACTCTGGGGGTCAGCCCAGAAATAATGGGCTTAATTTGCAGGTTCTGGCTAGGTGTCAAGGAAGCCATGCCACCTCAAGGCCAGGGAGGGATTGTGAGAGCTTGCAGGGATTGCTCTGGTATTGGGAATCATCTTTGATTATTTGAGGCAGGTGTTTCAGGTAAACTTCTGCAATGCCATAGGAGCATCTGAACCCAGTCTGGGGCTAAAGGATGGATTAAGTGACCTCTCACGGTCCGTTTGCTCCTTGATGATGAGAGAGGGACTTTCCTGGGCTCTCCCTAGAGGCCGTTGCTCATCCCGGTATCAGATAATGTCACTTGTCTGCAAGGGGCTGCGTGTCTGTAGCTTTCTTCCGCACAGGTGAGTTTCAAGGCTTTTTCATTATTATCTTATTGTGTTAACGTTAAAACAATCTAGTGTGTTTTTCTGATTATTTTGAAAACAAACAAGAGAAAAATGTTCTTACTCCACAGAGCTCTTGATCTATAGGTTAGATAACAGATAAACCAGGACCTGAAGTTTTAAGTGAAGGAGGGCAAGAAGACAGCCTAGGCAGAATGATGCTGGCCAGAGATGGAGAAGATAGATCACAGTTTGGAGAAGTCAGTCACGTATGCTAAAATAAAGTAATTGTGGTGTTTTCTGTGCTCTTGGTGTATGCGGAAACCTAAACCTGGGCCTGGCAAAACTTCTGATTAACAGTAGTAGTCTGTAGCCGAAGCTTTGGGAAATAGAATAGGAAACAAAGTTATTACAGACAAATCCTGCTCGTGCCGTGTCTGTCAATCCCTGTGTTAACATCTAGGCATCAAACAGCATGTGCCCCAGCATGTTTATACCCAGCTGATGCCCCCCCAACAGCTGGGTAGTTCCTGCTTGCATCTATGGATGTTTTTTCTAGACTGTTATAACTTCCACCGGTCCCATTGGATTGTTTGTGAAGAAATGCCCCCTGTGATTTCTCACCCATAAATGGCTCTTTCAACGAGCTCCCCACAGTCCCTGTCTCATCAGCAGGTATCTGCTGCCTTCTCCAGACTGTGGAAGGCCACTGAATGGTTACTTAAGGACTTTTTTCTAAGCCAAAGGGTTCTGCTTTGCTTTGTCTCTCTTCAAATGGAAGCCATTCAACGTTGTTTCTGACACTTATTATCCTCTTGTCTCTGCTTTCTTCTTCTCTATGCCCTTTTTCTGGAGACTCTGCAAGAGGTCCCTGTCTGTTTGGGTTGTGCTAAAAAGGAGACACGAGGGTGACTGGGGATCACCTGAGCAGATGTGGGAGGACAGAAACTGTCCCGGGCATTGTCTGTTTCTGCCAGAGTTATATTGTACCTTCTCAGATGCTTCAGACAAGCAAAATTTGCTTTCCTCATATAGGAAAACTTGACTTTCATAGGCTTTGAACTTTGGGTTAGTATTAGCATTATATCAGAGTAAATGAGGTGTGTAATAAACAGCGATGCATAGAGGCTTTTCTGGTCATTACTCTAAGCTAGCAAAATAGCCTTTCTTACGCTGCTTGACTTAAATCTTGACGGCTTAAATAATTTTACTGGCCAAAGGCTCTGAGAAAAATATTTTGTCAAATTCCCGATTATAACAAAGAAGTAGAATAGACTGCACTCCTCCATTACAGAAGTCATTTCAATCACTCTTCTACAAAAGGAGTACACAGAAAGACAGCTGACGTATAACTAAATCTAAATGTAAACCAGAGATTACTTGTTGCTCGTGAAACAGGAGCCTGTGGCATTCACAGCCGAGGCACAGGAGGGAATACAAAAGTTGCGACATGGAAGATGTTCTCCGTAACATCCCCATTTACAAAGTGTTCTGCCACATCCTGGAGATGGACCAAATAGATTATAAAGAAAAGGTTCATTTACTCTGGATGGATGGCGCTTTCTAAAATAAAATGTCATCAGATAGATTTTTATCTGACACAGAAGCTACCTTGTAGACAAGGTCTTCACGATGGATGAATCTGAAGCTTTGAGCCTAAGCAATTTGGCATGTCTCCCAAGATGACCAGAATTTCACATATTGCAGCTATTTTCTCCATGCTTTAGCATATCCCACAACCGCTGCAAGACTATCTGTGCAACACAAGTGTGCTCCCAGGATCTGGTGGCCTCACAGTCTGTTTGGGACAGTTTGCCTGGTGTTTTTAGAGGGGGTAAATGAAAACACAGGGAGGTGCAAATTCCTCTCCTGCCATCTTCTCCTTCATACTCACCATCAGTGAAGGATGACGAAGCACAAAACCAGTTAGAAAAGAGTCTAGAAAACGCGTTCCCAACTCTACTGCAGGTTTCTGTGCATTTAAAACCTTAGTAGAAGTCGCTTAGCCTCCCCAAGCAGGTAGTATTGATTCACTGCACGCTTGCCCTCCCAGGCACTAGCAGTCCCATGGCCTTTATCAGGAATATTTACATCCCTGAGCTCATATTTGCATTTCTTCTTCCTAGAATAGGGTCTAAATCCTCAGTCTTATAGGGTCAAGGCCCAGCTAAAGGAAGCTCTGCTGCTGCAGCCAGCCCAGTGTATTTAAACTGTTCAGGAATGAGAAAATGCCCAGCATGTTTTCCTTTGTGAGGGTCACCAGAGTTGTGTTGGTTTCAATCCAGTTCTTGGTGCTAGATAAGGGATTGGTTGGATGGCATGTACTGCATATTTTTGCTTTCAGTCAGTCATAAAATTATTAGAAACTTTTTTTTTTTGCGCTCTTCCAGTGGTACTTCCTGAATAATTCCATCTTCGGTTATGTTTTGGAGGAAAACATGAGGAAAGCACAAAAGGTGTGTGCGCCAGCAAGATTCAATGGTGATCTGGGGATCCCATGGTGAGGGAAGACAGGCTAGAAATAGGTAGGGAGTTGAATGTAGTGGTGAAGAGTAAGCTTAAGCATGGTGAGGCAGGGGAAAGCTTCCTTAAGACTAAGCATTATGTGTGTTCTTAATTTCTTTTTCTCCAAAGCCTATAGAAGTGGCCACTGCTGGGATTTATACTGTGGAGTAGTTGATTGACAGGAGGGAATGACATCTGGTGAGTGAGTTCAGTCAGTGGCTTTATTCACAGAGAAATTAAGTGTACAAAAACATGAGTCAAAATTTATATATAAACGAGGACAAACATGCTAAGTGCATTGACCCGCGCTTCACGGTTCATTCCCCAACCTGCCACCGTCTTCTGGAGTGTCATTGCGTACGTCCTGCTCCCCTGAATCCTTGCCTGCAAAGCAGAGACACTTCTGATATGGATAATAAACCCATATGGAAGATCTGGGGGACTTGCTGTCAGACAGGAGGAGGGCAATGCCAGTACTGGCTAGTGAAAGCTGTACTTCTCATCTGATTCTTGATTCCCCAGAGGCAGCCGACAGAATAGTGACAGAAAGACGACAGTCTTCATTATTGCAAAGGGCTACCACGGCGCAGCGTGCCAGGAAGATGAAAAATGTGAAATGAACAAGAGATCCAGTCTGCAGGATACTTCCTACTGTTTTCACTTTATGGTATGTTCACTTGTCAAGAGCCCCACAGGTGGTATAATGAGACACTGTCAAATTATTCTGCTGCAATAAACTGGGACGTGGAAGCAAGACTTGCCCTAATGGCAAAACTCCCTTCCCATGGCAAAAGCCTGCCTTTTACCTGCAGAAGTGCTCAGAGCAGCTCAGTGAACACCAAGCACCCACAGGGCTACCCTGTCTCCTGGAGTGAATCCTTGATGATATCTTAAGCAAATATTCCTTTACTTACAAATGCGTCTATACTCATTAACCAGGGGTCTTCCATCTGAACTAGCTAAGGACACTCACCACCAGCCCACCATCTAAATTCTTGACATCTGTCTTGGAGCTACCTGAAGAGAACAAATGTCTCCAAAAAGTACATGTCAGGCTTTTCCCATTCTTCCGTGTTTCTGAGAGAAGTGGGAGCAGAGTGATGAAACCATGAACTTACCAACTGGAGGGTGCTGTCTCGTTTACACTGAGGATATGGGACATGGCCTGACCAGACCCAGGGCTCAGACTCCTGACAAAAAAAGGGAAGAAGCTGCCTCAGTTATTCCAGCTCTGAAGAGAGATACCATTATCTTTTTTAAGAGTGGCTGCACAAATGGAGAAAAGTAGCATTTTCTCCCTCTCCTGCCCGGCATGGATAGCCAAATCACTATCTCTACAAATAAATATTTACAGAAATTACTAGTTTACAAATAATTACAAAATGCATAGTAATTGCAAAATAAAATGTATAAATATTTGTAAAATTAGTTGCTGTTGGTTCCCGGTGTAGCAGATGCAAAAATTTCTGTTAAAATATTCCTTCATCGCTCACTAAATACATAAAGAACATATTAAAATCTAGTGGTAATAAGAGCTTAACTTAGATTGCTCTTTTTTCTCCTTTACCTTGCCTGTGTGCCATGAGCATTGAATCAGAATCAACCTTTACATTTGAATGCAATCGAAAAGGAGCATAATACTTAGGTTTGCACTAGAGAAAATATGCTTGAAACCACTCATTTTGACCAAATTGCCTAACTTTGCTCGTGGAAAGAAGGAATAACCTTGTTTATTCATTGTCCGAAGCCCATTCTCCTGACAGGGGCCTTCATAATAAATCACACCGGTAGCTATACCGTGTTTAAATTCTCCCTGTCAATACAAAGTTACATTAGTTTGTCTTGTCAATCTTTGAGTCGCCGAGGAGCGGTGTCAATCTTTGAATCACGGGGAGCGATGGTGCGGTGCGAGCGGAGACAACCAGCAACACTCCTGGGTGTCTGCAGAAACCTTGCCGTCAACCGGCTGTAGACGTGCTCAGGGAAGCAAATCCCCTTGTCATCGAGTAATTTGTGGGAATTTGGGAATGAAACCTTTTCACAAATCAGTCATGCACAACAAAAAAAAAGCCCCTCAACCCTGAATAAGATAAAGAGATCATTTGCCGAAAGCCTGATTCACCCAGTTCTGGCCTAGGGGGTGCTTGCACCACGTCTGTCTTTCTCCTTTAGAGCGGGGCTTCTTTTCCCATGGACACTGGAGAAGCCCTATCTTTTTGAGATAATAGGATTGAAATTGCTTCTGTACTAATGACGAAAAACGAGCAGCGCTTTGTCTGCTCAGGGGACTCTCCTGCTTTGTTCCGGCTGAAGCTCACACAATCCTCAGGATGGCTTGGACCTGGCAAGGCCACCGGTTTTGTACCTGCAGGGATTTTCTCTGTAAACGTAGTGAAGGAACAATGCGCTTTAAATCTGCTGGCCTGTAACTCTGAGCACCTGGTGCGGCTCCCCTTGGGATTTCATGGCTCCGTAAAGCCTTCAGTTATCCTGCAGATAGCCTCAGTTTAGTTCCAGTTCATCCCTTGCCATGAATCATCCTAACGAAGATGGAAAACAAAAGCTATGGGAGCAATGGCGGCAAAGGACAGCGCGCTTCTTCTCCAAAGGAAGTTCAAGACATATCTTAAATGAATGGAGGAGGTCAAACAAGGATTGGGTGTCTCATCTGATCACCCAGCCTGCGCTGATACCACTTACGTGCCTCAGTGTAAGACGACTTTCTCTTGGGAGAGCAATTTTATCAGTGCCATCACTAAAACCCCTTATATATAAAATAAAATAATAACTGCTCTCATATTTCTCATGCACTTATATCTGCTGCAGAAGTCTTCATTCTTCAGAGAAAATTGTAGCATGCAGAAACCATATCTTCATCTTTACCTGGTGACTGAAGTTTTCATGTTTGGCTTCCTCACTTGCTATTTATTTCCACATCCTCCTGGAGGGGCTGTTTTATCTGTAAAGGGAAAAAATATTCAACATGTTTCAAATAACCTCCATCAAATTAGAAACTGAGTGGGAAATGTTCCCGCAAATGTTCCTTGGAATTCATAAGAGCTGGACATCAAAAATTATGAAGTTATTGAAGGTTTTATTTTCTGCAGCTAGAACAATGCAAGATAAATCAGAGAAATGACATAATGTCTTCCAAGTGTCTGGATTCAAAGCTTTTGCAATTTTGTGTGCATCTGTATACCAGAGACCGTATCTATTTCCCTTTCATTCATATGCAGATACACTGGGGAACTAACACATCTGATATTTAGTGGGTAAACATTTACAGAACAAAGTATTATAGTTCCCAAAATAATTTAAAAATTGGCCTATCTGCAAATTACATTGAATGATGATCATCCGGGGGCCTGATAGGATGCAATTAGCATTCACCCAAGTCAGCAGAGCTGCAGGCGAGGGTGCCAGGAGGCTGGGGGAGATGCTGGGAGGGAAGAGGAGGTTTGGCGTCAGCTTCCATCTGAAAGCCCCTTATGTCTCTCCCAGTGGCTGTCGGACTTGGGGTGGGGGGGGACCTTGCCCCAGCCCCTTGTTTCTGGTGTGCCTGCTAATGACCACTAATTGCTGCAGTAGAGCCTGGTCATCAACCCAAACACACGGGAACAGGCACTGCTCAGCCTCTCCCCACTGACACCGATCAGTGATTTTCAAGTGGCTTTAAAGCCAGTTTGATTAAAGGGTAATGTCTCCTTTCTCCCGTGTGTGCTGGAGCACTGGTTTACCTAGGAGCACCCCAGTCCGATGCTGTGGGGTAGCAGGTAGATTTGCCACTCAGGAAAGGGTTGTTTGACAAGCTGGGCATGATGAAATAGGTATAAAACAAACCATTTGTCAGTGGAAGTGACGATAATAGATCTATTTACCATAAGCCAAGGTAATTAGTTTTAGTCAGGGAACAATTTACCCATCTTTCATAATATTTACATACATGCTATGCTGCACGGATGCGAAGGTCTTCTACTACCACCTTTAAAGAGCAACATCCGACTGTTGTCCAACACAAGGTAGCTTTGCTCCTCCTCAAGAGTTTAGGTTTTTGTTTTAGTTGTTGATTTGCTGAAACATAAGTTAATTAGGTTCGGACCTTTGTAACTTTTTTACCCTGCTGAAGCGTTACTATGAAATGTGTACAGTACTTTCCTGTGGTTGGATCTATTGGTGGAGATTTTGGTGTAAAAAAGAAGCTCTGAATAACTTAGATCAGGGTTATAAAATCCCCCAAACAAGGGAAACCCAGTTAGAAATTCAGAAGCCTCTTTTTTGAGGAAGTGTTTTATGAGGTGGCAGAATATTGATGGTTGCAGCTGATGCTAAGCCGTTCTCCCGAGCAACGGCAAAGGCAGATGGTGTTGGGATCAGGATCGAAAAAGGGACCCCCAGGGCTGCGTGGACAGTTCTGTTCCAGCTATAAATCTCTCAGTGCTTGTCTTCATGATATAGCTCTTATAATTCACATGTACTGCTAAACTGTCAGCACATTTCTTCCTCTTAATAAGAAGCCTAAAAGGGGTTTTATTTTTCATTTCTGAGAGTGGAAGATTTCAGATGATGCTAAAAAAACAGGTCATGACATTTTTCTCAGAGGAGAATGCCAGACGTTGTAATTTTGTATTACAAAGATATATAAAGGAAGAGAGAGAATTAATTACAAGGAAAATAAATGTGCAAAACCCAATTCTTTTTCAGAAAATCATCTTTATTTTCCATAAGAGATCACGATTCATGTAGACATTTAACCATCTGCCCCAAATGTAAGGTCAGGAATATTCCATTGTCACATATTCTCTTGCTTTAAGCTAAATATCTCCTTAAAAACCTAAGTGCCTTGGAAAATGGAGATAAAACGTATATGGCTGACTGCATAGAAGAAACAGTCAGTTTGACAATGTATGACCAAAGTCAAACTGCTCTGGTTGAAGACCCAGTGACCCTCAAGAGAAAATGTGTGCGTTGAGAACTTTTTTCCCCATGAAGTGTTGGGGAGAAGAAGTTCCAGCGGAGTCTCGAGGACAGAAGACAATCACCTCATCGCAGATGTGGCTGCAGCAGGGGATGAGGGAGTGGTGGCATTTCCACAACACACTTGTGTTTGGTCTGTGGGCACCATTGCTGTAGAAAAGAATTAATACGGGGAGTTGCAAGGGATGTGAGAATAATAATTCGATTGCAGAGGAAAGGAAAAAAAAAAAGGAACAACAAGAGTTCTTTGCTCACGGCAATTTTGTTGACCACTTATTAAATTACATCCATTGTATGATTTGAAAGGACTCCTCCTTTTATCTTGACAGCCATCGGGATTGAAACAGTAATAAAACTCTGTTGACAAGTGCCACAAAGATGACTTTGTTTCAGAGCCCCTCTTAAATTTCTGCTTGATCAGAGAATACATAAACGCAATGAAGTTCTCACTGGGCAATTTTAGGAAGGGGAGGAGTGTTGTAAATGCTCATTTCAGTTTTGGCTAACTCTAGTGGAAGACATAAGAGGTCCTTTAGGAGCAGATAACGTGTATAAGCTAAGTCTTCAGAAGCCAGAAGCTGAGGCGGAGAGGGTGATGTACTGATGAGAGGGGCAGGAATACAGCCAACCAAAGCAGGCTGCGTGGCGCCCATATTGCAGGCATCGGAACTGGCATCTGATAATTTGTGGATTGCTGAGGATGGAATATGTTTAAAATCACAATATCGTCATATTGATGCCCTGCTAACCATGGCTTCTCACAGAGGTGAGTGAAGAGAGCAGAATGAGGATCACCACATCCTGACACCATCTATATAAACACTCTCTGTACACCAATATGGAGTCACTGGATGGTATATCACATTTTTTGACTCAGTACAAGACATTTTATAGTGAGACTAGCAGGTGGCCCTACAAGATCAAAGCCTCCTACCTGGCAGCATGTAATTAATACATAAAAAATAAAGTCAGGTTTTCTCTTTGGCAACTTGTAAGTATTCCAGGCATTGCAATGTTTTATACTTCATATTTATCAGCTTTGAGCTTAAGGAATAATTATAATAAAAAAATCTGTATGCAAGAATTTAGTTCTAAGCATTTAAAGATGACAAACTCCAAGGGTGAGATTTTCTGGTGCCTTGCACAATAGTGTTTGCTACCTGGGAAATGCTGACCCCCAAAAGGGGCCTGATTCCAATTTGAAATTAATTGGTGTAAGTGCAAAGTAGCTTCTGCAAAACTGATAGGCATGACTCAGGGAAAGACCAGAAGGACCCAGTTCTGCAGCTTTATGTGACATGATGGGATGCCACCGGCGGGGAGAGCCTGCCATCAGGCTCCAGGAGCCACTCATCAGTATTCTGCTCCTGGCAATGATCTAAACACCAGCAGATTTCCTAGTTCAGTGACTTCCTGAACTGCTGCTGGAAGCCTCCCAGGAGAAGCCCCGGCGTGACCTTGTGCAGTCGCTTTTTGCCAAGGAAAATGGTCCATCAGTTGACTGTTCTTACAGCACATGGGTGACAGGCCAGGGATCAAGGCTCGCACACATAGGAGTCTGTTGTGAGTCAGCAGATAAGAACAGCTTAAATTTAACTTTTATTTATGCCTCAAGCATTGAGTGATTGTTTTCTTTTTTTTTCCATCCTTACATTCTCAGAGCAGCAATTTGGTGGAGGGTCTAGAGCGGGCATGGAGAGTCCCATCTCTTCTCTGGCCTTGGCTACAGTCTGGGCAGCCGCCCTCTCTCCCCTGAGAACCGTAGCTTTGGGTGGCATGTTTTTCTGCTGATTCTTTAGGATATGTGCACCTAAAAGTCTCTTGCACGTGCAGAAGGGAGAGAGAGGCCACGGTCTTTGGTGCACCTCTCCCCTTTGCTACAGATCCTCCCAGTGGGTTGGTGGTTCCCACATGCCTCCCAGGCCAGCATTTTCAGGCTCAGTAGGTTAGGAGACAGATATAAATTGTTTATAGTTGAGCACAGAAGAGCTCTTGCAGGTTTTGGAAACTTCATGAAGTGCTGTGGCTCCTCAGTGCCTCTGAGAAAGGGGGCTCCTTGAACACAGAGTGTATCACTCAACACTACTAAGCGCCCACGTTCATGACTACGGGTGGTGATCGTGGCACCTTAGTGAGAGAGAGTCCATGCTACATATTATCCAAGACTCTTCTTTGGATTGCAGCTCATTTCCACAATAATTCTCTGAATTTCTTCCAGAATTTTTTTTTCTAAGCACTTTGAAGCCATATATACACTTTATAGACAGGAAATCTGCAGCGCAGGAAGCATTGCTTGGCTGTGGAGGTAAGAAATAAGACCCCAGTCTCCTGCCCGTTTTCTCTGTATTTGCTTGGGAAAGGGCAACACCTAAACACATAAGCTCAATGCAAAGAGTGTGTTGATAGCTGTAGTTTGTTATGGCTAGATGTGGTCCTCCAAATTAACCCAAGCCCAAGCTTGTGCTATGTCAATATTCAATGCAAGAAGATGCTCTGTTACACTAATTCAGTTTGCTGGAAATTATCAGGAACTTTCAGATGTAATGCTTCAGGAAATGAGCACATTGAAGTCATGATATGGGATGCCCCATGCAAATGTTTTGAGAAATGAGATAGCTGTTACCCTCATAAATGTTCTTAGTTATATAGAATCATAGAATGGTTAGAGTTGGAAGGGACCTTAAAGATCATTGAGTTCCAGCCCCCCTGCCATGGGCAGGGAC
>JAOXJK010000032.1:4051468-4076199 GCA_025774025.1 Xenus cinereus
CCCATCCCTGGAGGGGTTCAAGGCCAGGCTGGATGGGGCTTGGAGCAACCTGGGCTGGTGGGAGGTGTCCCTGCCCATGGCGGGGGGGTGGAATCGGATGATCTTTAATGTCCCTGCCAGTTCTAACCATTCTGTGATTCTATGACTCTAAGTATTTTGACAGTTAATGGCGCTGTTCATAGGCACGGGCTAATGCAGGTTGGGAGGAGTAACTTGAAATGCTGTTTCAGTTTATTACTTTCTAAATGAACTGCGTCTGCTCTGAATAAAAAAAAAAAACAGAAATAAAAACAAAAACAACAACAAAAAAACCCCACAAAAAAACCAAAACCACAATCAGCTGTAGCTTATAGTTTAGTGAGGGATTTCAGTTATGTGAAACTAAAAAAAATAAGATGTAAGCCTCTATGCTTTATTAGTTCAACAAACCGCTGACTGAAGGAGACCAGGAGCCAGTACTAGGAGCTTCTGACATTTTCAGTCCGAAGTACGGAGTCAGAATATTGGACTAAAAAGACACTTACCCTACTCTCTTGTACTTTATTCCAAGAAAACACGGAGCCGTTAGGCATGGCGTGACCTGTCATCTCGGGTCACTTTTGAGGTGGTGGTCCTGCTTTTCCTGTTTCTCCCTTCATCCCTTCGGTTTCCGAGAACTGTTGTACCAAGGCAGAGCGTGCCACTGTCCACTCACAGAGACAGACGGACGGAAAGGTGTCACCTGCCGCGTTATCCTCACCCGCTGTTCCTCAGTGCTCCAGGGACGAGCTACAGCAGGATGGGTTTTAAGCAGTTGAATGTGCCAAATGCTCCCAGCTCCTTCAGCCGCCTGTTCCTCTTTTGGGTCCTTTGCAGAGTCTCGCCCCTTTCCCTCCCATGATTTCACACTCCTGATGTGACAGACCGTGATGGTGTGAGGCTGCGGAGAGAGTGTTGGTTCCTTCTGTGTTTGCTCGTCTCCAATGCTCTGAGTAGCTGGGGGTTAAGTAGAATATCAAACATCAGGAGATGTTGTGGTGCCGTGATAGTCTCAAGGCAGCAGGGAGGAGTACAAGGCAGCGTGTTTGTAATTCACAGTAGGAGGCTACATCTTCTCTTTTGATCACCATCTTCAGGGAAAAAAAAAGATGAGAGCAGTCTCTGGTTGACAGCTGGAGCTCAGTGACAGACAGGGACAGAAACCTGCTCCTTCTGGAGTCAGAAGAACCTTTTGTAGACTCACACAGTTTGCATTCACCGAGGTACTCTAAAATTCACAGCGCGTTCCCACTAGCTGCACTCTTGTCCTTATATTTAGGGTTTCGATAACAAATACATATGAAATGATTACACCAGAATGTATTTAGTGTTATAAAATTAGATAGGTTTTTTTTAACTGATTAGCTTCTAGACAAGTGTTTGATTAAGTGGTACTTCAAATATGTTTTAGTTTCCACATCACATCTGATATTTAAACTTCTCATTTGTACTGTATACTGATTTTTTTTTTTCTTCATTTAAAAGCTTCCATTATCTTCAACAGTTCAGGAATTTATAAAGCCTTTTCTCCCAAGGGCCATATTGTTGTGTTGCACTTATTAATGAATCCTGCTTACAACGGGTTGGGTTTTTTTTGAAAGGATAATTTTGTACATTTGCCAACCAATGTAAGAGGACCTCCTCCACTAATAATTAAAATTATTATTTTGTTATACAGTCATTAAGAATGTGTGCTCTCCGGGGGTATTCTAATTTTGTGTGTGACAGATTTTCCTGTTTCTGTTTAAACTTCTTTTGATGGCATTTGTTTGTTCTTAGCATTTTGTTTACTTTTCTAGTTTCTAATTAATTCCATCTATATTTCTTTCAATGTGGCCTACATATGTTTCTTTTTCTTACTTTAATCTTTCTACTGTTTGATGAGTTGCAACATCTAAAATTACATAAAAGTTATGTTATTAACATTTGATAAAAGCTTATGTGATGAAAGAATATCAAAGATTAATCCTTGATCTTCTTGATTAAAAATAACTTCAGTTATATGGATGATGAGATCTTATACACTTGCAAATTATATTCTGAGGTAAAATAATATGCTTTCAAACCATTTTTCTATTTTTCATCTTAATCAAAGTTTTCTGACCTCCAAATTCTATGTATGTTACATGTAAAGTAGCTGAGAATATTATATCTATGACAGTAAATAGCATTTTTTATACAGTTCATAGTACTGGTGCTTGAGGAGAAATAATACATCCTGATAATATAAAACCCAAGAAATACGTTTTTGCAGAAGTTAATGTAAATATAATATGTTCATGACAAGTTCCTCAATGAAGAACGCTGGGCCTAGCCTCTTGATAACGGGTTAAATTATCAAAAAAATTGTGAAATAAGTGGCTGAGCTTGTGTTCGCTCAGTGCTTCACAACGCTGTCGGTCCTGTGCGAGGAGCACCGATGTCATATTTACCATTGCCTTATTCTTATTCAAACTAGCAGTGCTTCTGTTTCAGTTTATACATTTGAATGTTCCTGTAATGCGTATGTATTTCAAGTGTAAATAAAAGAATGAGAGCATAGGTTTATTTTCAGTTATTAATTTATAAACAGCACTTATCTATGGACTCTTAACTAATTTTAAAGGCCACCTTCATGTCAGTTTTTAATATGAAGGAAACAAAGTGCCGGGGAGGCTATTGCTCCACGTCCCTTTACCATTCCAGGTTTGTACGTTGCTTTTGAGTGGAGAACTTGGCAGCAACCCATATATCCCCTTGAGTGCTGGCTAGGACTGCTGCAGTTCTGCATTGCATTTGCAGAGGGAAAAAGAGGAGACTCCTTATTCCCTTCCCACTTGCAGTTGCTTGAGGATTGACCGGATTCCAGATACATAAAACCATTTGTGGCTATTGTTCAACTAATGAAGTTTGACCAGACATCGTATAATGCTTCATAAGTATTTGTGGTTTGGTGTCATGTTTGAAATCACCTTGACTGCGACAAAACAAAAATGCAAAGTATTGGACTCAAACTGAATCAGGGTAGGTTTAGACTGGACATTAGGAAGAAATTCTTCACAGAAAGAGCAATCGGGCATTGGAATAGGCTGCCCAGGGAGGTGGTTGAGTCACCATCCCTGGATGTGTTTAAGAGTCACTTAGATGTGGTGTTGGGGGATATGGTGTAGGGGAGAACTTTGTAGAGTAGGGTAGATGATTGGGCTCGATGATCCCAAGGGTCTCTTCCAATCTAAACTATTCTATGATTCTATGATTCAGACATAATGAGTTATTTTCTTCCTTTGCCGAACTAATTTCTGAATTAATCTAGAAATAGCAGTGTTTAGAACTAAGTAGATTCCTTCCTTAAAATAGTCCCTTCTTATTTTTTTTCTTTTAAGTTATTTCTAAGTCCGGAGGAGGTTGGAAAGGAAAGGCTTGGGCAAGAACTTTTATCAAACAAGAAAAAGCTCTAATTTTTAAGAAATTTACATTCAAGATATGATTTTATGTTCAAATTAGGAGTGCAAACTAGAAGTAGTGCATGGATTTAGAAGAGCATTTAGTGCTGTCTATTCATCAGATTTATATAGGTATGCAGATGGCAAAAACCTTAATGAGGGCTCTACATGAGTTTCGTAGCATCTGTCCTACTTACCAGCAGATCAAAACAGCATTTGTTTGAGAGCATTCAACCCACTTTCACAAAATATTGGCCAAAAAAAAAAAAAAAAGGAAGTCTGTTTAAGGGTCTCTCTCTCTCTCATCTGTGTACATAGCAATTCCACTGACAGCATTGAAAAGTCATACAAAAGAAGTTCATCTCGCTAGGCTAGAAAGCTTCAACAGTAATGCAGAAGTCAAATTTTTCCACCACTAAGGAAATTTACTGTTATTAATTGCAGAGTACGAAACAGAGATACTCCAAAACCTAGTTTTATTACTTCAGTTTTGTGTATATAGTTTTATCAGTTATAATTATGAAAGTCGTCCCTCATAGACTTATAGAAGTCTAGCAAAAACAGTGGTATCTCAGTATACGTGAGTACAAAAAGGCTGCACCTCCACAAGAAGAACTTCCCAGCAAAGCCTTCCCATCACACCTTTTAACTGCAGACAGATCCCCTGAGCAAAGATCTCTAAAACGTGCAGACCAAACCAAAACATGTTTCATCTTTTCACAAAGAACTTTCATCAATTCTGCTAGTCAACCAAAGTGACATTCCAGAGCCTAGGTCAGACTGACAGAGAAATACATTATATAGAAAGTACATTATCATTCCTTTAAAACATATTTAAGAAAAGACTTACTGTTACAGACTTCAGAGTCATTCCATGATAGGTGCCCATGGTATCAATTTTAAAGCCTTCCGTTTCTGCAAAGGAAAAAAGGCTCTTGTAAATCATTATGAACACTGGGACGTCATGTCTAAATGGTCAACAGTGGCAATATCTTTGAAATGACTTTTGCAATCAACTCATCTTGCTATTGGCAGTAGTTTAGCTTCTGTTCACAATACAAAACCTTCTTAGTAATTAGGAAATCTGTGTTTTCTTTAGACAGAAGTCCATTTGGTATTTCTACTTTCTATAACCAGAGTAAGCTTTTCCTGCTGCACGGAATCATTCAAACCACTCCAGAGAAAGGATAAAAATGTAAATCTTTGTGAGAATATGTTACAACATGCATGCAGTCTCAGAAATTCTCTTCACTACAAAATGGAGAAGTACCTCATATTCCCAGAATGCATTATAATGCAACATCTTCAACTTCTAGTTGTATTAACAGAAAAAATATACTTAATAAGAATCCAGATTACAGGCTGACTATTAAAACTGTGGCCACTTAACATGATAAATGCACTTGTGGTGCGCAGAAGTGCAACAATGTCATTGTCATATGATACAGAGGACAGAATCTGCATAAATTCACACTACCAGACTAAAGGTGAGAAAACAGGCTGCTTTGGGGCTGGGTTTTTTTCAGAAGTTTTAATCAGATTGTATTTATGCTGAGTAAGTGCCAGAAGCCTGCAAGTGCTTAGTGAATAAACCTGCTGCCACTAGCCTGTTTGGTTTTGAATACTCCTCCTTCTGTCATCCTGTTCTCAGTGCTCTACGATCAGAGCCAGCTCCTGAATATTGCCACCTGGACTTGCAAGAAAACCTTTTTCTTTTTGTAAATTCCCTAGCCATATGCATCTGCCTTCAACTGAACCCATCAACCAACCACCCAATTAATTCTTAAAATGGCGTGATAATCACCAATCAAGCCATGATAAGCAAGTATTTGTCTACACCTAAGCAACTTCTGGGCTGTTTCAACTAGACTTGGGTAAAGGTAACTGACACTCTGCAGAAACAGCTATTTGGGATTGAAAGATTTTTGCCATTTATCACACCACCTTCATACAACGCATGAGTACAAAAACACAATAGACCAAAAATAATGCCGAATCAAAGTAATGCTCATACCTGGACCTACAAAAAGTCCAAGAAAAATACTAGATTTTCAAGACTGTTAGAGCTTCTTGCTCTTATAATGAGTAAATTAACTTAAATTGAAACCCAGACAACCTTGAAAACAATACAGATGCTCTGGGAAGCATCCACGGTTGCTCATCCTTTCTTTCCTAGAAGAGGAAGATTATCAGACACTCGAAGGAAATGAGGCACAAAAGGTTCCCAGATTTAATAACTCTCCAGTGTCTAGAAAAAGATACCCAAATGAAAAGGGATCATAACACCTCTCACCACAGAGATAGGTATCTACTTTCTGAACACTATTTCTGCTTTTCTATTTCCCCCCTCGCCCTCTCAATTATGCTACCAGAGCTATGACCAGCTACCAAGTGGAGAGGTCTAGTGTTACCAGCCGTGTTTTGTTTTACACAGTCACCTCAGCTTCAGCCCTCTGTCTTGGCTTCTCAAGGCCACCCCTTCCCTTCTGCTGGATTTAACATTTCTGAACTACCGAGGTGATTCTGAGAAAGCAAAATGCAGGTACAGAAAGACATGAATGCAGTCTTTTCTACTTCAGAGAGAAAGTCTATCTTCCCTTTATAAATTGATATTGCCCTACCGCCTTTCCCCCCAACCCCAAGATGTAATTATGCATTTAGTCTTAGCTCAGGGCTCATATAGCTGAACTTGAGCTAAAGATAGTGAAGTTGCCTTCGACCAACACTTCCACGGATAGGAGTTTTCTCTGTGACTGTACAGGTCACCGTTTCTGGGGAAGCAGCATATTAATATTTCAGGTGGTACCTGGAGCCTTGAAGAATACTTGGTAGAGCTCCCCTAAGTTGAAGAGACACTTTTGCTGACCTGGAGTGACATAAACCAGAGGTGTATAATCTAGGCTGACAGTTGCTTGTGAATTTCAGAAGGTCAGCAAAGGAGGAACCTTTCCCATTTTCAGACTGACCTATTATGGGTTCCTCTTGCCTGTGACAAGGAGAATTTCCAACTGTTTCAAAGAGACATACTTCCCTAACTCCAAAGAATGTGGACATCCCTTAACAAAACCAAAAAAGTAGCATCCCCCAATGTGTATGGCCTGCTACAGTTTCTTTCCTCTCAGCACAAATCCTGGTTCAGTTCTACATGTTCGCTCCCTGTTTCAGTTATTTCTTTCCACTGGACTCTTTTTCTGCTTTTTCCCTAATAAAACCTTGCATTCCTTCTCAATTAATTAAAAAAAATCCTAACCCAAGCCTCCATCAGCATTGCAAAGGGAATGAAGGCCCACAGAGCCAGCAGCACAGTTAGAAAGTAAATCAAAGGGGAGAGAGGCACCTGGCAGGGAACAAGCCTCTGCTCAATTGCCAGTGGTTTCATCTTTTGCAAAAATCTCCCCAAGTCTCTCACAGAATGTGCCCTGGTTCATTTAATGAGCCACAAGAGCCACTAACCAGAGGCTTTGGCTCTCTCCAGCTTCCTGCTCCCTGCTTTGTGCTGACCCTTCCTCCCAGCAGAGAAGCAAACAACTAGGATCCTAAAGAGCCACCTGTTGCTTCAGGCATTAGAGCAGGCACTTGCCTGCTGAACATTTCCAGCTGCTACACAGGCCTTCCAATGCTATTTAACAGCAAATAAAACAGTTCTGACAATCTGTAAATAATGGCATAGCACTTTTCCTTATTAATGTAAGTCTAAGAGATGCTAAGTTCTGGGCTCCTCAGTTCAAGAAGGACAGGCAACTGCTGGAGAGGGTACAGCAGAGGGCTACAACGATGACTGGGGACTAAACATCTCTCTTACGAGTAAAGGCTGAGGGACTTAGGTGTTTTTAGTCTGGAGAAGAGAAGGCTGAGGGAGGATCTGATCAACACTTCTAAATACTTAAAGGAAGGGCATCAGGAGGATGAGGCCAGTCCTTTTTCAGTGGTGCCCAGTGTCAGGACAAGAGGTAACGGGCACAAACTTGAACTACAAAGTTCCACCTAAACATGAGGAGGAACTTCTTTACTTTGAGGGTGACAGAGCACTGGAATAGGCTGCTCAGAGAGGTGGCGGAGTCTCCATTTCTGGAGACATTCAAAACCTGCCTGGACATGTTCCTGTCAACCTGCTCTAGGTGGGGGCTTGGCCTAAGTGGTCTCCAGAGGTCCCTTCCAACCCCATACCACTCTGTGATTCCATGATTCTGTAAATGGTCCAAGTAGAAAGTAGGTACCCGCTTACATTCCTGCAAACAGTTACTGCAGCCATGACGAGGTGTACTGCAGACCCCAGGGTATGCTACCTGTAGTCAGGGTGGGATGAGTAGAAGAAACTGTCTCCCAAACTGCTCATCAGCTCTCAGATTTCCTGCCTCAAATTCTGAAGCACCTGTGAGATTTAAGCATTGCCAGCTTCCAGATAACCACAGCAACCTTCCTTTAACTGGTAAGAGCACAGACACCCTTTTCTCAGAATACAGCTTATTTGACCTGATCCTCTTACATTCACCATGTGATATTCTACCAGTCAGCCACTCACTTTTCTTACAGAAGTAAACACTGCTACAAGCGAGAGACCCGCCGCTTGCACTTTTGTGCCTTTTTTATAAAAGTCTCAACATTTTGTACACTCGGCAACATACAGCAGCATCTTCAGCTCCACTCACCGTACACAGCCTGCACAAAGCAGAAAACAAATGCTTCCAAGTCAGGGACACCACAGTTACAGCTGCACTTCAAAAACAGCTGAGGGTTTTAGCCAGGTTAATGCATCTGGTTGTAAAAGACACTCAAGGACCAGGTTAGAAAGCAGAGAGGCACTTCTTCCAGAGCATTCTCCGAGGACAGTGGCTGACCCTGATGCAACCGCTCAAAAGCGGATTTGGGATACAAGTGGAACCACGGGCCTCAGTAAAGAGGCGCAGAACACAGAGCAACCTGGAGCACCAGGGGACATGCCCTCAGGATACATCAGCATAAACGCTGTACCATACCCTCTGACTAAGAGCACAAAAGCAATATGTGTTTCTCCCCTCCCTCCTAAACCAGCTCAAACCTGTGCTGCTGAGTCACACACCAGCACAGAGATGAAATATTAATGCCTGGCCAAGCATTAGTTTGCAACTCCAGTTACAAAATCACAGCTTCACTGTAATAGAGGAAGCAGTTAAAATTATAAGCCATTTACTAAGAAAAGGGTATTTAAGAAAACAGCCCTTTAAATAAAAGTATAGGAATGACAAGACTTTGGATTTGGAATTAAGATGCAGAACAACTGTCAAAAAAACCCAAAACTTACTTGACAGTCTTCAGTACACTGAGATTTTTCAATAAAATTACAACAAAGTTATCATACATATTTCCTTTAGGCAAAAAGTGGTCCATATTAAATACTTTAAATGCAGGTCTAACACTAGGGAGTAAAGAATGCAAGCAATGCCCAGCATTAATGTATTGTGACTAACCTGTATTGCAACCTTTACTGTTTGCCAAATATAATGAGTTTTATAAACGTATAAGCATTGTTAAAAACACTGACATGAACAAATGCCTTACAAACTACATCTTGAGAGACTAGACACAATAACTGGTACTGAATAATCAGTTCTAATGCTTCAAAAATATAAATCATCATCAGTTAACATTAACACTATATTTTTTTCTCCAGTCACTGCATCTATTATGATCACCATTTCACAGTTCAATGACCTAAAGGCTGTCAGAAGAATCATAAACTTTTCCAGTGTGGTTCATCACTAGTTACCTTCTAGCATCATCATGCATCAATCTGAGTGCCTCCTCTCATTTAAAAGAATTAAACCTGGAAATGAAAATAGGCACCCTAATGCATCAGCTTATTGGACTGATTATATTCTCCATCACCATTTGGGCTTATGTTCCATTTCCTTGCATACAAATATTAATGTTCAAAGTGCCTTCCATTTGCTTAAAGCCCACTGCTCTACGTCCATCTAGCTCACTCTGCATTTTGATTCTGCACCTGCTGCAGCTCTAGCCATCCAATCCGGGTGCAAGCTTGAGCGCTGATACATTACCAAAAGAATAATAGCTTTAAAGAGACTCAAATTAACCTGAAATTCTGGAAGGAAGTCTAGGCAAACAGAAACAGAACAAAGGAGTATGTCTGAAACACTGAGGAGCTCAAGTTAAAGACTTTGTTTGAATTGCGGATGAGGAAGATTGAATAACCACTTCTTTTTTCAGCTGTATACACTTCAAACCCCAGATAGCAACAGCTCTGCAGACTGCCTGGAAATGATTCACTACCCCACTTCACACCCATGGTAATTAAATCACTGACACCAAATTTCATTCTACATAAGAGTTTACCAAAACCTCCTTTGCAGTACTACAGTCTAACAAGTTAAAAGTTTCATGCCTAAATTTCCAAGCTAATTAGCTCACGAAATTCTTTGCACAGTTCATATATAATGGTTCAGCAATAATCTTAGAAGTAATTAACACCCAAGTTCTTAAAAGTTTTCCCCACTACCAGTAAAAAAAAAAATACAGTATGAAACTGTGTGTATTTTCCAGCACTGAAGCAAATCTACAGTACTGAAAGTTATCAAGCTACTCGGTTACACAAAGCCAGAAAATAATGATAGACCACAATCTTTGTCCAAATGTGAATCTTTTGCACATATTCTCTGCTAGAAAAAAAAAAAAGCAGAATCTTATAACCTCAAAAACGAATCCAATAAATAAAAGGCGGTCAAGTTTCAGAATTCTGGATCTCCTGCCACCTGTTCTCCTATTCTCATTGTGTAAACAGCAATCACATGGTTTAAAAAAAAATACTTATAATGAGAAATACTTTATAAAGAAACTTCCTTAACAATGCATAGAAGAGAGGAAAAAAGTTTTTATGGTCCAGAATCACATCAAGTTTAAAAACTTCATTGTCCCCTGTCGCCTAGGCTTAACACTTATGACTGACTGAAAGCTAGGCATACTTCTGAAAAACCACAGCTATGTTTGAAAATCCAACACAATTACAAGAATAATTCAAACATAAAATGACAATAGCAGGAAGTCAACAGCAAACCCTCCTGAAGGAAACGTTAGATGTGGTAAACAATATTCTTTTCCACCACGACAGACTGAAGTCACATGACTGTACAGCAAAACCCTCTCCAATTTACACTAAATAGGACTAAAAGTTGGGGGTGGATGGAGGATGGTTTAATAACAATTGGCTTCTGCTATGTTGAAACCTTGACAACAACAATAGCAAGCAAACAAAACCAACACACCTGGAACATGCCTTAAAGACCTAACACTTGGAGCAGCACAGAGAAACTACTTTGCCATCTATACTGAGAGATGCACCCAATGGGTCAAGAAAATGTAGATCTTGAAGATTATTATCCTAGCACTATTTCACAGTTTGCAATTACTGAAGAAACAAGTATGTGAAAAGGCGGCACTCCGGTAAAGTCACCAAAAAAACTGGGGAAAAAACAAGGTATAGCATCCAAAACAGTTTAGTACATAGAACATCCTAAGGAATAATAGCATCAGCTCAAAGTTTCAGTATACCACTGACTGAGCTGCAAACCATATACACCAATAAATACGTATTTAAACATCAAACATTCAGACACATAGGAGAGGACATGAGATACCTTCCTAAGTGTCCAATGACATTTGGGCACAAGATTTTGCAGTCCTGAAAAGGATTAAAAATTATGTTGCTTAAGAAGATACGACAGACTGATTTGACCAAGATGGTCTGTGGTATGAATAAAATACCACTAGTAAAGATGCACATTAATAGGTGACATTAATAAAGTGTAAAAATAAGGTAAAGGGGGTAATGTAAAGGAAAGGAATAAAACTACAAAGGGAGAATTAGAGAGTTTAGCACAGAATGGAGCTCTATGTTGTTAAAGAGAGGATACCATCACTGTCTGCCAACATGAAAGAAACAAAAACAACAGGAAGGACACAGCAGCTGAAGAAAGTCATTGCAGGGCGTTCATCTCCTCACCTCAAAACCACTTGAACTGTTCAGCATGATGGATGCACTGCCAAATAACATGTTCTTCCCCTGTGGAAATCTTTCCAACGTAACAAGTCCTACTTGTAAAAGACATTCGAATACATCTCCTGTGGCATATAGCACAGAACTTGAAGAACGTCAAAGGAAAGATTTCTCTTTCCTGCCTAACCAAAGCTGCAGTAGCAAGACAGAGAGAAAGCTACCAACTTCTGACTCAGGGCTGAATAAGCAGTTCTGTTGAGTGCAGGTGTACCTGATTATTTGTTCTTCAACAGTACCTTGCAATTACCACCCCCCTCGCATTTACTATTGAAGCAATCTAAACCATTCTAGCAGCAAAAGCCTGCCCCATCTGGCATGAAGATTTTAAGACAGACAGAAAGGCATCCTATACACTGCACCAGAAATAATGATCCATCACAAGAAGCAAAGAAATTTGGCTGCAACTCAGCAGTTTACTTAATGCATTGTGCTAAAATTCCTAAATTTACCATCTTAGCTCTACGAGCTTTGAATTGTTTATGCTAAGAACAAGACTGTTAATGGAAAAATTCTGTACTAAACCACACAAATAATCAAAGAAAAAAAACTTCACCTCTTTAAATCTTCATGAATACTGTAGTATTATATAAAACTGCATCATGATTGCAGCTTGTTGTCTATCTGCACCTAGAGGACTACTGTGAATTCTTCCTATACTTTTAATGCCTCTGACGAAAGAGCAAACAGACACAAATACAAAAGGCTTAGAGATGTTGCCTCTCTTGGATTTGTTTCAATCTTTAGCCAGAATCACTACTACACAGGTTGTTACATGCATAGAATCATAGAATGGTTTGGGTTGGAAGGGACCTTAAACATCCAACCCACCCTGCCATGGGCAGGGACACCTCCCACTAGACCAGGTTGCTCAAAGCCCCATCCAACCTGGTCTTGAACACCTCCAGGGATGGGGCATCCACAGCTTCTGTGGGCAGCCTGTTCCAGTGTCTCATCACCCTCACAGTAAAGAATTTCTTCCTGATATCTAATCTAAATCTACCCTCTTTCAGTTTAAAACAGTTCCACCTCGTCCTATTGCTCCACTCCCTGCTAAAGAGTCCCTCCTCATGTCTCCTGTAGGCCCCCTTTAGGTTCTATAAGGTCTCCCCAGAGCCTTCTCTTTTCCAGGCTGAACAACCCCAATTCTCTCAGCCTGTCTTCACAGGAGAGGTACTCTAGCCCTCTGATCATTTTCGTGGCCTCTTCTGGGCATGCTCCAACAGGTCCACATCCTTCTTACGTTGGGGGCCCCAGAGCTGGATGCAGTACTCCAGGTGGAGTCTCACCAGAGTGCAGTAGAGGTGCAGAATCCCCTCCCTTGCCCTGCTGGCCACACTTTTCTTGATGCAGACCAGGATGCAGTTGGCTCTCTGGGCTGCCAGTGCACATTGCTGGCTCATGTTGAGCTTCTCATCCACCAACACCCCCAAGTCCTTTTCCTCAGGGCTGCTCTCCAGCCATTCTCCACCCAACCTGTATTTGTGCCTAGGATTGCCGTGTCCCAGGTGCAGGACCTTGCACTTGGCTTGGTTGAACTTTGTGAGGTTTCTATGGGCCCACCTCTCAAGCCTGTTCAGGTTGCTCTGAACAGCATCCCTTCCCTCCGGTGTGTCGACCACTCCATGCCGGCAAACTTGCTGAGGGTGCAATCTATTCCACTGTCCATATAAATGAAAAAGTTGTTAAACAGCACTGGTTACAGTACCGACCCCTGAGGAACACCTCTCGTCACTGGCTTCCACTTGGACATTGAGCCATTGACTGCAACCCTTTGAGTGCGGCCATATTTATTTATTAACCACAAACCACCAGTGAAAAAAGGTAAGATTTTGCTATTTTATTTGGGGTAGATTATGAGTACATAGATAAGTTTATAGTCCTCAGGGTGTATATTAAGATTCATTAACTATCTTGAAGTTCACTAATTTAATGCCACATCATCCAGGAATAGCTTTTCATTAAATAAGTTTCAAGGTTTTTATGGCCTTCCTACTTGTGGAATTTTTTTAAAGGGCGTAAAGAAGATAGCTGTCTTTTCTAGCATCGCCCCCAAGAATTGACCTTCCTACTAAGAGAGCAATCTTTCAGTAGGAAATGTCTGGGCACATTTTTCCTGCCCTTCAAGTTGATTTTGCTGAGCACATCCACACAGTCACAAAGCAAGAACAGATTGTTGTTATTAACCTTTTGATGAAACTTGATATTAACATATGTATAAGTAGTATATAAATGATTAACAGATGTTGTAATGCTGTAGTGGCTATGCAGCCTGGAATACATGCATCCTCTAGGTGGGTAGGTGCTTTTGAATGGTGGGTAGCATGAAGTGCCAGCAGCTCTTCAGTCACCTTTTGACCTTATTTGAGTCTCTAGGCTATTAGTCATTCAACACACGCTGATTATATGCTGGATCTTTCTGTACAGTACAGTATAGATAGTGTAGTGGGAGCAATGCTCATCTGTTTGCACTGGTTTTGATGGAGAAGTATGGAAAGGGAGTGAGAGTCACCAAGGTGCGGATGCAGAGTTGAGACAAGAACACCCATTGCTTGGTGCTCTGTATAGGTAAAAAAAGGCAGGTTGGGCCAGAGTTAGAGGAATAAATGCATTAAAGTTAGCTTATTTGCTTCTTTCATGTTTGTGTGGAGTCTTTCCCAGCACTAGTTTCTCATTGTTTTGGACTTGTGTTTGTACCAGGGCAATTTCTGGGAAATGAGTTGTCTCTGCTGGAAGTGAAGTCCCTTGTTCGTGTATGATTTCCCCGCAGAGGCAGCAATACCCCTTCCCAGGGAAAGCGCTTCAGGGGAACGAGCTGTGTGTTCAGGTATCAAGGCAGTTGGCAGACTGAATTAAGACCACAAGACACTGATTTTCTTGACCTCTGGTGTGACTTTTTCCCCTGTGCTGTCCCATTTCCCAACCCACTAAACTGGAAATACAGTGCTTTTACTTTACAGCGCCTATACTCAGTGGTGATGGGTGTCCTTCCAGGTCTCGGAGTTGGGTCTCCTGGCCTAGGGATGCAGCTGGGTGGTGGTGAGTACTGCCAGGTTTAAACAGATTACAATTATTACCTGATGTTCTTTCCTCTGTGTTTAGGATGGAATTGCTGCCCTGGGTAATCATGGGGACCCTGGTCCTGATATTTATTTCGAAACTATCCTTAGTGGTTTTTTGTGAATTTTATACCTCGGCATATATTGTCCGGCCCAGAGGAACTGAATTTATCAGGGCTTTTGCTTCATCATCCAGTACATGCTAGTTTGTTGGTTTGCACCTGCTTGCAATTTATCAAAGTCTCTTTTAAATGAAGGGGAAGGTGTGAAAGGCAGAAGCTGTTTAGCACCTTTGGGATAATCGGAGGTGTGTCAGACACCTAACGATAATGTATGCTTCCCATTGCTCAGGGCGATTTGCAATGCAAACTAACAGCGCGAGGGCAATTTTCTAGAATGAGTTGAAAATGTATGAATTTGCTCAGTGCTTTTTTCAGTCCGAGCAGCAAGTGCAATGGCTGGACATGAATCGGGTACGAGGACTCTAAGAGCATTGCTGCCCCATGTTCTTGTATTTCCCCAAATCCAGGTCAGTAACGTCTATGCTTCCCCATCCCTAGGTCTCTGCTTCCGTCAGGAAGCTGGATGGGCCAGTGTGGTGGCTGGAAACACGGCTTGAAGGTCACGGCCAGGCTATAGAATGCTGTGCCATTTATAGTAAGAGGAAAGGATGGAAATCCAGCAGTCTTCCATAATTGGAAATCTTGTAAAACCAGAAATTCTTCATCAATGATATAGTGGGATTGAGTGCACCCTCAGCAAGAGGAGCAAAATATGAAGTGACTTGGAAATCAATGCTGGGGCTGGTTTTCTTGTCTTCCTCACAGCACCTACTCACTAGAACAAACTACTTCTACAGGGTATCACGCTCTGCTTAACTTTATGGCCAGCGATAAATCCTTTCCAGCTTTAGCTCAATGTCTTGGATGCCTGTCGGCACTAAATTACATTAATACTGGCCACGAACAACATTGCTGCCAAGGGATGTGGCAGCGATATCTGTGAAAAAATAAAAAAGTCAGGAGTGCCTGGACCAGTGATCACATGTGTGTGCAGCCTATTGCACGGAGATCACTCTCCTGAAAAGTGAAGCCTGAGTCTGGTATTCGTTGGTTGTCCCATCCGTTTTGTCCTCAATGTGAGGTGGCTTGGAAATCACGTTTAGAAATTATGGTGAATGAAAGATTGAAGAAAATCAGTTGATTTTTATCAAGGAAGGAGGAAAGGGCAGGCAGGGAGAGAAAAATAGAAGGGGTAACATTCTGTAAAAGGCTGTAATAAAATGGACAAAAATCAGCTGTTTTCCAGCTCCCTTCAGCCACTCTCCCATCACCCCACCAGTTTCCCAGTTGGATCTTCGTGAGAACTCTCTGGAGGGGTAAAAAGACATGGAACAGGCTGCTTGGGGAGGCTGCTAGCCGTCCTTTGCAGAGGGCTTACAAAAGCAGGATTGGGCTAGTGGAAACCGCCGTGTCGCTAGTCTTGCTGTGGCTGCCGACTCGTGCCTGGTGAGCCACCAAGGCCCCTTTTGGTGCCGGGTTTATGATTCTTTGATTGCACGTGAGGAGGCTTGGAGACATTTTAATAGTTTTTTTTTTTTTCTTGTTCTGCACTGGATACTGCTTCCACATTAAGCTATTTGTAATATTGGTATTATCGTTTTCCTTTGCACCGCTCGAAATGTGAATGGTATTGTCTTTCACATCTCTGTAGCGCTGAAAACCCACGCGAAGGCAATTCTGGATATATGTTAATATGTAAGGGCTGGAATGAAATTGTTACTAGGAGTCCTATATAAAACCAGGAAATTCAATGAATACAATAAACGCTGCACTCAATAAATCCAGTAAGCTCCACTGTGCTATTTCTACCCATAAATGCCATGCTGAATACGTACCTGGAGCTCTTTTGAATTATACATGGCTGGTTAACCACGCTGCACGGAGCCCTTCTCTGGTGCCTCCCCTTGTAGGCACGGCTGTGTGCTTCTGCACAAGCTGGACCTAAATCCTGTCTCTCTCTTGTGCAACACATTGGAAATTTTTATTTTTCTCTGTTCTGTACGAGAATGAATAACACAGCCTGACCTGTAATTACTTCACTGCCTTGTGTTACTGTGCTGGGTTTTAATGTTAAACTAGTCTAGGCTTTCAGCTTCCCAGATTTACATACTGATGATGTATAGCCGCATGGCAGTGGCTTTCAGGGAGGATGGCAGAGGAAGTTTTGGAGGATGAAAGTCCATAAACCACCACTTTCACACCTGGAGAATACATGGAGCCTGCCCATAATAAGATTTCAGGTCACAAACCGCACACAACTGTGCTCTCCCCTGCTTTCTTGTAATATATATATGTATATAAATACCATACTCAGTAGTTCTCTGAGAATCCCTTGGGTACTTTTTGCCCCTCTCTTATCACAGGTCAACACAGCTGATAAAGCATAGGTGCTTACGAGAGGACAAAGCTAGGTGGTAGCAGCACCTGGAAGCTTTTATAATCCTGGGAACACTACCCAGGTATTTAATTCCCTGGGCTGAAAGGGGAAAGTTTGTTGTCTGGACCAGGACTGGCTGGTGGGAAGATAAGTACCTTTTCTTTTCTGTATGTGCGTGGTAGAGGTGTTTAATTTTGTTTATATGTATAGAATGGGGAGTGGAATCATAGAATAGTTTGGGTTGGAATGGACCTTTAAAAATCATCTAGCCCAACCCCCTGCAATGAGCAGGGCCACCTTCAACTGGATCAGGTTGCTCAGAGTCCCATCCAACCTGACCCTGAATGTTCCCAGGGATGAGGCATTGACCACCTCTCTGGATAACCTGGGCCAGTGTCTCACCACCCTCATGGTAAAAAATTTCTTCCTTAATATCTAATCTAAATCTACCCTCTTTTCAGCAGTCTGTCCTCAAAGCGGACTGTCTGTGGAATGTACAGATCTTACTTGGAAGAGATGGTTTCTGAAGGATATGGTGGCTAGTGTAGGAAGGGCAAATCTCTTCTAGAAGTTAGGAGCCCGAATCTGCATACCCAGTGTGCTTAAGGGGAAACTGAGGCAGGTAGGTCACTCAGCAAAAGGTGTAGCGTGGATTTAACAAGAATAATGTTAAAAGGCTTGTTAATAAGTGGGTAGATTTGTGTAAGTCGAGGTGCTTTACTGCTAGGAGTGAGGCTACTGCATGTATGAACGTGGCTTCCAGTGTGCTCAAGTAGCCTTTAGGGTTACTACTGACGGGTTTTGTAACCTGCTGCTGGAGAAAGAGATAATCATTAGCATCGCTAAGCAGGAATAAGAGACACAAAACACATATGTGAATGTAGACCACATGGATTAATTTATATCTGAATACTGGGATTAGGTTAAGCTACCACTGTCAAGCAATTTTTCCCTCCTTTTGGTGAAGTGATACGTGTACCCAGAAGTTATAACAGTGCTAAGCTCTAGTTCTAGGGACGTGCCTGCTCTTTGAGGGGGAGGAAGGCCCTGTGTTTGTGCCTTGGTTGCAACAACTTGGTTGGTGAGACAAGGAAACCGGTCCACTTCTCCAGTGCCTCTTGCAGCTGCAAAAGAAACTGGCAAGGTGGCACTGTGGAGCTTCCTACCCTGGGTGCCTGAGAGTCCTAGTGAGAGTAGAAGGCACGTGTTTCTTTTTAGCTCTGCTTTTCTGCTTTACTTACCGCTACCTGTCTTATCTTACATCTAAAATACTCAATTTGTCCGAAAAAGGGGAAGAAAATGCATTCAACTAATAAATAAAAATCTAATAATATATAATAATTCAATAAATCAGTTAGGAAAGAAGGAGTTAGGAAAGAATGCATAGTTCTTTGCCACTGAGAGTATTTAAAGGTCGATACAGAAGAGTTGAGGCCCTCCTGTATGAGAAGATGGCTATCTTGTTAGCAAGCTAAGGTAGCTTTAGAAAGATGCAAGCCCAGGCAAGGGGAGTGGAGGAAAAGTCCTCTTTTGGGGGCATTTTTGCCCTCTGTTTTTCCTGCTAGTCATGGGTAAATTCCTGCTGGTTTCTCATTTCTAATTGGAAAGGGTTCTTGTCTCCCCTCCACAGGGGAGGAGCAGCTTTAGATACCTGACTTCACAGAGTGGTCCCTTCCTTTCTGCCCACGTCTGTGTGTCCGTGCAGCCATGGATGGGCTGGCTCCCCTTTTATTTAATGGGGTTGCGGTGGGAGAGGCTCCACCCCCCTGTTATCCCTGTGGCTTTTCTGATGTATTGCGAGAAAGCTGTAGCTTCTATAGTTTGCTGCAGGCATCCTCTCAGGTGATGAGGCTTTAGCCAAGTGAATTGTCATCCTGTAGTTTTATAAAGGAGCAAAGCTCTTTGATTAACACTACATTCAGGAGTTGAATCGCTTTATCTCCGTGGGAAGATATTTATGATTAGGATAATGATATTGCTCAGGAGAAGCGATGCTTGGTGATGTGTGTAACCACATGGCTATTTCTTGGGCACAATTGTGGTTGTGTCTTCTGGGGCAGAAGAGATGAGTGTACCCATTTCCAGGTGTTCTTGTGTGGGCGTAGACTTATACATTTTGAAGACAAAAAAATAAAACCCCAGTGCACATCTATAGTCACAGATCAGCCAAGTACTTCAGTGCAAACCTGTCAGTATTATTTCGCGGGGAGAGGAGATTTTCCACAATTGGAGACAGACTATATCTCACGCTCCAAACAAAGCTTGCAAAAGAAAAATCTGTTCGATATTCAGTCAGCTAAAATGAGCCATAGTATTTATTCCCAGAGCTCTGTCTTCCCTAAATATCAAATCTCTGTAAGTATCAAAGGTGCTTCCAACCAAAGTACCGTGCCTTCGACATCAATAAAAGACAGGCACCTACGGATAACTCTTCCAAAATGGTTTTATAGCTAGTTAATCAATATATCACAACAGACATATTGCCTTTTATTTTCTGTTTATACACCACCCAGGATCCTTGTATATAGCGTTGATGCCAGCAGAAGGATACAAGAGCTTAGAGATCAATATGAAACACTTCTTCAGCTATATTGATTACCAGCTGCTAAGAAAGGGATGACGATAAATTTTTGTATATTACCGTTCTGTCTCTGAGCCTGTTAAAAGGAAAGAAATGCCCTCTTTTTCTTTTCTATTTCTCTCTTCTGAGAAGATAAAAAAAGGTGGCAAGAGCTTGGGGATGTTGGGTCTTCTTTTATTTTTTTAGAGAGTGGGAGAATCTAATATATTTCTTGTTTGACTTTTTGTCTTCTTTTCTGTCTTGGGAAGAGAGAAAAGTAGGGTGACAGCTAAAAGGGAAAGAATGCCAAAAGAGAGAAAAAAAACCCAGCAACCCAAACCTGAAAAGACAACTCCTGAAATTCTTTTGTTAATCTAATCAATATTTGTTTTAGTATTGAATTATTGAAAAAAGGAATTGAATTACTTTTTCATTGCTAGGGAAAGTGGGAGCTGTGTACCGCAGGCTTCTGTAGTGCCAGGATCTAACCTTATTTCTGCAAACACTCGAGACCTTTATTTGGCACCATTCTCCCCACTCAAAATGCAGAGGTTCTCGGTGCGCCGGCTCGCTGGGTGTGCTCAGCATATTGCAGAATTAGGTGAGCAGGAAGGCCACCCGCTCAAGGACGCTTGTCTCCGGTTTATCTCCTGAATTACGCTGCAGAAGCTTGAATTGTTTCCATCAGCAAGTGCCTCTCACCTTTCGGAGAAGCTCTGTGATAAGTGAAGGACGCAAATGAAAAGCGTGGAATATTCCGAGTTTGATGTCTCTAATAAAACTTAGTTGTTATAGTTCATTTACAGGGGTGAGGTGGGGATAGGGTTGGCACTGAACTGTTGCGTTGCTCTACACAAATACCACATTCTGAAGTCTCGGTGCGGCTCCCACCTGAGTCAGGCACCAGTCACTTCTCTTTGCTCCTGGGGGAGGTGTTTGGAGAGGGAAGCGGCGATCAGAGCAGCCTGTGAGTGTGGCATCGGGTCATTAATGTCCACTCGCTTTCAGAGAAGAGAAAGAAAATGAGTGAGCTTACTAAAGGACATCTATAAAACAAAGCTTGTTCTTCCGATATGTCCCCTGCCTGTCAGTGAAGAATTACCACACAGTCTTTCAAGATCCAGAGCATGCCATAGCATCTTTTTATAAATCTACAGTTAATGCTGCTTCCTTTTTCTGCCATCCTGGTGTGTATGTTGGAAACTGAATATGATCCAATCATGCATATGTATGTGGAGGTCATAATTTGATTATTTTGTTAATGTTTTCTTAGCTGCTTTATTAGATTGAGCTTTTTTGTTTGTTCTTGTTTTAAATAACTGCTTCATGAGAAGAAAGAAATCCTTGTCTCTGTCTTATCCTTTGAATTACTTGTACTGCCCAGGTGCACGAGCAGGCTGGTCCTTGCATGCCCAAATGAGCAAGCCAAGTTTCAGAAACCAGGCGCTCTTTGGAAAAGAGGTCATCTCTCTTGGATTGAGTTTGGTCTTTGCTGACCAAAAAAGAGTTGATGTCTGGGGATTGTAGCTCTGCAGCAACACAGATACTAAATCAGGCTAGAGAAGAGACGGAGCCTGGAGAAGTGAGCAACTTGCCTAGCGAGGTCCTTGGAAGGAAAGAGTGGAAGCTTTGTGCCCTGGCTCCTAGACCCGTTCCAACAGGTCCATGTCCTTGTTGTTTGCTGATGATTAGTTAGGTATGAAGAAAAAGAGCCTTGCTGAGCTGTGAATTTCTGCCAGGAGAGTGTAAATGGAAAGGCATTAGTAAAAGAAAAATCATGTCTGCTGGGGAAAAAACACGAGGTTTCTACATTTCCATAGGTTGTGAGTAGTAGCTGCCAGCAGTGTTTTCTGTGAGTGTCTAATAACAAACCTGTCTATCAAGTGTGTGGTCTTCTAATACCTGGTGAAATCACCTGGTTTTTTTTTTTTTACATGCGTATACCGAAATGGGTTAAGTGTTAGGGGGAATTTGGAAATCTGGCTAAGGCTGCTGATGAAGCTGAATGAATCACTTTGTTTGAACTTTGGGATTAAAAGAAAAAGCTGGAACCAGCCAGGGGTGAGGAAGCGTGCTCCATCTCTCAAAACCATCACCCTTGAGGATAGTCTGCAATCAACCAAAACCTAAAAAGCTTTCACCAAATTGGTTTTAACATTTAAAATAGAGATACTGGTGCATCTGCTGTGTGGAATTTGTGAGCATGTGCATGTCTGTGGGTTACCACCTGGCTAAAAATCTTTTCAGCATGTGCTCTGTGCAGCCTACTTGGAGATCATGTCTTTTTCTTGTATTCGCTTTTAAAGTATGTGTTATTCTCTCCGCTCATAAATAACCTGTCCCGTAATCTGATTTTGAGTGATGGTAGTGACTGTCTTGAAGCGAGGGGCTCTGTGTGCGGCGAGGGAGGCAGAGGGGATGAGGTGTTGGGGTACAGAGGGCTCAGCCATCTTGGGGACCTCCCCTCTCCTGCAGATCCTGGAGAAGTCCGGTTGTGGGAAGAGGTTCATGTTGGGGATAAGGCTGGGGAAAAATCACAGTGCTCTTTTTGGAAATTTCCGGGGAGGTTTCACACCCCCTAGATACACCTATTCTCTTCTGGGGTGACAAATAAGCCCTGAATAATGCTCTGTGTTCATTTTAATCCCCCCTCACCCGTGCTTTTTTTTCATGCTGTAAATACAAAATCAAAAGTGTGGCTGCTTTTTCACACCGTGGGTGAGGTAGGATGAATCAGCACAGACCCCCAGGCTGTTTAGCTGGGGGACGGTGAGCTCCGTGCCATGTCCCAGGCACTTGGCAATCGGCCCCGTTGGCATACCCTGATTCCCCGGGCAGGCATCCAATTCATCATAGTCTAATCACACCAGGACAAGGGTCTCGCTGCTCAAATCACAGTGAGGCAATGCTGTGCTGGTGGTGTAAATTATACAGTCCAATCTCGGGAAGGCTGCAGGAAAGACAGTCTATCAAAATGCCATTACGCAGCGTGCACGGCTTGCTGCTGCTGGTGGCTGGGCAGGCAGGTAGCTGCAGACTCTGCTTAATGACAAATTTAATGATAGGCTCCTGAAGAATTACTGTTGATTACTCTTCTCATATTCGTTTCAACCTTTCTCCCCACAGACACAGACGGGCACACAGCAACCCTGCTTTAAATCACCCTCCATCCCTGTATGAAACAACTCTGAGCGCCAGCTGGAAATAAAATTTTAAAAAAGAGAGGAAAAAGTATGAAAGTAGGTATATTAAACAGCTTAAAGAGCCATATCAACTCTCAGGAGGAGAGTTTGAGGGGGCTAGGGTTGCCTGACGGGTGACCATCCCTTTGGGTTCTAGGGGGAAGGAGTGCCAGGGCTTTTCTGGGGTGACAGCCTCAGCACGGGAGAGGGGCTTCACAAAGGAGCTAAATAAATGAATAAGTGACTTAAGACCACAAGAAAAAAAACCCAACAAAAGTTGGAACTTGGACACAAAATGTATCTGCAAATTCAGGAGTACAGAGTTTCCTATCACTTTGTCCCAAATTCTCTGCTTCCCAGGCAGTCCCTCGAATCATCTTTGCAGGAACAAAACTCTTAGTTGCCCCATCTGTACCCAGGACTTCATCCAAGGCTGGGGAGATGAAGGAGGGTGGGATCACTGGCTCAGGAGACTCTGGGCCGCTTCATGCAGTTTTGGAAATGCAGAATGGAAAAGAACATACACACACACGTATATATGATAACGATGCCCATGAGAGAAAGGGGAATTTGAGCCATTGCACTTCAAGTGACAACACAGCTATCAAATATTAAAGCTTTGTTTAATCCCGTAGAATGACAAACATTTTCTCCCTCATGGGAGAATCCTGCTTGTGCATCTGAACAAAGTAACTCCTATTTGCTTTTCACTCTGTGCGAGGGACAGCTGTTAGTGGGACACAAACAGCAATCCAGCTTAAGCCTTAAACTCCCTTACTCCCCTCCAAAAAAAAGATAAGACATGTATATAATTTCATTAAGATGGTTTGATCCTAACAGAATTCCAGCCTACAGACCAGCCCACTTGAAACTACATCAGCTCCCGTCATAGAGCCCCCGTGCAACTTTATCATTGCCATTCCCAGTGTGAAGTCTTGCTCTTTCAAAATAATGTCATCATCAGCGTTGCCAGGGTTTGGTTTTTTGCTTGGTTTTGTTTGTTTTTTTGAGGAATAGGCTTTTGCTGTAATGTTGTTTTATGGTGGTTTTTTTTTTTTGCTCACTTTGCCTTTTTTCTAAATGTTTTACAAACGTCTCTGTCATCATTTCATTCCTTCTGAAAAAGCTTTGTTTTTTGAAGAAGCCGCAGCACGTCAGATTAAAGAGCAAATACCCACTTCAAGGCTCTAACAAGTTCTGTGCCACTAAGAGCCTTTGATTTCTGCATTTAATTATGTCTCATTGGATTATAATAATCCTATTCCTCCTTGTTTCTGAAACTCAGTTTTCCATACTTGTCTTGCATTTAATTAAAAGTGCCTCCTTCGCTGCTAGGCTGGTAGTGAAATTAAGGCTGACACATGGGGGAACTTTGCATCTTATTTTTAACCTCTAGAACTCAGCACCTACAGGGCTCCCAGTGGGTGAATTTTTATTCTAATATTGTGAAATCTGACAAGAAAACAGTCCCATCTGCATCGCCAAAAGGTTGCACGAGATTCCCTGAAAACCTGTCCCAGATGGTGCCCACCTTCCAAGTGATTGAAAATCCACACCACCGTACATAATTTGAGTGGGTTTTGCTCTTTTGGTTTGTAATTGCGGGTAAGCTCCAGGGCTTAGAAGATAAGGGGCAGTTGACACTGACCGGTGAGACCTGGAGGCCGTCAGGGGGCTGGGTTAGCAGACCCTGGACCTTCTGGGGAAGCTGGTGGTGATATGACAGTCTTTGATGGCCATGTTCCCTGTTGTGTGGCTGACTGACCCCTGGCCAGACCATGGGACCATACCCACCTGGCAGGGCTCTGTGCCAGCTGAGAACTCAAGGTTTCCTCTGGCAGATCCTTTTTACATACAGCATATTGCCATTTTACTAATCTTAATCAGGTTCTGTTTCCTCGTTTTCTTTCTGTAAATGTAAATCCCATCTATTTCATATTGCATATTAAAATTATATTAACCAATAATGTTATAAAATGATACTGATGCAATCAAAACATCTTG
>JAOXJK010000032.1:4076299-4088123 GCA_025774025.1 Xenus cinereus
GATACTGATGCAATCAAAACATCTTGAAAGGTGACTACTCAACATGTCATGAGGCATAGATGATCTTCATTTTTTTCTTTTTTTTTTCCCCCAGTCCTAGTTCTGCTTCAGCCATACCTCTCTTAAATGACAACGGTTGAAATTCTCAGATTTGACTAGTAGGTTTTTAGGTACCTCAAGGAAAACCAGCTTTTCAAAAGTTTGCAGCTGCTTACACACACACAAAAGGGGCCATCTTCATTTTTGGTGCCCTAGTTTTGTCTTCTGGGAGCAAAAATAAGTCTATCTATCCCAGTTTCATTCTTCCCTTGTGTGAAGAAATACTCATCACAAGTCTCAAAAAGTGAAAGGCTATTCTGGAAATCTGCTGTTAAACATTTGAAAGATACTTAGAGGCACAAAGAAAGAAAAAGATGAATAATGTGCTAAATTTGACTAAATTATAGCTAATGTCTTGGTAAAGCTTTCCCTACCTCCCCCTTTTTTTTTAATAGTAGCATTTTATGATTAGTCATGTGTTTGTTTTTGACCTTTTTTTTTTTACTGTGAAAGCAGCTTTGTTGGCAGAGATGGAAGAAGAAGCAGCACGTGACCCTTTTCTGAGAGCCGGGTGCCTGGCAGAGGAGGGCAGATCTATTGGACTTTGAGTAAAGCAGGAAAACTGGTGTGGGGATAAGAAAAAAATATCTTAAATATCTTTGGACAAGTGAAAGAACTGCTGTGTCCAAACCAGTGCTGATTTATGGAGACATGTCTGTTTCAGGATGGGAGAAACAAAGTGTTTGGTATTTCTGCTGAATGCAGGATGCCTCCGTGGACAAGAAAATCACAGTTTCAGAAACACTGAGCCAAATTCATGTGTTGTGCTGCTCCATTACAGTCAAATAGAGTTACAGCGAGGAAAAATTTTGCCTGCTGCCTGAATTAAATGCTTTATGGAAAATATTGATTATGACGCATGTTACGTAATGACTCTGGAATACTATGAAATCCATGGCATTAAATGCAGGTGAAGTTGGTAAAGCTAATGGATTTGTGTATCTTGTAAATGCATTGTTTACAGTGTTTTTGTCCAGCCAATATTCAATGTATGTGAATGAGTGGGAAGGAGACCGCAGATCTAAGAGCGAGATTTTATTTAGTTATTTCACAAACTCATACTAAAATGTTTAGAATGCTGTCTTCAGAAAAATAATAGCTAATGCAGTGTAATAAGTAGTTCAGGTCAAGTAATTTCAAACAATTTTTGTCAGAGCTCTGTGCTAGATAGTGTTCTAGTGTGCTGAGCTAATTATATGATTAAAATGTGGCTCTTGCATTACCCACCAACATGAAATGCTGCAAGGAGACAAAGCAAAGAAAATGTTCCTTTATACGTATGTAAATGTTCCTTTATATGTATAGTTACATTTTGTGTTGGCAGCTGCTTTGAGGCACAATATCTGACTTTGAGGTCTGTATTATTCGTATCTAACTTATCTGGTAACTGGCAGTTGAAAACTCTTGAAAATTTTCCAAGTAGATATAGTTTTTTTCCGTTCTAATCACGTTATTTCAGTTTTATTCCATTCAGCTCTGTTCAGCGGAATGGATTTTCCTACATGGTCTATGAGTCAAGACCCTTGAGTCATCCTGGCTTCTTGGGATCAACCAAAGGATTTTAGGGCGTTACGCCTCTTACTCCTGAAACAGTGATTTGGGATTTTTGAGATTAATGTGGCTTTTTCCTTTGATGCCTCTTTTCTCCTTTCCGTGGTGCTGCAAGTGCAGATCTGGACATCGTCCTCCTTTGTCCCAGCTGTACCCACAGCCACAGGGCTAGGTTTTCAGGAGGCTCCTCCAAGTTTTCCGGAGGCTCCTCCAAAGCATTTCCAGCCTGGTGTGACCGCTGCGCTGCAGGGATCCGATCGTTGGGCTGGCTGTCAGCTTTGCTCTGGTGGGGAAAGTGTTTAAACTCTGCCACCGTAATAGGATTATGCTTTTATACCCTGAATGATTCCAGCTTCAGAGAAGCGTTTTTGAAATCAGACTTGGATTCCCACGAGCTTTGATTATTTTGAGAAGCTGGTGAGTGATGGTGTGGTTCATTGAGCTAATTACCGCGAGGCGCACACAGTGTATTTCACAGAGAAAGGAGTAGTGCTTGCTGGAGAAAACCAGCTTTGGCTTTTCCAGGAAGTCTACAACCCAACAAACCCACCCCTTTTGCAAGCTGTCAGATGGGTCAGGGCCTCCAGGGTTGTCCCTTGTCTGTGGCTCCATGGGTGATGCAGGCAGCGGACCCCAGTATCTCCCACAGCAGTGGAAATGCCCGGTGACAATCTGCCCATCTGGTTTTGCTTCCAGCAGGCTGGCTCGTGTCTGAAACCAGCTCCCTCCTCCAATACTGCTAAAGCATTTAATAATATGGTGTATTTAAACGTGGCAATCGCTCCTCTGATCTAGTCCCTCTAAAAGTACCTCTTAAGGCAAGACATCTAATTTGTCTGCCACTAAATTCCCTTCGTTGAGGACTCGTGCTTCCTGCTGCCACCAATTTTATCCTACTCTCACTCGCTGAAATAATACATTGTACTCGCTTAACCCTCTAACAAAGTTCAGGAAGCCTGTTTGCTGTGAGGATAGATCCGAATATGCTTTTTTATTTGAGAAATGCCCCATGTATCGGGTCTGTCAGCTAGCTTTAACATGGCGATTATGGGCCTTGGTTTTCCTGAGATGGTTTGCTAGGACTCAAGACTTTTTCTTTACCGTACACAAAATCTTCTCTCCAAGAAGCACATTCTGTTTCAGGATGTGTTAATTGTTTTCTATTCATTATGGTTTTCAAAAACTTCTTGCTGGTGTTACGGTCTCCTCTTCATTAACACATCTCTAACTATGGTGATGATTATTAGCAATACAGCAAAGGGCTAGTCCAGACTGGACCCCCTAGCTTTCCCTTGCAGGTGTGAGAAGATATTCTCCTGCAGTGCTCAGCCTCTGCAGGTGGGACAGTTTTGTGGGAAAGATTTCTGTAATCCATACACCTGGAACTGTAGCATTTTCATTTGCCCTTTTATTACGCAGAAGGATGGATATCTGCCCCAGAATTCAATTTCTGTTTTATTGGAAAAACAACAAAGGTATGAAGGAATAAATTATTAAGATAATTAATCAACAGGTGGTAAATGAAAAAGGCAGCCAAAATGAAATGGAATTATCTGTGGACAAAGGAGTCATTTTAAATTGGCTCTAAGCTTTGTAATTGAATGTGCAAGAGCGTAAAACTTATCATTGGAAGAAAAACCAGAAAATGGATGTACTTAAGGTTGAGCATTTATGAAAGTAGTTTTATTGCACGTTACCAAATTTTATAATGTCTTCATTGTGTCACCGTTAAGTGTCCAGAATTCTTCTTGTTTAATGAGTAAAATAAAAATGTGCTTAATGTGCCGGTATTAAATAGGTCCATGGGAAAGACAAGTCTGTAAAGGATATTTCTACTTTAGTAGTCAGTATTTTGATGTCTTATGAAAGACGTGGAAACAGAGAGCAAAGAGTGGGCTGTTGGTAAATGCTTCACTTCATTCTCCTCAGAACTTAATTTTCCAGGGTGGTCTTTCTGAAGGAGGACAAAAATTAATTTCTCATTGACAAAGGAAGAGCATAATGACTGGCATGAAAACAGCACAGTCAGTTCTATGCGCAGGTGTATCAGTGACTGACTACAGAGAGAAGGGTGATAAATTTCAGAGTGTGTAGTTTTCTGACAACTTCTAATGGCTGTAGTTTTCAGACAAGTCAGAGCTGTAAAACCAGTGAGGTCTTTGCATAGATTTTATAAACACAGCTGAAATTTCCAAGAGGACACACAATTATCTGCTCTAAGGACTTCCATTTAAAATAAGCATTTATTTTAATAATGCTAAATAATCCCAAGGGATTAGGGCTGTCCTCTGTGCCAGCCTGGGGTGTGTGAACAAGTTTGTTTTGGGGGTCAAAGAATGAGTGTGGCTTTCTCTCACCAGCTGCAGCAGTTTGCTGTGTGATTAGTGTGTGGTTATTAGTGCGTAATTCTGGGATTTTGGATGCTTTCTCTCATTGCACAACTCACCTCGTTGCCTGATTAGTGGTTGGCTCCGTTACACGAATGTGCTTACATGAATTTACTTAAGTAAAAGTACTTGGGGTTTCTGAAAATATAGAGGTATTCTGAAAAAAAAATCTGCAGCACTACAGAAACGGTGATTTAGGGTCTGCACTAAAACCTTCAGCTGCTGAGCAGGCTTCTGTGGTCATAAAAATTCTCCATTATACAGATGTTTTCCACGCCAGAGCAAAAACACTGTTGCAAGATGTCACCAATATAAAACATGACTGTCAAAATTTTGTATTTCAGCTTGTCCCACGTGGGGGGAGCAGGGGAGGGAATTTGCTTCTCATGAAATGTGCTTTAGAAAGACCATGACAACATGGTCTGTCTTCTAGCACTTACGCTATAGCTTCCTACAGTGATCCAGGCAATGAAATATTTCTTCTTCAGCCAGATCTTCTAACACAGAGGGAAAGAAAAGAGGTGGCTTCTTGGCCGTGCATCTGACCTTTGGAAAAATGAGGTTTTGTCCATTCTGATTCTCCTGGCTGCTTTGGATTGCTTCCCTGTATCTTCCTAAGCTGGCAATGAGTTTATCTTGAGGTATTGGATCATACCTTTTAAGAAGATTGAAGGGAATTAAGTCTCCAGGCTCAACTCTTTCCTCTTCCAAGCAGCTGACAAATTTTAGTGTGTTCTGTGTGGCAGTTACTGGAAATAGCTGAAGTCTGCAGAGGATGAACTGGGATCCATAAAAATGTTCTTCCTCCTTAAGATGACAATTTATAATTTAACTGCAGCTTCCAAGTTAATGATACACATAGTGCCAACCAACTCTGCCTTGCTTTATAACTGAGTAGCTTCCCTGAATTGGTACTGGGCAATGGAAAACTGTGCAAATAACGTAGAAAAGCTAACAACATCAAAGAGAACCTCAGCATGCTTCTCGTACATGTTGTCTTAATTAACTAGAATATTTAAAAGTAATTAAAGAGGGTATGTTTTAGGAAATGAAAGAAGATGCTTACTTGGGAGAATTGCTTTTTTTCCTCTGTGAAAGCTAGGAGCACAAGAAACTAATGCAGAAAGAAATTTAGTTGGTATTGAAATTTACAGGTAAAATAATAGATTTTGGTGGTGAGAAGTAGCCCCAAGGAGGGCAGGAAGGTAGAGAGGAGGAAATGGAGGGGAAGCGGGCTACAGTAGAGCAGGAAGAAGGTCTTTTTGGAGGAGAGAAAACAACTAAGAAAACTTTGTCCTTAAATAAAAAATTAATGAGCCTTGTATATCCATATAATAAACAAATATAAGTGAAGACTATTTCAATATATATTTTTGTTTTCCTGTATAAAAAGCCCTTGCTTCAGTTTGTATTGTTTTTTATTGCCAGGTGCAGTATAGAAATCTCGTGCAGCAGTAGATGTGGTAACTCTCAGAGACTTGGTAGGCTTTTAATCTCCTTCCCAGCCCTGCGGAGCACATCAGAGGTCCCCTTTGGGGAACCTTCCTCTGGAAAGGTGGTGGGGATCCACCTTCAGTCTGTGGATTTAGACATTAGTGTTAAGCAGCCGATCCAGGGTTGTCTGGAGGGTAATAACTCAATAAGAAAGACACAGACTGCTGAATACAGCCAGGGCACTAAATCCAGGACCTCTTAAAGCATGAGCTTCTGGTGTGCTGTTTTAGATGGGCTGCTGGAAGGTGTAGGTTCCCTGCCTAGCAATGAACCTGAGCAATACTGAGGTTGGCTTTGGGTCTCAATCTGAAAGTCTCTCCAGCTATGTAGTGTATGGGGGATTTCATATCAATAAAATCACTGGGTAATTCAGTCCCTAGTCATGATAGGGTAGATGAAAGTTGATTTTTGTTTGTTGGTTTTTTTTCTTTTTTTTTAAACCAGATTGCTTATGAAATTTTAAACACTTCACATTGCAGAACAATTTTTCTTTGCTTACTTGGTGTGATTACACAAAGCTCTGCAGGAAGATGTGTTGTAACTACAATGTCATTAAATAACTTTTTCTGTTGGTGGGTTTTATTCTCTCCTTCATGAGAATATTTAATTGTCGTTGATGCTAATGGGAATTGTGTGTCTTTGGAGGGCATGCAGATTAATACTGAGATGATTCCCTGGCCTAGACAAACACAATGAAACAAAAAATTATTAAAGAAAAATTTTGTAAATAAATATGTGCCTCACAGTAAGATCTGTAAAAGCTCATCCTCTCATATATCCAGCTCTTTTTTTGTAGGTCAGATCATACGATGAAGGGAAGTTAAATTACCCAACAGGGAATGTGTCTTACAGATAAGTTCTGCAAGACACCAAAGCATACACCAGAGTTAGAAAAGTAGCAAGTACAAAGTCAATTGAATGGCATGCAATTATCTCCCAAATTATAAAGCGCATTTTTCAACCCCCATAGCATTTTATGGAATTGCAAGTTAGATTAAGGATTCCCACTCCACCCACTGCTGACCTTCCTCTGGCTGAAAATAACCTCTGAAAAAAAACAGGATGATACTAACTACCAGCTCATAAAGTTAGTTGACCTTCTGTGATGAAAACAGATTTGTGCATTAACGCGTCAAATTCCTATTCCCAAAGAAATAGGAGTACTATAAAACTAGCCCGTGTTTGGTTAGAGTTAGTTGTTTCAGGACAAATGGCTGTGTAAACCCAAAGTGGCAGATATGGGTTTATTTAGATATTTTAAATGTTTTTCTCCCCACCCAACAGCTGCAGCTGGCTAAAATGCAAATGTCAATCTGGTTTCTGGAAGTCTTTAAGTCTTCATGAATAGAAATATGAGTATAAATTACATGTAGAATTAATTTCTGTAATTCTATAAATCAATTTCTAACTGAAATTTGGATATTTACTTGCATGAAAAAGTGGTCTTCCTCTCCTCTCACAAACTGCTTATAGAAAAAGCCCTTTTCACAAACGGATGAGCTCAGTTTATTTAGTGCTCCCGGGTTTCCAGTGGTCTGAGGGGGAATAGTCTGATTTCAGATGCTAGAAGAGAAAATGCAAACCTTAATGAATTTAATAGAAGTGGTAAATTTTCAGAAGAACTCTGCTCTCCTTTTACTAAGGCAGGAAACTCGACTGAGACTGGAAAGATTTCTGTTTTAGGCAAAAATCATTCAAGGTTCATTGGCGAGTTTCAGCCACAATTTCCACATGGCTTCCTCTCCCACCAGGGGAATGCAAACAGAACACGAAGGAAATCTGAGAAGTGGTCAAAAAAGGACAAGGATCTGTGAGTGACAGGAAAAAAACCTGGCTTTTCTTTTTTTCAGTAAGCTCTTCATTTAGATGTAGAAAAGCATTTGGGATCCAAAGCAGCAGACAGGTGAATGTCTGTGAGGGTTTTTGAAGTGCTTAACTGTCTGACTCCATTGATAACAAATAATTATGATAGAAAGCCAATTGCTTTTTGGTTTCTAAGGGCCCACAAGTCTTTTATTTATTTATTTTTTTAAACAGACTTAAAGTCCTAAAATATTTTGAAAATTTTACCTACCATGTCTCCCTTGTCTGAAAGCATCAAGCATATCTGGAAAGAAGCCAAAACCAGTATTAAGATATCTGTAATGTCACTTCTAATTTGCTTAACGATAAAAGCTCTAGTGAGGCGTAATTTGCTATTCTGTAAGGCTCGTACTAAGAATCCTTGACTCTGATATGATTTAACCTCATTCTGACATAGATCTGTAAAACAAATGAATATTTTATAATATAAAGTAGAAGCATTATGATATTTTAGGGGGAAAAAAATTATCAGTATCTCATAATTCTGAGCGCACAGTTTGAGCCACCTTCAAGGCAATTTGCATCAGCTGAAACCAGGTCCTTTTAAGATTCCTCAAACAGAGCAGAGGAAAAAGCCTGGTGTGATAATTAACAAAAGAACTTGTGTAGGGCTGTCTGAATATCCACACCTCTCATTGAGTGCAAGCGGGTGATACTTCTGAAAAGCAGGGCCATAAATGTGTGTTATGCAGCATAACAAACATATAAGTGTCAGACTTGCCTGAATTGATGTTCCCTGCCTGGGAGGAGGAGGAGGAGGAGTGAGGCAGAGGATGAGGTCGATGGCTCTCCCAGCGCTGGCGCGGCCGGTGCTGTAAATCCCACAGTGTGTCGAGGATGGGTGAAAGCCTCGAGGAGTTGCTGAGGCAGGAGAAGGTGAGGCAGGGCATGACTTGAAATATATGGCAGAGGTTATTCAAGAGCAGATTTTGGCTCAGAAAATAGGAAAGAGGATTTAGGAAAGAAGATAAGTGCTCTCTATAATACACCATCAGAAGTGTTTATTCTGCGGCAGTGAGAAGAACCAATAATAAGGTGTGTGCACATCAATTATTTAAAACAATTCCAGCAAATACAGACTTTGACCTCCCTCACCATCCCCCCAACAAAAATACTTTGAGTGATCAAAATTTATTTTAATTCCTTTTTCTTCAACACCAAATGTTTGTTCAACTGAATTTGCTGTCGTCATGTAGGAGGGGAAATAAGATTAAAAAAAAAAAAAAAGACCTTGGACAAGACAGTGAAGGTTTTCCTCAGCTCTATCATGAGGATGTCTTTTGTTTTGAAATACTACAGAAATGATAATAAGTCTTATAAAAGTTATCCAGTCACTGGAGCACTGAACACTTCAGAATCTGTGTCGCTTGCAAATCCTTATTTATTTCTGGTAGCTTTTCTGGGATAGTGATGGAGGAATCGAATCCACAGACAGGTCCACACCTTTGCAGTCATGCTAAAAGGATGAACTGGAAGGAGAAAATATAGACATTGTAAGAAATGTTGTCTGACAGGGAAATTCCTATTCCACAAAGATATGCTTAAATAAAAAGTCTCCAAAGCAACAATTCCTGGCAGAATTAAGCAGAGGTGTATGAACTAGTATAATGATGGACAGCCTAACTGTTATACCTGAGTTTCATGATCTGATACCGATGAGGACAAATACAGTGAGGTGCTCCTATGAGATCTCAGCTCTTTGAGAAAGAGAGTATCTGCTGGTAAGAGAGAGATGGCACTGCAACCTGAGAGCTAAAATGGCAAAGCTAAATTGCATGTGCAAAGAGAGCTTCTCCTGACACCAGCAGCCAACTTAATCTTACTTAACTACAATAAAATTAGACACTTAGTCTCTGCTGATTTATATACCTGTGTTGTACCTGTTTTACACAGCTGTCACACACTTATACACCTATTATAAACATCAATTTTAAACCCATTATAAACATAATTTGCTACTGATGGAAACTAAATGACTAGTTTGGACTTGATGTCTGACTTTAAGGTGGCCCAGCTTAGGGGAAATGAGCACCCTGCACCCAATTTATTCTCGGCTGATTATTCTGGAGATGAATAATGTTCCCCCGTCTCTAGGGCTCTGCCTCTCACGTGCTTTTCAGATGCACTGCGCTGGCTCAAACTTTAACATGAATGGGAAGGAAAGGGAGGAGGGGGAAGGAAGAGGAGAAAATAATCAGCTTCTCTGTTTGTATTCAAGGCATGGCCCGCTGCCTTATTATCACATCAGAGAGTCTGGACCCATCAGTGCTTTCATTACGCAACATTTTCCTCCCCCAAGAATTTATAATTCTGCCATCTTAATTTGTTTTGGGGACACTCGGCAGTCTGATTCCCTATCAGGGAGAAAATTTGTGTTATTAGAAAACATCTATGAGCAGTTAATCCAGCAACTTTATTTTAGACCTTGAGAGGTCAATGCATAATTTAGAAGGTTTTGGATTCCATTCTGATTGCTTCTCGCTCAAAGACAACCTTGATTATACAAGCTTGGTTTTCTGAGGGCCAAAGTCCTGCTTTAATCATCAAATATGCTGCCATAGGCCCTGACGCGTATGTCTGGCCTGTAGGGTTTTCTATTTCTTATAGCCAGAGAGGAGCAGAGAGGGTCATGCGTGGCGTGGGGAGACCAGAAGTGGTGCAGCCCCATGGGGTGCTGGTGGTGGGGATGGCTTGCAGCTCCAACCATGGCAGAGCACCAACCAAGAGAGCTGAGGGGAAGAAGTCACCGCTCAGCAATAGAAATCAAACTGGTGATGGATTTCCTGCAGTGATGCTTGAACCACACAGATTGTGCCTTATGAAACTGGCTCTTAGGGGCCAACCGGGGTCTGCTGGAATTAACAGGAAGACTCCCACTGGTCTCCACGGGCAGTAGGTCAGCTCCTCAGTGCGGCAAAGCTCCTTCAAACCTCTGCAGGAATCCAGGGGAATGGGAGCAAACTGCAGTTGCAGCCCTCCAGTATGTAAAACTCCTATTGATTTACAGCCTGCGCCGCATGGAGGTATTGTGGAGATGAATTCTGTATCTTATGAATAGGAGAGAAGGGCCAGCATTATCTTTCCCAGCTACAGCCCCCTTGCCGTGAATAAATGTTTCATTTTTATTGCATTTGTTTTGCTGGTCTTTAAGGATCCCAACAATTACATGGTCAGCGATATGAAAAGCATAAAAGAAATCGAGATCATTTACAGCTAGTTCACAAAGGCTCCTCTATAATATGATGATCCAGAGAAATTCTCTGTTGATGGGTCTTATTACAAGTGGAAGGAATGAAACTTTGAAATACTGTTATTTCATCTTTATATGACACATAATGAAGTCAATTCAAATGTCACTTTTCAATGGAACACGAGATCTCTCAGAAATGTGATGCCCATTCAAACTTAAAAATAACAATGAGATATAAAAATATCCAGTGTGTTTTAAGGACATGATGCTATTACAGAGCTGAGAGTTGGACAGACTTAATTCATTTTTTTCTAAATGAAAAGCTAAGAACAAAAAATAATTTTCCAGATTCAATGTATTTGTCTCATTTCCTTGAAAAACTGAAATCAATTATATGTCTATTTAGCTTTTAATCATGAAGATATGAACTCATCTTTTAATTAACAATGAACCAATTCTAATGCATTTCAATAGCTAAAATTTTATCAAATGGTTGATTTAGATATTCTTCTCTGACCAAGCTTTACTTATCCAAAACTCTCACCAGACTAGTCATCTTTGGCATTATCAGCGGTAAAAGTTAAAAGTCTATGAATTTGCAACAAAGTCTGTAACTGATTTCTTCCCTCCTGCAAAAAGCCAAAAAACTCCATTTAAGGTTCCTTTTATTTGGCATTTAGTTTGCCCTACCTGATTTTAAAGACTCCTCCTGGTTGAAATATAAGAACTAGAAATTACTTTAGGAAAACAAAACAAAACCAAAACCTTCCCTCCGACCCTCCCAGCTCCCTCTCATCTTCAACAACTATGGCTGTGAGATAAAATAACATCTCCTTTTCAGCTCACCTAATTTTAGACCTATACAGCTGAGCTCTGCCTCTGAAGGAGTTGTCTATTGTCCTTTTACAATCAATAGAGAGGAAGAGGCAAGATTTATCTCACTCATTTAAGAAGTTTGCTTTGTGATGAGATGAATGGTGTTCTAGAAGTGCTATTTCCCTTCATCACCTATAAAATAAAGTAGATGTCTCACTTATGTGAGATGAATCCCATTTCAATATTTAAAAGGAAACACCGGGCAACGTTTGTCTTTTGGGCTTTCCTGTGTGTTCGTGTATGTCCTTGTGTGCGTAGGTGTTACGGTTTGAGAAAACCCATAACAATCTGTTGTCGTTTAGACAATTATTCTATCACCCGATGACCCCTCCCCACCCGGAAAGGGGAATCGGGGAACACAAAG
>JAOXJK010000032.1:4088223-4108367 GCA_025774025.1 Xenus cinereus
CCTTGAATCCCACAGAGCCTGGCTGGCTATAAAGTAAATATTTTCACAAATTCAGACACTAGAGTCTTCTAGAAGTGAAATTTTCCCCAGTATTAGAAGAAAAGTTAGTCCTGTGTCTCTCAACCCAGGACAGTAGGCTAGTGCAGCACTGGTGGCATTGGAAATCTCATAAGGATACAGGGAGTACCTGTCCTTGTCCTATTTCCACCCCTGCTGTGGGTCCTCCTGCAGAAGAAACAAGGGCTGAGGTGGAGAGCAGGAGCACAAGGGGCCATACAGGGACTTGGTGCTGGTGGCCCCTCAGCCTCTCCTCTGTGCAACCCCTTGGGCTGTGTGTGCAGGACCAAGGAAGGCAGTGCTAGTTCCTCTCGTGGATGAGGGACCTGGACCACAGTAGTGCTAGGACTGAGAAAAGGGCTGAAATGGTGCAGAGGGAAGAAACAGCCAGACGCGTTCAGATGAGCAGTGGTGGAGCCCAGGTGGTGCCAGAGGACTCTCACCAGCCAGTGCCACTGCTGCCAAGCTGGGAGCAGGATGGGTGGCACCAGGAGAGCTCTGTGAAGTGCTTGATTTGTCAATCGAAAAAAAGTGAGTGTCACGATCTTGGTGGACGGTCTCATGATTTAGGAGTCTGGAAGTACTAAGATATCTACTTGTATTAACTGGTTGGAAGCCTAAATTAATTCAAGTGCTCTCGGATACCACAGTCCATGATGTGCTCTGATCTGTGCTCCCTGAGGCTAGCTCTCACTAGTCTGAATTCATGGTGCAACCCCAACCTCCAGTTCCGTCTCTTAAGCTAGGAGGCAAGGATCCAATTCATGGGGAGGGGAAAACACAAAGACTCCGCAGCACCTGAAATGGCTTGTGCCTAGGAACTAAGATGGGGAAGTTTGAAAACTAAAACCTACTCATAAAGAACATACAGAATATGTAGCAAAGCTTTGCCAACTTTTGTTTTCTTGAGAAAAAGTGTTACAAGGCTAAAATGCCTAAATGGTGTTCCCTCGGGTTAAATTTCCCAGAGAGTTTCTGCCCAGTCTTGCCAACCTTGCCCACACAAATCTGAGAAGAAAGCACAGTTCATAATATCATATTTTTGGTAAACCACCCTTTTTTTTACTTATGGGCATAAAAAGCAGATATTTAAAATTAAGTGTGTGTCTGATCTAGATATACAGCTGGTAGACATGCGGGCATAAAAATATATGCATCATATATATATATGTACATGATATATAGTGGATATGTTTGTCTTTTCAACTCCATTATAATCTATAGAAAGAGTTTATCCTTCAACAAACTAGGTGGTTTATTTTTTTCAAAACCTTAACAAATACCTTTGGTCATTAAAGTTTTTTTCTGTAATAGCTTGCAGACTGAGACCCTAAATGACTAACCCAATCTTTTACTTTGAAGGCTTCAGAGCAAAAATACTGCTTTTGAGATAGCAACAAAATTGTTGATATTAGGTTATTGTTGGTATACTGCTTGCATGGCCTGCTTGGAAAAGCTTTTAATAGTGTTTTAAGGAGTCTTATGGAATTATGGCAAAATATTTGATATGAATTCACATCTTGGAGCTCTGTCACAGCTGCTGTAGGAACCCAAGAGATGCGATGAAAAATCTTCTCAGGGTGGCAAAGTAGCCACATCCAAAAGACAGGCAATGAGATCTACTAATATCTATATCTATACTGGTATCTAATGCTACGTGTATCATAACCATTATGGATCCCAACTTTAAAGTGCTGAATATCCCCCTATAAAATGATAGGAAAGCTTGCAGGGTTGGAGGAAAAAAACAGCAAAAACAAAGGCAGAAAAACCCCAAGGGATGACCAACCTCACGGTCCAGCGAGAGATGTTCCCATCCTTTGCCCGTGTCCTGACAGACTGCAATTTGTCGCGTATACCGAAGTCAATCCGTCCTACACACAGTTTCTGGTACTTCCTGGTGAACCGAGGAACTAGGCTATGCACGAATCCCGGTCTGGATAAAGAGTAATGCCACGTAGCTCCGAATTATTTCCTGGAAGCTGACAACAGGGGTTGATGCTTATAACTGTCAGCGCGTGCATAAAAACAGTTGTCGGGGTTTTTTATTCTTTTGTGTGATTTTTTTTTTTTTTTAATAGAAAGAGCGTTATTCATGAGGTCCTCTACTGACGATCACAAGTGAGTCGGAGAAGCAGGGGGTTTGACAGTGAAGGAAATCGTCCTTACGTGGGTCCCCTGCCCTTGGGTGCTACCTGACCTTCTGCAGCTCCTGTCTCAGCCAAGAGGGCAGGGGCTGCCCCAGCCTGTGCAGCAGCTTGGACAACTCCACGTTGTGGTCTCTGTAGTAGCTTGACAGAAACGCTCGAGACTGAGAAGGGTGGAAAAAAAATAACAATAGTCAAAGAAGGAACCCACCTGATGGCGGATTTCAGTGGGTGCTCTGGCAGGGAGCTGTGCACTGCTCCCAGAGAGGGACTCTTAAGAAGGGGCAATTATCTCTTGTCATTCAAAACTCATGAAAAGTTTCTTATTTTTAAAAATATCTAGCTAGTGAAAATAATAACAATAACAAAAATAATCAGCTTGTTTATTTTTGGAGTCAAACACAGGGTCAATATTAAAAAATGTTAACTTAAATCTCTAGAAAGCCCTTACCTCTTGGTCCATTGGTGGGTATTTTCGACCTTTGCTTTTTCCCAGGCACTTTGTTTTCCCTCCTTCCAATAACTGGCACCAAAAGCCTTTCTGAGGGTCAAACCTATAGAGGATTATATTTTTTGAAAGACCTTACTACAGAAGAATCTCCCAGCCACTAAGACATCAGCGTAAGCCAACAATCATTGCTGCACACATCTCTCTAGATGACTGAAATACTGAGGACAGAGTAGGAAACAGCTTTCCTCTCTTCTGAAAGCTCTGGGAATTTATTTTTTCCACAAATTTGCCTTGGGAGTGCTTCTTGCTCAAGGCAAGAAGTTTTTCACATTGTGCTTTACCTACACTAGCTAATTTTTATTCTGCTTGTCCAGCATATAGGGTACAAGTTTTAAGTGTTGATCTATAGGATGCCAGTCAAGGTCCTGAGTTCAAGGATCTTACACGACCCCACTCCAGACTGCGATTCAGATTTTGTTGCCTGGTTTTGGTCAGAGATTTTATTCATGTCAAACTGCTCCATGTATCCCTGCAGGATGCTAATGTTTTGATCAATTGACACTTGAACAAAGAATGTTTTGTTGAAAAAATTACTAATTGGCTCTTTTCCTGAAATTCACTGCACTATATTCTCAAGGACATTATCATTATCAGCTGTGTTGAAGGAAACCTCTCCATATGGCCAGTTGGAGCTGACGCTATTGTAGGTCAGCACTGCCAAGGTGAGAGGGGTTAAAAAGGGCAAGCGGATCTATTTGCTGACTCCAACAGCCACAGACTTGATTTATAAAGAAAACGGTGAGAAACAATGAGAAATATAATACTGAAATATTTCAGTTGATTTTTGAGTGAGATAGACGGTGTTCAGATCTACTGAAAGAACTGCTGGTTGGTTGATGTAATTCAACTGCACCTGAGAAGTTGGTTGTTCCATATCATTACATCTAAATATAATTTTCATTCCAAAGATGGCATTGTAGCATAAACACTGTCTTAGCAGTCTTATCTGAAATATGCAATTTGATTTTGATGTCTAAAATTCAAAGATATAGCAATTTTAGATTAAGGCTTTAAAACACGTACTCACTAAGGAATGAACAACACGCAGCATTAAGTTTGGAATTTATTGCTATGGGACTTGCAGCATGCATAAAACATTGAAAAGGTTCGTATTTCTGCTATTCAGCAGATGTTTGAAAAGGATGAAGTATAATTGGCTGGAACATGAAGTTAATTAGTTACAGACTACCTTTTTGCCCTGGGTCTATCTGTACAACACAGGTGCCCCTGTAATTTGCTGCTGTACATAAGTGAACTAATTTCTGGAGAAGGGTGAAGCTGCTTCACATTTTTTTTTTCTTGCCCAGCCTATTATTGCAGGTCTGACCCTTGTTTCGTAAATTGTCTCAGTAGCAGTTTCAATTAAAAATAAATAAATCATTGATTAAATGGATATATCGATGATAGATTCATTTCTACTTTGGCCTTTTCCATCTGCTGATTGTGTGAAGTACTTTAGCTGGCTTACACTAATTTCCCAAGAGAAGCAGCAATATAGTGAGCTGGGTAAAAGGCAAACTGCAAAACTATGCCCCAAACAATATTTCTGCCTCAGAAGGAGCATATTGAACATTATTAAGAGAATCTGCAAATTTGGATAGGGGAAAAGAGGGTAAGACAGCTCGGGTTGAATTCAGCCCATTGTGTTCAGGTATTACGAAGCTCTCAGGACTCCTGAAAACATTATTGGGCACAATGGAAGTACTTATTTAAAAACAGTGATAGCCTTAAGGATAAAGTCACAAGTGAGATTTTTAAAGCAGCCAGCAGAAACCTTTCCTCCAGGCCTAGTTTTATTCTCTTCCCTTGCAGAGGATGCCTGTGGGAGGTGGAGGGTCCACCCACACGCCCACCCTACCTCTTGGGAAGTCACCACCTGATGCTAGAGGTGGGAAGGATGCTTGACAGGGCAGGGCTAAGCAATGCCACCGTGAGGTTCTTTCTCTTAATCTCTGACACTTAAGTACGCTCCCATAATCCTATTTTTCCTTTCTCTCTTGTTGTTTACACAAGGGAAATCTCCACCGTGAGGCTGCCTCCTTGGGCAGAGCGTGGTGTGATGAGCCAGGCTGGAGGAAGTGGCATTTTGGCTGCCCTTTGCCAAAGCTACGCTCGGTCCTGCCTCCCTCCTTTACTGCCTGCTGAGAAAAACAAAGGAAGAAGGGAACCACTGGCCCATGCCACCCCAGACCATGAACCTTCTGAGAATGTTGGGCATGAAATACATCTTCCTAGCAGTCAGTGGAGCTTTGGTAGGGCCATCCTGTGATTAAATGGAAAGGTCTCTCCTAACTTTAGTCCCATGTGTCCTAAATTTCTGTTCATAAAGTTCATGTACTTAGAAAATTTAAGCTCTTGGTCACTCCCTGTGAAAACAAGTGGGTGGGGGAGAGGTGGGAAACATCGCTTCAGTGTTGTAGTGGGAACTTCATGAAGACCACTGACTAGTTTCCCTCTCCTAGCACTTTCTGCGGAGATCCCAGTGTCTTTCTGTTGGTGGTATTATGTGTAAAAGCCATGCAACATCAGCTGATTTTACCCATTTGTTTTTTTTTCACTACTCTAATAAAAGGTGTAGGTTGTAGAATCACAGAATCATAGAACAGTTTGGGTTGGAAGGAACTGTTAAAGGCCATCTAGTCCAACCCCCTTGCAATGAGCAGGGATATCTTCAAACAGATCAGGTTGCTCAGAGCCCCCTCCAAGATGACTTTGAATGTTTCCAGGGATGGGGCATCTACCACCTGTCTGGGCAACCTGGGCCAGTGTCTCACCACCCTCAGTGTAAAAAATGTCTTCCGTGTACCTAGTCTGAATCTAGGTCTTCTTTAGCAGTGTGTGTAGGAAGCGATGACCTAGTTGCCATCTCAGCTGTGGCTCTTACTTACCTGGTGTGATGTACACTTCTCTCCAGATGCCCGAGCCCTGCCTCTTTCTCCCCTGTGCTCTCTTTCCATGGCTCGGATCAGTACCTTCTTTCTGCCTTGGTTGATTTTACTCTCCTATAAGACGTTCATGTAATTACTCAGGGTGATGGACTTGTTGCTCACTGGTGTTTGCAGGACTGGGTCCTTAGGCTGCTTTGTGACAACTTTAAAAATGTGTGGTATACAGTTATTAGTCAGTAATGACTAGGAACGATCCTATGCAATGTTTTTTACTTTGACAGTCCTGCCATAAAGCAACTATGTTGTTTAATGCATTTTTCTCTTTCCTAAATCCATAGAGAAGTGTGTGCTTCCACAGCATTTTTGCATTCTTGATGCCTCTAAACAGTGATTGTATAATTTTATAGATCTGTTTACAATCAGGTTTTCCTTTCCAAACAAGCGTGAGGCCAAATTTTTTCCTGGTGTGTGACTCCACTGACTTTAATTTAGTTACAGAGAGGAAGATATATGTATGTGGGTGTGTATTTTTAAAAACCTAGCAGAAGGCACTGCAGATGTGCAGCAGCAGTTGTTCAAACATCAGTAGTTCAGCTGTGTATTCGAAATCCTCATGTATTTCATCTGCTTTGGAAACCAATGACTTAAAAAATCATATTCCGAAACCCCAAATTTTTCCTCTAGAAAAAAATTTTGGCAGAGCAACATTCTTAAGACCCAGAGAGCAATCAGCTCTCAACTCTCACTTTATACCTATTATATAAACAACCATAACCCTCCCAGTGGAGGAAACATTAAACACTAATCATAAGCAGAGAGGAGGCAGTGTGGGGTAAGTGGAAAGTCTGTGGTCTCATTGTCCCACGGTTTTTCCTAGTAGCAGCCTGCAGGGAAAGTGAGGTTCAGGCTTTTCTAATTCCCACCCCATGTGCAGGATCATGCTTGCACACTGACTTGGAAAAACCTTCTTTTCAGCCCACGGATGTCCCAGGGCTCTTCTAGCCCAGCACGTCTGGCTGTAACGAGATGATGCTCCTCATATGGAGAGGCTCAGTGCAAAAGCTTCTTACAATTTTCTGCCGGACTAAGAGGGGAGAGAGAAATTCAACCCACTCCCACCCCTGCAGAGACTCTGCCTTCCTGCGAGGAATTGAGAAATGGCAAAGAGAGAGTGCCACACTCTCCAGGCAGAGACACAGGCCATTAATCGCCTTTGATGGCGAAAGCCTCACCCTCCAGGGAGTGGGGATGAGAAATGTGGTCCAGGCTCATCACACCTGCCTTTGCTAGATCACTACCAAAGGCTGTGGGAAGTCAATCAAAGGGCTTTCCCTAAGTTCAGGGGACCTTGATTTGGCCTCCTGCAGAGCACCAGTAGTTTTGGCACTGACACCCCAGGCCATGGACAGTCAGGCTGCTCAGTTTGAGGGTGTTGTGCTCCACAGGCAAATACAAGGTTCTCCCCATGCTCCAGGTGCTGCGCTTAAGCTTGGCACTTCCAAGTTAGGGATCTACTATTAATAGCTTAGAATTTTACCAAACTTTAAGATTATAGACTAAATTATTCTGTGCCATATATCTGGCAACTACCAGGTCAGCAGAATTGGCTCAACCATCTACAAAAAGGGGATTAGGGAATTATATATTTGGTCCACGTTAAAAGCAAACAATCAAAGAAGCCATGTGACCAGATGAATCTTGTCATCCTGAGTGCTTCTAGCCCCATCTCTGCCATTAGACTCCAATATGAATGTGATAAAAACGTTTAAGCCAAACTTTTCACGCCTAAGTTGTCTTCAGCTCCTGGAGACTGCCATATAGTTCAACAGTCTGATGTGCAAATATGTGCTCAGCTCTTACCTGCACAACTCACATCAGCTGAACATACATTTTAAACAGTGCAGTGATTAAAGCAAAACTAGGTACCTGAGAAAACAGGTCCCGGGCATCTCTGATCAAACACTCAAACTTAGCAGACTTTTTTTTTACATGAATCTGGGCCTTTGTTCTGCATCTAATAAAAATACTGTGCAGTCATTTGTTCTGTATGTTGTGCAAAGTATAGCCTGCACGCGGAAATGTATGTAGTCATGCAATTTAATTCTATAATGTATAATAGGTATACAAGTTAAAGGAAAACTGGATGAATGCTAAACATAACTTGAAGAACGCCCCAATTGAAGAACGCCCCAAGATTTCAAAAATTGTCATTGTTGTAATGTGTTTTTTCTTTGTTTGTAATTAATGATGAAGTGATCTTGGTAGGAGGGGATGTACACTGTGATCCCATAGGGTAGATAATAAAGGAACAGACTCACGTTAGAGCTTCAGAGTAATTATAATGAGGAGAGACTCCAAGAAACTTCTGCACTTCATCCATCACAGTAGCTGGGTCGCTTCTTAGCTGCTGTCCATCAATAATAAGCAACTGTAGAGGTAAACATGCTGGCTATTTAGAAACAGGACTACAGTTAATGAAAGAATTACATTATTTCCCTTCTGTGACAACATGGATTTAAATTAGCATGTGCCTTTATGCAGTGCTAATAGCAATCATATGGATGAACTTTTTAGATATTTACTTTTTACTGTTATGTTGAATCTGTATAGGTGGGAACCTTGTAACCCTGTGTGTGCACATTGTTCAAATGCAAGAGTTAAATCTCATAAACCAAACCCGAGTCTTGGAGAATTCTGAGAAAAAGAGATAAGCAATATAAAAATATTGTTGAGGTTTAGAATGTGTCCATAGAAAATCTGGCATGGAATAAGAAAAATAGCAAAAAATCTTATGTATATCTATCTTAGAATTAGATGTTTTGAAACTATACAATTGCATGTTTAAATGTGACATTGTGGCAATTTATTTGAAACTTACAACCAGTATATAGGCTTGCAAAATTGTTAGCAAAGGTTTTTTTTGTTGTATTTTTAATTAGAGATTGATGTGATGTAAAGGTACATGGAGCTCCAAAAGCAAATGTTAAGACAATATATCAAAAGTCTACTGGAGTATCAAGCAGTATTACTAATAATTATTCTGGGCAGATGTGTTTTATATTTATTGTGAAAGCTTATTATGAATTATTAAGTTTTTGAGTGCACAGGCTGAGTGAATGCATACTACTGAGTGCCCATTAGTAAGCACCGTGAATGTACTCTGTGTGCACCTTATTAAGAATGAGTGCATTTTGTTGTGTATCTTGTAAAATTAATCACTGTAACTATGAAACATGAGTGGTTACTGGTTTTACAAGAAATATGTCGATGTGCCACTGAATGTTTAATAAGAGGGCTGCACTTGCTCTTTGCTACGTCAGGAGAATCATAGAATCATAGAATTGTCTAGGTTGGAAGGGACGTTTAAGATCATCGAGTCCAACCAGCACCTAACACTGCCAAACCAACACTAAACCATGTCCCTCAGCACTACGTCTACCCATCTTTTAAATGCCTCCAGGGACGGTGCCTTAACCATTCCCCTGGGCAGCCTGTTCCGATGCTTGACAACCCTTTCAGTGAAGAATTTTTTCCTAATATCCATCCTAAATCTTCCTGGTGCATGAGAGGGACAGCAGCCCTGGGTGAGGGCAGAAAAGGAGCACAGGTAACAGGGCACAGAATGTTGGGCACCCTATGCATGCCCCGAATTTACCAGGCCAGCCCCTTCTCCTTCAGAGGAATAAGTTGGGATGAGGTGGCTGATGAGGAGACATGCCCTGTGTGCTCCTAGGGCAATGCCGCCTGGGAGTGCCCTTGCTGGAAGCTCAGCTGCTTGAGGCAGTACTCCTTCCCCATTTATGAAAGAGCAGAAAGGCCAGAGATGAAAGGAGAAAGTAAATGACTAACTGAGACTTTCTCCTTTCTCCTGGAAATGGGATTGACCTGCTTCTCCTCTTTGTCATACAGCTGCAACTGTATAAAAAGAGAAGTGAGGATTGCCAAAAGACAGAGTTTTTATTAATTTCTCTTTTTTTTTTTTTTAAACCAGGTCGCTGACTAAATAGGCAACACTCAGTTCTACCTCCTTTCAGCAAAATTCTGTCCCTCATAGAGCAATCTCTGGAGATACGTGTTCATTATGCTTCCTCATTAAATACCCTTTTACAACTTTTTCTTACAGTAGATAGACATGTGAACTGAGCTATGGACCACATCCACGGGAAAAATATTTTGTAGTACTAAAATGTTTCATTTAGGTTTATATCTGTAAACAAATGTTTTTTAAGTAATTCTTTAGGTCTATGTGTTCATGTAATTTTTTCATGAGAAAGATTATAAAAGACAATTCAATAAAACATCTGAAGGAAGATGGGGCAAAAGAAGGAATTTCTGCTCTAACACTGAGAAAGGCTAATTCCTTATCTAGATCAAACAAATGTGAAATTTTCTATAAAAGGGAGTGAGTGGGAAGCTGAATGACATTTCTTTTTAGAAAAAGCCCTGGCATTTTCTAAATAAATTTGTTAAACCTTTCCACAATGTCTCATGTTGCAGATGTTTTTTTCTTGGGACCCAGAAGCCTTGGTAATCTTGGCTGATCCTGGAAGGAACCCCCAAACTCCCCATCAAGCCCATGTGGCCACAGTTCATAGCATTTTCCTGTTGCATCTTTTCCATCAGAAGACAGAAAAATCATCAGGCTTCTGCCAAATATCCCGATTTTGTCAAATCCACATTTCCTAACAGCTGAGAGTTCCAGCAGGAAATATCCCATCACTTCTAATGATGAGGCCATACTCACTGAGGAGATCTGAGGAGAACTGAGAACATTGGCAAAACAACAGGTTGGAAATTACCTGTGAAGCAGGGTAATGAGTTAACCATCTTTCAATATGGACAGCATACCATCCGGGTGTCAGGCATCTCTTCTGGAGAGTCCTTATCTCCGAGGGTGCCCAATGGCTGGACGTTATGACTTCATAAAAATTGAATTTCAGGGCAGTGGGGTCCTCATGGGATCGCTGATGCTAATGGGAGATATTTAGACACATATCACAAGGATGCTGAAGATTATGCCATAAGCCTCCCGAGAGCTCTCGCAAAGGCTGTGCTGGCACGGCCAGCTTGGCTGCAGCCTCAGCAGCCCCTTGGGTCCCCACCAGTGCCAATTCAGCCAAGTAGAAGCCAAGGGGGGACCAGGAAGCAGGATGGGGCCACCTTTCAGTCAAGGGTCCTCCTGGGACAGGCAGGAGGGGAGCCGAGGAACCAAATTCTGCCAAAGTAGGCAGAACTATTTTTATTGCTTTTTTTTTTACTTTGCATCTTGCATCAGCAGTTGTGAAGATGGAAATGAGATATTAAAAAGGGTGCAAACTGCAGCCCTAGGCCATGTTTTATTTCTCACAGAACTCATAAAAACAGTATCAGACATGGTGTATTTTGTGCTTGTTGCATCATTATTAATTTGTGTCTCTATAACACTGCTTTTAGTATTTTCTTTATCTGTGTGACAACATCATATTTTACATACATCCTTAAACATCTCTTTAAAGATAGGCTTTTTTTAAATAGTGCAGACTTTGTTATGGAAAGGCGTGGGCTCAGTAAAAGGCAAGAAAGAGCATCCTGGAATCTCCTCAGAAAAATAACAAGCTTTCTTTTGTTTCCAAGGAGAGAAAAAAAACCCCAGCTCTCCAGACACAGCTCTTTCTAACTCCTTCAAAACTTTAGAAGATACTGCATGCATTTGTACACCACCACATATTGCTCAGCCTACATGCTGAAGGATGGGATGAGGTACCAGGTTCTCAGCATCAAGAGCTCTGATTTTCTAGCTAGGCCATGCTCATTTTCCCCTGTGTATCTCCCTGGGCGAGGAGCACAGCTTTTCCTCTATGCCGTGTCAGCTGTAATTGAGATTAAACTGTTTGTTTACAGCTGGTGGCAGCTCTGTGCTGAGAAGTTTCATCATTTATGACACTGGTGTCACAGGTGCCAACTGCAAAAGCTGGCATTCAGCATCCTTCCACTTCTACAGAGTGCAAATGGTTTGTGATAAATCCCATTCTTGCTCAAGGACACAAATTCCCACTGACGCTGGCCATCATCCCCTAACATCGATTTCACTGTCTGTTTCTCGAAGGCAAGGTCCGTACCTGGTACCAGGAATACGCCCGATCGGATGGGTCAATGAGGATGGTGATGATCTTGGCCTTGGGGATGAGGGAAGCAGCTCGTTTAGGGGCTTCCTCAGAATGGAAATAATTGGCACTTTTCTCAAAGAGGAGGTCAGTGGTGATGTTGGAAGGAGTGGGGAAGAAATCCATGTACCTGGGAGGTGAAGAGACTTGTTAGAATTAGCAGAATTACGAAAGGGTCATATCCCTGTACTTCCCATTTCATGGTAGGTGAAAAGGTGAATTTTCAGCCATAATTCACAGGAAGCAAAATTGAATTTCTCAGCTCACTCCAGAACTGGAATAAGGGGAACACATCTTGGCTCTTACGTGGTGCTGGTAATAGCTAAAGCCTCCATGAAGTCAAGTAATTAGTTTTTTCCTTTGATGGATGGGATTTTTGCTAATAAGTTCAATGTCAAAGGGATATCTTTTACCAGTTTGGAGTGAGTTCACTTTTAGATGCAGAAAAAAATGGGAAAAGTGTCAAAATGTCAACCATTTAATTTTAACATTGTTGAAATTTTCATTTTGGAACCAACAAATTTCTCATTTTAGACTTTTTTGGAATGCAAAATTTGAATTTTGGCTTTGAATGGTCTTTTCGACTTAAAATCAATTGGAAGTAAAATTAAGTAAAACAGAAGGTTCAACTGAAAGGGTGAAGAATTCAAACGAAGCAAAAAGTGAAATTGTTTTGGAGGCATTTTTCGGTGAAGAGAAACGCCAAGCCTTTCTTTCCCTTTATTTTTCATGACACCTTGAACCGAGAAGCTGGTCTTGTAGTTGTGGGAAGAGTTTGCTTTTATTGGTCATCCTCGTTTGCTCCACACGCCCTCCAGGCCATACGTGGGCAAGGGAAACCGCTCAAGATTAATCTGTTTCTGTGTCGTGTGATGTTTGTCTTATATTTCAGTTTTCACACAAGGATGAGAACTGCTTTTCCCTGTAGAAACGAAAGCCTTACAAAAATGTTTTTCTTGTGCAAAAATAGTAAAAGCAATATTTAAAATTGTGATAGGAATACCAGCTGAAATGTTTTACAGTGTTTTTGGTTTTGTTTTTTAAGAAGAGAAAAATCAAATCATACTTCAGGAAAAGCCGCTTTTGAAGAAAAAGAGTGTAAGTCCGTATAGATACAGTTATGAAAAGACAGAGGTGCTATTCAGCATGAAGACAGACATTGTAACTGAGCTGGCTATTGTATTCATTTGTGAAAAAAATAAGTAAATTGGTACTGTAATATCTAAACAAAATTAAGGACTTGATTAAATGTCCCATCATTCCAAATTAGTTTCTCTTTCTGTCTGATAACACCAAGCATAACAAATTCATCCAGTAATTATGTCGATGTCATACATGCTGCTATAATTGTTCCATTGTGATTTACCATGTATTAATAATGTACACTTCTTTTTTGTTACTCTTCTTACCAGTCAATTCCCTTGTGGTAGTTGTTTCCATTGAAGAACTGAACTTCTTCAAAAGTTTTTGGACTAGGGAGATTACTGATAATGGAAGGATGCATCAGAAGAAATAAATAAAGAGCTGTTGTTCCTACGACAACAAAAGATGCCATTAGGAGACAGAAAAAAAAAAAAAACCCTTTGACTTTATTTCATTCAAGAAAGTATTGCATGCCGAGTTATAAAGGAAAATTAGGTTACCTTTTAGAAGAAAGTCACCTATTGATGAAAGGCCTGTGTAAGTTCAAGGGGCTCTCAGAGGGAGGGGGCAATACGTGTGGACTTCTCCGCTCAGAGAATTTTCCCTGTCTCCAAACTCTGAATTCTGCTCTCTGATGCAAGTGTGATATTGCTGTTCACAACATTGCTTGCCTGACTTTCTATTTAACCAGTGAGGGAATTTGGCCTGAACATGTTTGTTTTCAAACTATTTATGTTGCACAAAACTTTTCAAAAGCACTGATTATGGGATTATGCTTTCATTGCTCCCAGAACCGCACTTCTGTCTTCTGTGTATTTTTCCTGGTGGTCTGCTATTGAGGAATAAACTGTTTATTTCAATGCTAACAAACCTGTATGTAATAAGTATGCTTTAAAATCACAGGAACAGTACTTTTTTGTTGTTTGTTTGACAAAAACAACTGGAAATGATATATGGTGGTAAACAGAATTTTGGAGAACATGTCTTTAAACTTGGTCTTCAATGATTTCATGCTTATGCAAGCTATTGTTGGACTATGAATCAAGACCTGCCATCTCTTTGTCACTGTCACAGAATTTCTATATGGTCTTGGATTAGTCATTCATTTCCCTGCCTCAGCATCCACTTTCTATATTATGTCCACAACAGTAATAGCTGTCTTGGGAGTGGGAGTATGGGGCTTAATTGAAATAATGCCCTGAGACCCTCAGAGGCCTGCAAGGTGGTAAATACGTTTATTGTCAATTAGGGACTCAAACGATGTTGAAATAATTTGTCCAAGAACTTAATAACAATTTTAACATAGGGTAGCCTGACAGCATGGGGTTTTTTTATGGTGAATGAATGCAATTTTTCTATAGAAATAGATCTCCCTTTCTGTTGGCAGCGAAGGAGTTACTATCCGAATCCCGTAGGGATGGGGAGTGCACTGTCTCTATGGCAGGGAGTCAGCTTCAATTTACAGGACACAAAGTCACAGATACAAAATGGGGGTGGGGGGCAGCTAGCTTCGGTTACAAATTCATTAGTTCTTACCTGTTTTCTGGGGTCCTATCACAAGAAATTTGGGTAGGTGGTCACATGTTTTGTCTCTGGACCAAATGTCCCTGTGTCGTTTATCATCACATGGATTCTGAAGACGAAAAGGTGGTTGTGAACATCATGCTGGGGGTATCATAGATATCATAGATGTTTGCATGCACATGAGTCTTTCCAGGGTCTAAATGTTATGCACTAATGCCAGACCCTCATGGTAAGCAGTAAAATCCCACATTTCCTCATAAGAGTTTACTCTTGACAGATATTGAGGGCTCTGGTATGGATCCATGGAAGCATTCAGGTATGCAGGGACCAGACTCCTGGGGATCTTTCAGGACCAGTCATTCCAGGGGTCCCAGTGAAGCCAGTAATGCTACACGGTTGTGCAAATCCTGGAAGGATTGGTGTCAAAATCTGCACCCTGTGAGACTGCTGCGTTTCCTTCTCCGTTAGTCAGGCTCATTTAATAAACTCAGAGTCTGCAGGCATGTAGGTAGGCACGTATGTGGTCCCTTTGACTAAAATTCAATGTGTATATAATGGTTTTGCATGACTGAGGATTAATTTCAGTCATTAGAAAAAAAAAAAAAGAAAAGAAAAAAAAAGAAGAAAAAAGATTAAAACATTGATTTAATCAAGTTTTCATTTGAGGTTAAAATGAAAACCTCTGTTTGAATAGCTTCAAGGCATTACTTTCTTAGGTGACAAAATGGTTTCAGATGCATAGGACTTAGTGCCAATTTTAATTTACATAAGAACCCAAAAGGAAGGACAAAATAGAAATGTGGGATATTATTCATCTCCTTATCTTTCTACTACCTATGAATGCAAAATAAAAATGTGTGAACAAAAGACCCCACAGAAAAGGTTAGGATTGACTGCTCTTTAAAGCAGTTATCATATAGATACTGCTTTTGCATAGAATTTGGGTAGTAATAGAAGATACAGTTTGCTAGTGAATACAGTTAACAAAATATAATGGAGAAAATCATTAACGGATGTGAATCACGGCAGCTCCACTAAACTCAATGGAAATATTATAGATTTATACTTCTTTTGCACCTGGGCCAAAAATAATAGGGAAATTTCCTGCTCCTTTTTGCCAGTGTAAGCCCAAAATAACTGCACAGATCTCCACGGTGTCACTCTGGATGTATGCCTGCATAGCTAAAAGCACAGCGTGGCACATCATATTCTGAACAAGAGAAGAGCCAGATATGTGTAACAATGATTAGGAAATTACAGTGTTGAGATTACAAGCAGCACTATTGTGCATTTGAAACAGAGATAGAAAACAGTCGGTCTGTGCAGAAACCCTTTTCCACTCTTAAAATAGCTGCCTACTCTGTGTTTGCAGAGCTGACCCCTCCTGCCCCTCCTTTTCCTCACTGTTTCATTGCAGGGGCTTCCAATGGTGGGAAATCCTCCTCGTAGCTTCTGTGCTCCAACATTTGCAATCCCTCGTTAAGGAGTGCAATGAATCTGCATCGTTTACCTTGAGATACCTCTTGCTACCATCTGGCTGCAGGCATCTTAACAATATCAGTTAACACAATGTGATGCATCAGCAAAACTAAAGACAGGAGGAATGGGAAGGGAAGGTCTCTCTCACTTAAATGGCAATTAGGCGCTTCTAGCGTGCCTGATTTGGAGTGAGCAGAAGCTAATCCATTTCTAGTAAAAAGCAGTGGTCCCTTCAAGAAAATTTAAATAATCTAAATTGGCATACAGGAAGAAATAACTTACCTGAATGTGAAGTGGGATTTTTTTATTTTTATTTTTTTACAGGGAAAGATTCTTATTTCAACAAGCAGATTGTAATTGGAGGAGGAAGAGGATGTGGCATTACCTGCCAGAGAGGGTCTGTCTGCTCTGGGAAGAGCTCAAAGTACTTCTGAGCCAGCTGAACTGGGGGCAGCGTCTGTAGTTTCAGGTTGGTCGAGCTCTTAACGAAGTTGGCCAGGTTCGCAAAGGTGTATAAGCCCAGGCGGTCGTTCCCGTAATTAGACAAATGGGTCATGAAGATGCTGATCTGGAAGGCAAAAGAAACCTTTCAGTGGCAGGACATCAGAGGTGGCAGCATCTGACTGGAAATGCAGGCACGGGGGCTCCTGGGAGCCTCGCCAAACCATTTCCCGCCCACGGAAAACCAAAAAACAATGAGAAGGTCACACTTCCTAGGCTCTCTGAGAGGGTCAAATCATAGAATAGTATAATCATAATCATAGAATTGTCTAGCTTGGAAAGGACCTTTAAGATCATTGAGTCCAACCATTAACACAACACTGCCAAAACCACCACTAAACCATGTCCCTCAGCACCACATCTACCCATCTTTTGAATACCTCCAGGGATGGTGATTTCACCACTTTCCTGGGCAGCCTGTTCCAAATCTCCCAACTTGTCACATATGTGTCATTTCTTTAAAATCCCTTTTCTGAAGGGATGTATCCCTCATGGGCTCCCCATGGCCTGGCATTCAGAAGGTGCTTTCAGAGATTTATATTTTTTTTTAATTCTTCCACTTTGACTTCCTTTTACAAAAAATGTAAAAATTGTTTTTTGCATGCCCTCTGTTTACTTCAATGTTCCTCACTCTGGGCAGGTATCCGGCAGGCACTGGTGTACATGAGCCCTGGGCTCAGAGTCTCTGGCACCTCCGGGAGAGCCAACTCTCCTCTCCTCTGATCCCATGTGTAGGCATCAGGGTTGCTATTTATGGGATTAACTTGAAAATCTGACTAATAAGCTCTTCCATCCGAAGGCAGGGTTGGCTAGTTTGTTCAAAATGGCATGGCTGTAAGTAGGTGAATAAATTCTGAAATGTCAAAATTTCAAGCCTTGGTGAGTGACAATATCTCAGCTAATAATTGTTTTCTTCTTAAAGCCAATATAACTTCTGCATTTTTACCACCCTTACTATGGTTCTTCTTTGCAGGGCCACTGCTTTGTAGATCTCAATTTCTTTCAGAGGCATAAAGAGAATTTGTAAGAATAATGTGAAGAATATATTTCCTAGTATTTTCTTTGCATGAGGTGAACAAACTGGGTTGTGCAGCTGCAAAGCCTTGGTTTATCTGTAGATGGTCATTATTTAGTTTTATGATAATGCTATCAAAATGAGTGTTGTTCCTTGGCTGTTTTACTCAGTATATTGGCCTAAGATAGGACGTGCAATGACAGTGGAATTTAACGACACTGTTATCAAGAAATAACATCATAGTGGTAACTGAGCAGTGTATATTTTTTTCTTTTTCAGCACCATCTCTGAAGCTGACAATCGATAATATGCAGCAGATCGCAAAAAGTACAAATTAACTAATGTGACCTCAGCAATTAAACAGAACAGCATGTCAAGCAGTACACTTCTCAATAACGATATCATGCTTCAAGGAGGTCTTCACGCAAAGTCAAAAATTAGAGGTATAATGTTGGTTACAGCAAACTTCACAATATGATGGTGGGAAGTTTAGCAGTTTGATCCACAGGTAAATTGCTGGCTTTGCAGATAAATATCTACATCCAGGTGATCTCTTTCTGGAGGATTAGTAACGGGGCCTGACAGCACAGCTGGGAGCTGGGTGTGAGCTTATAAAGTGATGTGCAGGCAGTGGAGAGGAGGTAGTGTGGGCACCTTCATCCTTAGAGAGCTGCAGCAGCAAATCTGTGTCTCCAGAACTCCGAGTGTGTGTTCAGGTCAGTGAGCTCCCCTTCCCCCTCCCTCCCTCCCCCACCATGTCTTAAGGGAAGCTGGTTATAGTTTGAGTGATGTCTTGCACAACCTGCACTTGAGGGACAATGTTTAGGCTGTGGTCCTTCAAAGCCTGATGTTAGATATGCTGTAGGTTTCAAGATGTAGGAGGCTGAGGGGAGATCTTATCACTCTTTACAACTACCTGAAAGGAGATTGTAGCAATGTGAAAGCAGTCTCTTCTCCCAAGTAACAAGTGATAGGACAAGAAGAAACAACCTCAAGTTGTACTGGGGAGGTTTAGGATGGATATTAGGAAAAATTTCTGCACCAAAAGGGTTGTCAAGCGTTGGAACAGGCTGCCCAGGGAAGTGGTGGAATCACCGTCCCTGGAGGTATTTAAAAGATGGGTAGATGTGGTGCTGAGGGTCGTGGTGGTTTTGGCAGTGTTAGGTTAATGGTTGGACTTGATGGTCTGAAAGGCCCTTTCCAACCTAGATGATTCTATGAGCCTGTGCTGTCCTTGCCGGGGGTAGGCTATGGCTGGAAAACCAGGGCTGTCCTGGCACCCAGGTCCCTGAGTGAGAGCTTGGGGGATGTTATGTCCTAGCTGGGTGGCAACTAGGCTCCCCAGCTGTTAAACTGGTGGGAAGTGCTAGGTCCCAAAGCTTAGGACCTTCATGCCTACAATCGCTGCAAAATGCCCAGGTGTGTCTCAGGCAGGTTGTTATCACTGATCCATGTGACTCAGTCCTGCTGACTGTGAATAGCTTTCTCAAATGAACCACTGCTCCCACCTGAAGATGGAATTTGCCCTTCAAGACATTGCTGTTTTGCAGTCCCAGGCTCGAGTTTTAGCAGAAGAAAGTGCTGCTGACAAGAGTACTGTGTCCGTAGCATACCACGCTGTACTGACTTTCAAATTAACTGCAGAGGAAAAAGCCACAAGCTTTCCACTTTCACCACCTTGATCTGCCAACATGGTGCTTCTTTAAGCATCAGCCCACGTTTAAAAACATGTCCATTAGTTTGTTACATTATTGATAAGGCTTTTAGTACTTCTATAAGGTGAAGATGGATGGAGCTTAGAAGAAAGTGTCCCTTATGGCCCATTTGCAGCGTGTTTGCACTGTGCCCACTTTATTTCACAAAAGGTAATTTATTCTTCGCTTTTATTCTGTTCTGAGCCTATCAAGCAAAGACTGGCAACCGTACAAGATCTTTTTTCTGTCAGTTTGACTTTGTGGACTCTAGTGCCTAGGCATTTTATGACTGAAAGTGTTTGACATAACTGGAGAGAACACTAAAACTGCCCTGGTCTTTGTGTGTGTCCATAAGTACTAGCCCAGAAACTTATAAGCAAAGTAATGAATCTTCTTCTTTGGGTTTCCAATCTAACGACCTTCCCCCCCCCTCCAAAAACCCCAACACAAACATAAGCTTTCTAGTTTAGAGTTCAGCTCCTCAGAATGTGACATGTGCTTTCTGCAAAGCATTTTAAAATGTTGAAAACACTTGTAGGACCGCGCTGCACAGAGGGGTTTTCGCGCTCAGTGACCCCCCAGTCACAGCCGGAGCCGGAACCAGGAAGTCCGCGGCAGCCAATTAGGCGAGGAGAGGGCGTGGCCAGGAGCCGCGGGGAGATTTAAACGCGGTCAGAGCAGACACTCGGTCGGCGAGGCGGCACCGGCGGCACCGGCGATGAGAACTGAGGTAGCTCGAGGCGAGGGTTGGATCGCGCTGCACAGAGGGGTTTCCGAGCTCAGGGACCCCTCAGCCACAGCCCAAGCCCCAACCGGAACCAGGAAGTCCGCGGCAGCCAATCAGACGCGGAGGGAGCGTGGCCAGGAGCCGCGCGGAGATTTAAAGGCGGGTTCGAGCAGACACTCGGCGGGGCGGCGGCAGCAGCTATAGCCTAGTCAGAGTGTGGCGCGTGACAGGTGAGTGAGGCGGCAGCAGCTATAGCCTAGTCAGAGTGTGGCGCGTGACAGGTGAGTGAGGCGGCAGCAGCTATAGCCTAGTCAG
>JAOXJK010000032.1:4108467-4123293 GCA_025774025.1 Xenus cinereus
GCTTATTTTTTTCCAAGAAAATTCTTTTCCAATGAGTCAGAATTGGCACATGGGAAGAAAATGAGACATGGACAATAATTAGGGAATACTGCAGACTGCCAAGAGTAGTTAGAGATTTGAGGAACGATGATATAAAAGAATAGGCAATCTGAAACTTGTGAGACTTCAACTGTCAGATAGAGTGAATTTTTGTATAAGAAACAGACATGATCACTTCCATGGCTTTGAGGATCATGTTAAAGAACTGAACAGTCATTCTCTGACATATTAGGAAACGCAGTGCTATCATTTAAAATCTTAGGGAATTGTCTGTTTTGTGCTTATATGGAAGCTCTAAGTAAGCATGTGATCATGACTTCCCAAATTTTCAATTTGAATTGCCTCCAACATGGATTAGTCCCTGTATTGTGTCTTACTTTGTGCTGCAAATTATACTGAGTTCTGTGCTTTGTACTATCCTGCTGCTCATTCTTAATAAGAAAACAGGATTATTATAGTGGCTAACACTGCGCAACATAAAAAAAAAATAAATAAATCCATTATGCAGCAGTTCCACTCTGTGAAGCTGTTGGTAAATTGAAAATAATACATTTCACTTAGGGATTCTTGATTATTGTATAGCTGTTGTGCTAAAGCCTGTCTTCAGTGCATTTTAGTACTTCTCTGTGTGTGCAATCTGTGATGCAGTTGCTAATATATAAAATGTCAAATTGTGAAGTCATTGCATTAGTAAAAGTCAGTAATTAGTAATATTTGAAATGAAAACTCAAACTTCTTTAAGACAGTAAATTTTCTTTAATTAGTAGCCTTCCTTCTTACTTCTTCAAGTAACCTGTTCTTCAGTGGGAATTCTACTTGGAAACTAATTCCATGTAGGCAACTTCTCCATGTTTTTAAACTCTTTTTGAAGTATGCATCTGATGAGTTTCAGTTTATGAAGTAGTATGAGGGTTTAGTTTTGTCTGAAATAGTATTTGCTATGGAAAACTAATAAAATTCTGGGAAAAAGGGCACATAATTTACAAATGTTATAAAACAAACTCTAGAAAACCATAGGTGGAACAATCAGCATTTGTCAAAACTGTAACCATGGATGTTCCCCAGTGACAATGTAGCTTTTATTAACTATGAAATTGATACAGTTCTGTAAACTTGGAACAGTTTACACTAGCTCTGCACTAATTTATTTGATAATAGCTGTTGATAACTACAGTACTGTGATTGTGATCTTCTTTGGTATATATATAATATGCCTTTTTTTTCTTTGAGCCTCACTTGTCAGCTGCATTCCTTCCTCTGAGCTATGCACTGTTCGTACTGTATTGGAACAACTTAAAAATTTCATGCTAAGATTATGGTTTTGACCTGTTAAATGTGTGAGGTGTTTAACAACATCCAACACACCAAATTATCACACATATTAAAATAAAACTAAATTTGTAATATTGTTGCAACAGGTAATGCTCAGTGACCAAATAACATTTTTCTGAACAGAGGAACTGAAGTATGCCTGTATTGCCTGTATCAGGAAGAGCGTGGGGAGTAGGACCCGAGACGTGATCATCCCCCTGTACTGGGCACTGATGAGGCCCCACCTCCAGTACTGTGTCCATTTTTGGGGTCCCTACCATAAAAAAGACATTGAGGTGCTGGAGCGGGTCCAGAGAAGAGCAACAAAGATGGTGAGGGGTCTGGAGAATAAGTCTTATGAGGAGAGGCTGAGGGAGCTGGGGTTATTCAGCCTGGAGAAAAGGAGGCTGAGGGGAGACCTTATTGCTCTCTACAGCCACCTGAAAGGAGGGTGTATAGAGGCGGGGGTCGGTCTCTTCTCCCGAGTCACAGATGACAGGACAAGAGGAAACGGCCTCAAGTTATGCCAGGGGAGGTTCAGTCTGGATATTAGGAAAAAAATTTTCACTGGAAGGGTTATCAGACATTGGAATGGGCTGCCCAGGGAGGTGGTTGAGGCATCATCCCTGGAGGTGTTCAAAAGACGGGTTGATGTGGTGCTGGGAGGCATGGTTAATGGTGGTGTTGCATCTTGTTTGTTGTGTGGGTGTTTATTTTTGTCAGAGTTAGTTGACGGTTGGACAAGATGATCTTGAAGGTCCCTTCCAACCTAGAAGATTCTATGATTCTATGAAATGTTGATAGAGAATATCATCTTGTCTCTGAAGTGTTTTTTTGATAAGTGCTAGAGGATCTGACAATGAAATTTAATATTATTGCAGCAATTTAATATTGTTGTAGCAAATAAAGTATGCAAGTAAATCTACTTCCTCTTTTTGCCATTTTTACAGCTGAATTTGAATGAGATTTTTTTTAACGTAAAAAGGTACTTATAGGAGATGGATATTAGCTTATTGTAAGAGTTTCATTAGGCTGCAGTCCAGTCCAAAAGATCTAATTGATCAGTATTTATGGAGTCAGGAGATCTTGGTCATCTCTCTTGACTTCTTTTGCTCCATTGATATTTTTTGAAATGGAAAAAAAATCCAAATATGATGCATTATACATGAGATAGAAAACAAGGAACTCACATGGTTTTGTCTCTACATCAGTTGAGGCAAAATGAGATATTATTAACTGTCTGTGTTTACAGCATAAATGGACACAAAAGTTTGTTTTCATGTTGATGAATCAATATATAGAAAATGCAATAGTACAGACGTGTTGCTGCTGGGACGCATGCTGCTGTCACACTGCTTTGCTGTGCTGTTTTGGTGGATCCAAGAAGGCTTTTGAGGGAAAGAGTGAGGAAACCAGTGGAAAGCAAGGACCGTCCCCTCCCTCAGCGCTCTAAGCAAAACTGGTGAATAAAAGAGAAAGAGCCTCATTTTCATACTTCCTATGACCAAAAGTAAGCTACAGCACACAGGGTGAGACTCACCAGCAGGCAGCACTTCATCAGGTGGGGATAATGCTTTTGGGAGGGAGACAGGATACCGCTCAGCACAATGGGGCAGCACGAAGGCAATAAATAGTTTCAAATGCTAGAGGCTGGGGAAGGGGCTCTGGCTGGCTTGCATTGCTCATGCTAGTTTAACCTTAGGAGTAACGTGTGTTACGCAAATGTGCAGAGAGGCACGGAGTAAAATATCTTACTGTCACTGTACAACCTGTAGCCAACATGCCATGGGAAGCAAGGTCAGTTGTGTGTTACATGGGTGCCAGAACACAGGCACTTTGCAGGACAGCAGTGTTCAAATGATGCTGTAGCTTGTACTGATGCAGTATCATATTAGCTTTTCCAATTTGTCTCTCCCTCTGTCCCCGTAGCTGTGGTCACTCGTAATTTGAGAGGCGTGAAGCGGAAAGAATACTGAAGGTAGGAAAACTTTTACTTTTTTCTCTCTTTCTGCCATCCACCCTCTGATCCAGTACTCAGTCTCTGCCTCCCTCTAATACCCCGTAATACATTTTTCTCGAAATCCCTTTTGCTTTTCTGCACCCAGCATCCTTTTGTTACAGAAACAGTATTTGAAATTATTTTTTTGACCCTTCATTTAATTGTAAGAAACACCTACAGATTTTTAGCTATTGCTTTCAAAGACTTGCACTAAATAGAGAATTCTGAGATTTACATTTTGCTGGTGACAAAACTGAGGCACAGAGGGATGGTGTGATTTGCAAAGAATTAATCTCCTCCCCCTAGGCTGACCCACACAGGCCTTCTAGGAGCATCTTATTTCGATCTATATTAAATGGGAGTGAATGGAGAGCTGTGGCCCATAGACTGTGGAAATTCTGACTTTACTGTTGTAATGGGCTTTTTTTTCTCCTGATTTCTGTTGCCTACTCTGTATTAACATTTCAGAGATGTCCACAATGGTGTGCAATTTCTCTGTTCGAAAGAAAGAGGTGGGAAGAGAACAGTGGTCCTAAATTTCTCAGACCACCTGTGCGGTTAGTGTGCCATTCTGGTTCATAAATCATGTTATTTCCATTAGGCTGGGTCTGCAGGGGGAAAGAAAGGGTATTTTACACTTCTTCCACCTGACAGAATCCAACAGAAGCTATACCCTGCACCTGGCTATTTACCAGCTTCTCTGCTCCTAAACCATAGTATTTGGTTAGTGACTTATTAACAAACCTGAACTGGTCACACTTATGGGATTGTTTGTAAACTGATGACAGCACCACCACAGCATTTTACTAGCTGGTTCTTGTTTGCCAGGCCTTTTAAAAGCAGTATTTCCAGAAATTTTAGATACATAGCATATTCTCTATATGTAATGTTTGCACATGCATGATTGTGTTATATATATAAAATGAAATCTAGATTAGCTAGTAGAAAACAGATAAAGGGCTTGTTTCAAATTTATTGGAATATAAACCATGCTAGAGCTGCTTGAAATACCCCAAAACTGCATTCTGTACTCAGTGTTAATGAACTTTCTCCAGATGCACAGCCCTATGTACCTATTAATGCAGAATATAGAGGTTTATTTCCTCTTAAGTACAATCTTAACTAAAAGAACTTGGTTTTGGATGATTAGCTGTCTGTCTCTGGAGGGCACTAGGGTGCTGGTCTACTCTAATACTGGAAATCATATTTGTCTTTTTTGGGAGGATCATCCCAGAGAACTGCAAACCACTGCAGATCCTGCAGCATGGACATAGCTTTAAAGAAAAATTTGCAAAAGGTGTTGAACTCTAGTGGGACTTTCAGACTGGCTGGGTGACCCACATCATTCTAGCAGTAGCCATGTAGCTATGAAGATCCTGTTGCCACTTGGTTATGCTTCCAGAGCCTTAAATTCCTTACTATACATGACCACCAGGAACATAAATATCCTGAAGGTCTCAAAGGGTAAGAGGACTTCCAAAGCCAGGACATATTTGCTTTTAAACCTCTATCTTGTGTGCGCGTCCATTTGTTTACTGCAGGATTTAGTTTATGCCGTACGTGAACCTTTGAGTGCAGGAATGTTTGATGTTTCACTTCAAAGCTATGCCTTTGGATGACTGAGGGTAGAGTCCAACCCTTAGCTGGTGTAAATCCCTACAGCCTGAGTGAAATCTACAGTTGTGTTGACTTGTATGGGAGCTGATATTAAATACAGCTGCTTCTCCTGTGTTCCCCAGAAGCCCATGCTCCATAGCCACCAATGCCCTTGTCATCTATCCTAGTGAAGTAAAGCAATTATGAAATTAGCACAAAGTTTCTAGTTTCTCCTAGAGAATAACGTATGCCTACATCCTAGAACAGAGATTCCTGGAAAAAGGACTGTCAGTGCTCCAGCTTCCAGCTGAAGTGTGACCCACCCAGTCTCACTGGTGTACCTGGCCAGTCTCAAGGGTGGCTATCTAATATTGGGAATCAAATATTGGCTGATATTTTTATGTTGATATTTGAAACTCTGCCCGTCCATCAATCTAGCACTTGCAATGAAAAAATCAATTACAAAACTTATGTGTAAATGTTCTCCACCTCCTCCTCTCAGGCATTCACTAATGAAATAGGATCAATGTTCCCTTTTAGATCCTTTCCTCCTGCTCATCTTTTGGCCCTGCCCCATTGATGGAAAGCCCAGGAACAGAGATAGGTCTCGCGTGTGAATCCTGCTCCTCTAAGAGGAACTTGTTGTTTGCTGTCTCTAGCAACTTTTTCCCTTTCTTCTGCACCTCTTACATAAAATTTGCAACAAGGAAGGAATTAATGCATGCAAAATAAACCAGGGTATAGCTCAACCTTGTGCAAAACAAAGACACGTTGGGAAATATATGGTGCAGGCATCCTATTCTTGTAGAAATGTGCTAGCATATTTACTGCTCTTCTCTGCTCCCCTCTTGCATGAATGTTTCCCAGAAAAATGAATTTTGCTATTCTGTCTCTTTCCATTGTGCTCCGAAAAATGCTGTACAGTTGCTCCAAGAGCAAACTCTCATAATTGGATCTAGATGGCAGCATGTTGTATTTCTGAATGTGTAAATGGGATGTCATGGCTGAGAAATGCAAAACTGTCAAGTGTCCATTTACTAATACCAAGTAGCTCTATGCTAGGCTGACCACAGAAATACCTCTTTCAGTTTCAAGTGTTTAATATATTTCATATCCTGACAGCCTCCTATTATGGATTACAGACTTTTCTTGTACCTTATGAGCCAGAGCCCCATTCACTGATAATGAATCCCAGAATACTCGGGCCCTTAATGCAGCTGTTTGTGCAGCAGCACAAAAAGGAAGCTGGGAGTGAGATTTTTGTGTTGACAAAGCACTAATTTTAATAATGACAAATTGTTCCTCTAGAATTCAGCACTATTCATATTCATGGCCCTCTTGCTACTGAAGCAATACCATTTATATGCCTGAAAAACGCTTCTTTACTTTTACTCTATTTCCACTCTGCACATCTTTCTATATTTTAGTGTTCTTGACAGGATAATCAAATATTTTCCAAACATGATATCTTTAAAGAAAGCAACAAAGGCAGTGTTTGGAAAGAAACATTTTTGTCTTTGATTGAAAGCGAAACAAAACCATTGAATGGCGCTTTATTTCCCATGTCCATATTCATTACCGTGTCTGTATTCCACCCAAAGCGCTCCCAGCGATGGGAGGGGAAGCTGCTGTCGATCGATGGTGGTACATGGCCTTGGGACTGCTCTACAAATACTGTAGGGTATCTATGTTGTTTTAACATTCTCTATTCAAAGAGCAAAATTGTTTCTCATTTACCCAGGAACACTTTCTACTTTTGCATTATTTAGTTGGTATGATTAAATGAATTCTTTATTATTGACAGAAAAATCCTGTGCATTGTTCCTTTCCCTATGAGAATAAAAATTTATTTTTATTTTCTAATATCTACCCAAGTCTTACTTCTAAAATAAATGCTAAATCATGACCACATTCAAACACAGCAACTGTTTCCCAAGTTATATTCATCTTTGATATCCCTAATGAGTGAGGTCTTAGATGAAGAACGCTAGTTAGGATGTCCCACTCCATTAGTTTGCTTGTTTTTTTTAAAGCCTGTAATTAAAAAAAAAAAGCGTGTGGGTTTTTTTTTTTGTTTAAGATTAGGGCATGCTTTCAGAGCCTGTGAAAAAATAACTGCTTCTGTTGGTGACTTTACACAATCAGTGCATAGCCACATTAGGGTGGAAAAACTGAATGGATTTTTTTTATGTCTATTCATTTGTCACACTTGTATAAGTGATCAGCAGTACATCTAATTGTGGCCAAAGTTTAATGAAAGCTGTGCAAATGTGATGCTACCAGTTACTTCTGTGGGCCCCATGAAGTCTTTGCAGAAGTCTAGAGCAATTCAATCCTCTTGTTATAAGCAAACATTTTCTTTTTTAAGTGAAATTCATGACATAAGAATTTTTTTTTGTTGCCATCTGACTTCTTTAGACTATAAACTTCCTATAAAAAAAAAAAATCTATTTAGTTCAGACTCAAGAATAAACCCAACTTCAAAATACACAAATGACCCAGGTGAAAATGGATTTGGGTACTATTGTCTTAAGTCAGATTTGTACACCAACCATTTCTGACAGAATAATAAAAGTATCATCAAATATACATCTCTGAGAAGTCTCATACGGTTTTGGTCTTCAGTTTTCAAAGATGATCACAGGAATTTGTGTAAGGACATAGCCATCAATAACCCTTTTCCTTGATGGTATATATTGCTTGCTCCTTGTTAATTCTATCAAATAACTACAAAATACTGGTCGAGGCTGTCAACCTCTTTAGTCATAATCCTCTGCAGATAAAAATCAGTTCAGCTTCAATTATTTTGTGCCAATGAATAATGTGAGTATTCCTTGGCATCGGTTTATGATACCAAATTACATTCTGCTCTGGCTGAGAAAATCATGAAGCTTTTTCTATTACTGCACTGAAATAATGATAACTCTCCCTTAACGTTCTTAATGTTGCAAATATTGTCCTGACAGTACTGCCATCACAGAAGGAGGGCTGGCCTGAGCTGATGGGTGAATGACCACCAGGGCCCAGCGCCAGTCCAAGGTCTTCTGCAGTGTCTTTGAATGGTGTGCCATAGGCAGCGCCATATCACAAGTCTTGTATTTATCACAGCGTGGAAAAATGCAAAAATTATTCTAAATAATACACTGTGCCTCCCCTGTATGTGTGGATCAAGTAAAATGTTTACTTTTGGCTCTGTGGAAATGAAATAATGACAGCACTGTATATTTGGGCCCCTCGCTACAGGAGGGACACTGAGGTCTAGAGAAGGGCAACGAAGCTGGTGAGGAGTCTGGAGAACAAGTCTTATGAGAAGCAGCTGAGGGAGCTGGGGTTGTTTAGCCTGGAGAGAAGAAGATTGAGGGGAGACCTTATCACTCTCTATGTCTACCTGAAAGGAGGTTGTAGTGAGGGCCGAGTCGGATCTCTTCTCCCAAATAACAAGTGATAGGACAAGAGGAAACTGCCTCAAGTTGCACCAGGAGAGGTTTAGATTTGATATTAGGAAAAATTTCTTCACTGGAAATGTTGTCAAGCATTGGAACAGGCTGCCCAGGAAAGTGGTGGACACACCATCATGTGTGGGGGGCCAGTGCACATGCGTGTGTATGGGGAGATGACAGATGATAGCTGAGTGCTCAGGCTGGAGCCATGACCATCAACCAGCCTGCAGGCTTTCCTGCTTCTGCCCTCACCAAGTTTTCCCACTGCTTATTTCTAGGGGAGGGCCAGATATGTGTATGGTTGTTGATAAATGCCTAATATCTAATTAAATAATGAGATGTTTGAGTAGCATGTAGATATTACAGATAATCCAGGAGGGATCACTTTTTAGCACAGATTAAATATCTCTGCAACAAAGCTAATTGCTTTTCCAGAATTTCCAAAATATCTTATGGGGCCTCTTACTTGTGTGAGTGGAAAATAGTCAGAAAATGTCTTCCTGTTTGACTTTTATTTTAATGGAAATAAACAGTGCTCTCATTACTTTGAAGAAATCTAAATACGATGCTTATGTTTTAAGCAACATTAAACCTTAGTTATGTGGACCGCAGAGGATATGATGAGATATAATTAAGAGAGAGTTTGCGCTACTCATGTAATATGTGCATGGCTCCGATTCCTGGGTAAGAGAAGGAGACTCTGCCACTCAGGAATCTGTGTAAAAAAACTAGACAGCATTCAGCCACGAGAGCCGGTGGTGGCCAGGCTGCCAAACAGCTAATCACAGTGGTAATAAATATTTATGAACACTGCATTTGAGCCAAGCTGTGTGCTTGACTCGAGTCTCTTTGCATAGACACTGTGGGTCACCAGGGAATGTTCCGTCAAATTTATCTTCCCTGTGATGACCTGGGGTTAAATTTTGTCATCTCACAGCTTGGAGATGTCCCCTGGCTACTCTGGAAGGTTCCAGGGAAGAAAATATTTCTAGGCAGGAAGAAACCAGTCCTGAAGTGAACATGGACTTCAAGGGTGGTGACCTGACCACCTTAAAGCATTAATACCTGTAGAGGAGTCCCAGTATTTCAGACCGTGGTTCAATACACCGGGCCAAGATGCAAGTTGGTCTATTCGCTTCAACAGGACTTCCATAAGTTCAATAGGAACCTGACCTAGTGACAGTGCTTTTACTTTTTAACTGGATCTTCAATCATTTTTCTCTCTGTTTACCCTTCCAATCAGTGAGTTAAACCATAATCTTCTGAGCTGGCTGACCTTTGGAAGAAGCGTGCTCATGTATCTGCTAATGACAAATAATGGTCAAAATTATTACTTGTTTGGATAAGTGTCCATAAATGACTATTTCTCTGACATTTCTCTTTATAGATGTGCTTAAATAAGATCTGGTTCTAACTGTTTTGAATGATGGAATGAATTATGCCTATTATCATTAACGTGGCACTTCATAGTCTCCAGGTAGAGGAAGGTAAAGTCTCTCAGAGCAATACTGACATTCGTTATGGAAATTAGTGCCCAGGACCCTGCACTGCACACAGAATTGTAGGACAACCATAAATCATTCAGTCTAAACTGAGTCCTCTTATAAACGCTGAATAAGAGTTTTCACCAGGATACTTTTGCTAAGACTGCGAAGAAAGAAGTGCCAGGCAAGTTGGTATAGACTGGAGATGCAGGAAATTTATAATTTGTTTTTATAACTGTTCTTCTGTCATGTTGCTATTCTAGCAGTTTTCTGAAGAGCTGACTGCTCTATGTTATATAGTATTCATAAATGATGATTAATTAATCCATTTTAGTAGCCTACTCTGAGCAAACAAACCTCAGAGTTAATTTAATTCTCCACTCTTGGTTTCAGAGGAAAAAAAATACAGCATTTTCAGTTCACTAGAGGATATAATATTCTCAAATCAGCCACTTTCCAATTAATTTTGAATGGCGAACACAGCAAGGAAATTTTGTTCTTGTCCATTTACTTCTATTAAGGATTCATTTTCAATAATCAGAGAATTCTGAGTCAGCTCATTTTTACCTTAAAGGCTTGCTCCTGACAGTTTAATAAATTATTGTATGGTGTGTGCTTGAAGGTAACAGATTCTTTTTCTCTTTACCCAATAACCCTCTTGTTGACACACAGTCATTTATTACTATTTCTGCCATCACCTAACTTGCTGGGACGTAATTCTGATAAAGTACCAAAACACATGGTGTTGGAGTATCAGCTTTTATGAAGGAGGAAAATGTTGTAAAAGAAAGGAGATGTGTTATTATTGAAATATTTTCTTCATGCTTTGAGTTTCAAGCTAATTTGTTTCTAAATATGCTGCTGAAGGCTTGAGTTTCTATGGCATAATATTTTCCCATACAAGCTCTTTGCAGCTGGAGTAGCCATGTGGGATGAAGGAGAAAAGAACAATTTACAAAGGGGAAAAAGCCTAAGCAAGATTGGAGTGGATTTAATCATACACCTCAAGTTGGAAGATAAAAGTGGCTTTGACTTCTATGTTAAAATATTTCTATCATGTTATCAGTGTTTACAGGTCTTCTAGTTGCAAAAAGAAATATCTTTAGGGGAAGGGGTGATTGTGCTGTAGATACAGGCACTTTTGTAGTGTACTGTCTTTGAAAAAAAATGTATATTGGTTCTGTTGAACCTTAATATGTGCCGTGGCAGGAAGAAAACAGAAGTGTTTAGGATGCCCGGCATGTGTGGGATGTAAGTATTTTTCTGAATAAAGGCAAGATACTACCCTCTTCCTCAGGCAAAAGATAATGACTATGTCCTGCAGTTATACTGCCTGCCCTAGCAGCTCTGGCTGGATGTCCCTGGGATGCCAACCCCTGTGGTCCTCTCTACAGGGGTGAGCATCTGGTCACTCTCTTGTGCTTCACTGTAACGTTCACGTACATGTGGAAAAATGGTTCTTTACATTCTCCTGGCAGGTTAATGGGCCCCTGTAGAAAGAAGAATAAGGGCCAACTCACCGTCTTTTTTCATTTGACTTGGTATGTTTGTGAGTATTAAGACGAATTCTGACATAGCTGGTTAATAACAAAACCCCCTTTTAATTTGGTAGAATGAACATACCCCTCTTCTCGTGTTGGAGAGGGACAAGCCTGTCCATACAGGCAGTAGCCTACTAATTATGGCTCAACAAGTATTGACATTTTTCTAGCTTGCTTTCTTTTTCCTGTTCCTGAAATATGCTGAGATGGTCTGCTCACAGGGCCCTTAGTAGAACTGCATTATGAATTACTTCTGGCTTGCAGTGTATTTCCTATAATGCCCAAGGTTATTTTTTATTCTTTCTACAGCTATGCTCAGAGAAACAAAGCAAATAAAAAGAAAAATATTATTAACATTCAAGATGTTTCATAATAACACTCCCAAATCTCTTGTGGAAGGTATAAATTAACCCCTCTCTGCATTTACTTTTCATATTCTGAAGCAATAATGTGTGATTCTCATCTGTTTTTGTGATGAGTGAGAGCAGGAAACAAGAACAAAATGTTCAAAGTATGGCACAGGCGGGACACACAGACTCTAGATCTAACAGGCTGGAAATGAACAATAACCCTTTAGTTACAGTGAGAGTTTAAAAATGTAAAGACGTGTAAGTGGCCTTCAAAATTAAGTGTCCCATGACACTTACAAAGAATATGCCTATCTCTGCAAGCGTGACCAAGACTTGTTCAAAGTTAGAATAATAGTGTACCTTATTATGGACTGTCTGTAGCTTCTCCTGAGTTGCGTTCTAAGTTACCTTTCAATCAGAAGTCTGATTTCATTCTCAACAACCAAATTCCCACAAAAGAAGCTAATCTTCCTGAAATTCATATGTCACATTTCATTTCAAGTGAAAGCTTCTTAGGGATGTTGGATTGAAGTAGGAAGAGGAGTTTAAAGAAGTATTTAACTTTTCCCTTTTTCTGCTACTTTTCTTTTTTCAACTTCAAAAATGGCTTGATCTGTCAGTTGCAAATATGTCTTATTTTGTTAGCTTTGTGGAAAAAACATATTTTGTGCAGCGTATGCATGTGTCTCCAGATACTATGTGGTGATGCAGGTAAAGAGGTTTACATATATATAAATAAAATGCAGGAATGGTCTGTGCAAGTTCTTTATGGCGGAACTCTGAAAAGGAGACAGTGGGAGACTGAATTAAAACACCCCGTGAGAAGGGGAAAGGAAGAGTTAGTCCAACCAAGTTCATGTGTCTAACAAGGAGGAAAAGGAAAGAAGAATAGGAGAAGAGAAGCATGTAATGAATTTAGGCACTGGGTATAAGTAACGATCTGATCCTTCCTAGAGATCTTAAATTTAACCACATCTCTAGGGATATCTGACCTTCTTGGTACAGGCTACAGAAAACCTTAATTCAGCTGTGACCAGGATAGAGGAGGGAATGTCTTGAAATAGTGGGGGTCTTGTACCAGATTTCATTTTCTGCAAGCTCTTTCACTGTTTGAATGTGGCCGAAGATTGGGTCACACTTGGCAAGAAACTGCTCTTGCATACACAGCAAGGTCTACCACTACTTCGGTTTCAAGGTTAACTTGACACTGTCTCCTCTGAAGGGCTTGGTTGCTGCAGACCCAAAATAGGGCTAGAGTGGAACAGAAAATGGAAGGGGGTGGAGATGTTAAGGGCTATCCATTAGCTTTTCAAGGTGAACAGATAATGAGAGAAAAACGCATCATACTGGCAAGTAAAGCTAATTAACTGACTACTCAACTAAGCAAGTGGGTCTTGCTGGTTCTTTTCCCAAGCCTGGTGCACTTATTTTTCCTTAGCGTTCGGCTGAGGTGCCTTTTGTGCTGTCACTTGCTGGCTTAATAAAAAGCTCTCTGGTTTAAAGAGATTTTTTTTTTAGGAGGAATTACTCTCTCTTGTTTGTAGGGGCGATAATATTTAGGGCTGTATTTATTAGCTTATCTTGGCTGTTAAACGTTTATGACTGTTCTTTATCGTCTGTGAAGCAGGGGAGTAAAGGAGACGAGCTAGAAAATAGATACTGGAAGACCTTGTGGATGCTGCAGATGTGATATATAGAACAATTTGTAAAAGCATGCTTTAAATACGTCAGAGCATTTCTCAGGAGACTGAATGAAGGGCAATGGTCAGAGAAGAGGGACTGAACCCACTTAGTTTTGAGCCTGACATTTGGATGTGGAAAATCGTTCTCAAATTTGAACTCCAATGGAGTTCCCTAACTTTTCTTATGAGAAACCTGCTTTTTGCTACTGCAAGTATTTAGCTTTGGGAACTGTATTTTATGAATGTTTTGTTAATTATAAATTTTCATGGTTTACATTTTGAGGCAAACCAAGGGATTTGCTCTGTTCCTTCCATTTGCTTGCTCTGCTTCATGCACTGTGTTTGTTCGTGAGAGTGGTTGATGTGACGGTGAGTTTCCCTTAGAAAATATGTTGCTTTGATGAGCACATCACAGCTTTCATACCAAAGCTCTCTTTCAAAAAAGATAGGGTACCTTAATGCAGGTTGATTTTGATGCCAGTTGTCTTTCTCTGCTGAGTATGTCAAAGACAGAAGTGCATATCAAGTTGGTTAACATTTGATGGGAAGGTATTAAATAAAAAAGGGCAAAGGAGAGGAATATGGCACAGCACTGGTGAAGTGAACAAAGAGGAAGGGGGGATTTGCAAATATATTCTGGGAACAGATAAAGTTATTCTAAAGGGCAGTTAAGCTATGTAAATAATAAGTAGAATAAAAACATGCTGGAAGTGACTGAAATGTTGAGTTCCTTGAAATGCCATAAATTTTTTTGTAGTTATATAACCAAATGAAGCAATTTTTTTTTAAAAAAAATCTTTGAAAGCACCTCAAAGCACTGCCAAAAGGTTAGAAAGAACTGGCAAGGTTTAGGAAGAGAGAAAAGGAAATGGTGCTGTTTGAAATATTTTTAAAAGTAAATAAATTTTAAAGAGCCTTAAGTTGGCTTTTTTTTTCTGTTGAAGCCGTGGAATGCTCTACACCTGCAGAAAACCTAAATATTTTTTCACAAGGGATCGGGTTGCTAGAATGCTGGTCAGAGCCAGAGAATTTTGTGTTATGTTTACAGAGCTGGGTAGTGTTATATTCAGAGTAAGGGCATGGTATTCTTGTCTGATGCTCTTTGGTATTAAATCCCTGGCTTTGAATCTATATCTTGAGTAGCACTGTAATTTCTTGAGTAATAACGTACTCTCTTGTTTTAAGATATAACTACAATTAATACAGACATACGTGCTGTCACAGCACAGTGGTAAGAATCCTAGTCTTGCAAAAAGTTTTATTTTACTATCAAAATTAGATTATGCAAAAAAGCACTTTTGTTGTAAAACTTATTAAAAATTTTTGATTGATTGAAATTTTAATGTATCTCCTCCCCCGCCTCTTCCCTTGCTTATTTTTACTG
>JAOXJK010000032.1:4123393-4136003 GCA_025774025.1 Xenus cinereus
GGTAGTTTTGCTGCTTTATTTTCACCACTGACATAAAAGTGTTGATGCTATGACCTTTAGGAGTTCTGTCATAATTAGGGTTTAGTGAATAACTGATTTGTGATTTGTTTGTCAAACCACAAAGTAAATAACATCCATGACAGTAACAACATAACACCGATTGAACATCTAGCTTTGGTCTAGGAAGGGAGGAAAAAAATATTTTGGTTGAATGTTTCATTGCTTTTCTTGTATCAAATAGTAAAGGAAAACTCCAACACCCACAGTAATGTCTCATTTTCTGTCCTAAACTGTATGTGTATTTCTTATTTGTAAATACATCTGAAGGTCCTTGTTACTGTTCTAAGCCTCCAAATGAACAAAACCCTTCAAAAGGTATCAATCCAACTCCTCTCTGAAAGAGTTGCGCTTATTTAGGTTTATTTCAAACCCGGTCTGTTCGCTGAGACTTTTTCCACTAACTTTAACGAGCTTTGCTTTGAAGTGTTTATGCAAAGAATAACCCCAAACTCTAGAGTTGAGCAGCCTTCTGCATTAGCTGGATCCTAGAAAGGTTTGGCTGGGATTCTTGTAACCCTCAGTAAAACTCAAAGCAAAGTTGGTCTGATTTCCATCTGTCCTGGTGGAATTTATCCCTCTTCTGCATACTATTAAATCATCTCTGCCAGACATGACTCATCTTTAGCATTCATAAATTAGAAAGCAAAAATATCTCTCTGAGCCATAGAGTATTCAGTAGAAGCCATTTTAACAACAAAAGCAAAAAATCCACCGGCAGATCCCCTTGACAATCTCTCTGCAAACTCTTTACCCAATGCAATGTCACTTGGGCATTTTCTGATTTAAGCATCCAGGTGGTATTGCTTCATGGAAGTGCAAACTTTTTTGGGATATCAGCTTAATACTTATTTATAATATATTTGCTGGAATTGCTAACTCCAACTTAAGTAATGGATTAGGGTTTCTGTAGACCACTTGCTTGTCAACGGCTTAGCAGGGGATAAAAGATAATTTGTCAGTAGCCTTCACTGTTGCGTGTTCTAAAGTTAGGAAAGGCTAACAGATATTGAGTTCTTGCCTTATTCAAGTTTTAGTTGCAGGTTCCTTACCTCATGCAAAAACTTCATTATATCCCACCTGCTCCCTGACAGGGCCCTGTTGGGAACTTCTCACGTGTGAAGTACATGGAATATATACTCACAGAAGAAATAGTGTTGAAGTGAATGTAATCAGTGTCGATGACACTGCTTGCCATTATTATTGAGAGTTGTGCTCTGACCCTAAATTGGTTGTAAACAAATTCTTCCTATTCGATACATTATAACTATTTAGTAAATTTGCTTCCCCACATTTAATATTCTTGAAATGTACTTCAGTAATCAAACTAATTGAAAAAAATGGTTAATCAAAGCTTGATTATTTAAATTGTGTTCCTACTTGCCCTTGTTTGGGGGGATGGGATAAAAGATTATAAACGTATGGCATAACAGCCTATGTAAACAGGAACTTCTCTGTGCTTTTACAACCCATTGTCTCTGCTGAAATCCTATTAAAAACACAACTACAAATCAAGTTACTGCTTTGTGCCTGGAGACCCTGGTCTGCATCATCCAAGTGAGGCATTTTCCTGAAGAAAGCAGGTTCGTAGTGCACATGTCATGCCTATGCAATAAGAAGAACCATGATCTATCACCTGTGATTGAACTCTTCTGGTGGCTGTTTCAGTTCAATGCAATTGACCTGTTCAATGTATAGGTGCAAATGCAGGGAAAACATTAGATCCATGGTTATAGGGTTGAAAAGCAGGCAGAAGTCCTAGAAGTTGGCGTTTATGTTGACTTCGGTTCAGTTGTGCCTCGGCTGCTATTCATGCTAAAGTTTATTCATCCACTTATTGTTATCTGTGTCTCATCAGAACAGCTTGTGTCACTGCTTATTTACAGACTTTCAGGTTTCTGTTTCTTCACCCCGACATCCAAAGTTAGAAGGCCAGAAATAGCTGACTTTTATTTTGTGTTAGACAGCTAAATAGCTGTAATCCACAGCAAAAGGTGGTGGTGTACTGATTTTAATCAAGGCACTGTGATTTTTTGTAAAATTTGAAACAGTCTGAAAGACTGTCTTGAAGTCTGTGTTTGTGGGAAACCTGTAATATTTTAGTTTACTGGAGAGTAAAGTATGGCTTTTCACTTGCCTCAAAATAGCTGTGGACATGAACTGAACTGTTCTCAGCTGTACTCTTGTCCTCCCTGACTAGTGAATGTATATGGTACTGGTTGGTGTAAAGGGGCAACTGTTGGACTCATAAGGTCAAAGAAACTGGTAAATCAAGCAAGGTAGCTGGTGATGGATGGTGAAGCGAAAGAGGAGCCAAACTATTCAATACCTCTTTGCACTTTTTCAGCTGGTGGTGTTAGTCTACTTTGTAGTAATCTGGAGATTCACCCATGTGTCTCTTCAACAAGGCAAACTGAAAGTGAGAAAAGGTGATGTTTGATGGTTGATGGTTTCTTTGGTGTTTTTTTTTTTTTTTTTTGCATTAGTATTCCAACAGCTTTGGTCGTTTCCATGCGGTTTTAGGAGATTTCTTACAGTAGCGATGCTTTGTTTGTAGGTGAGGGTGTGAGATGTGGAGTGTCATGCTCCTCCATATCCACTCATGGAGTAAGCTGATGCCTACATTGCTCCCACCACATAGCGTTTCTGCACATATAGCTCAAAAATATAGCAATAATTTTCTACATCTGTTTTTAAGAGTCTGAAATAGTGCGAGAACTATATTGTTGCTTTAGAATGATGTTTTTATGCATGAGACCGGTAATGTGTGTTGAACACTCAAGGACATAGTGCAAAATAGCGGGAAGACGTGAGGACTGAAAGCCTACTGGGGATGGTGTTGGAGGTCTGCAGAGAGCCAAAGCCAACGCAGCCTTGCCTGGACTGACTTTTGGGAACAGTCCCTAAAATGAACCATCCTCAAAACTCAGGTCCCCTATTTTGATTTGGGGGAAACCAGGTAGCTGCCTCCAAAAGAGAAGCCAGGAGTAAACAGACACTTGTGCAATATGTGGGAGACCAGCCCTCACCATAGCTACTTTGGGAAGATGTCATTGAACTGCACAGCCTGCTTTATTTTTTGTTTAAAAAAGTATATTAACAATTATTTATGGGTTGATTTGTTTTTATAGGGAAAGCATATAGATTTTCAAGCATCTAAAGCTAAAATGTTGTTACATCACATTTAACTTTGAATTGTTGCCCAACTATTGGTAGGATCATCTACAGAAACATACCACTGGAAAGAATGGCAAAGGGAACAAAAAGCCAACCCAAAACCAGAAAGGAGACACAGGCAACAACCACAAACAAACTTGCTCAGAAACCCTCTTCTAACTTCTAGCCTACTTGATGATCAAGAAGGCACCTCATAAAATGATAACAAAGTGATCATCTGCTGTAGTTGAAGAAAGGGCTCTGTGAAACTAGATATTCCTTTTTTCTTTGTTTTTTTTTTTCTTCCTTTTCTCTCCCCTGTGCTTTTTGAACCAGGTGGGGGTAGTAAACAACACTGTGCACCACAGAGCAGATAAGCGGCTGTATAAGGAGATTTCTAACCCAATCTTGGATTCTGGAATAGGAACTTTTATGGTAATAACACACATAATTTGTATGTAACTTCAGTTGTCATGGTAGCCTGCCAGTGGTGTGAGAGTGCACATGCATACATTCTCTTTCTACAAGCAGAAATAGTTTTATACTATCTTCACCCTCCAGAAGAAGTTCCACTTTCCTCTTGCTGTAGGCACATAACTCGTGCTAATGCCAGTAACATTATTCAAATTCAACCGAATTTGCCATTGACCAGTGGAATAGGCGCTCTGCTGATCACGTTAACAAGATACCATTGATTTTTATATACTAATCTGTAAACTTTTTCAAGGTAACCACCAAAACACTATGCCTTCTTTTACACAGAATAAAATAAAGGTCTTCCCATTTGTTCATTTGTGTGCTGTCCAAACTTGCTATCTAAAAAAAAGAAGGGTGTATGACCATAGATGATTTTATTTCCTACTCGCACCAGTTTTATTCTGAGATAAGGCTAGATTTTGCTTTTACTGTTGTCAGTCAGTGCATATTTCATAGAGTAATGTACCAACCTGACTTGAATGATGGTGGAGTTTTGCCGTATATCTTACTTCAGCTCATACATGATTAAATTATATTTCTTCCTGTCTGAATAAGCACTTATATTGGAACAGATTCATACTTAACTCAGAGTGAGGGAAGTGCATGTCAGTATTTCACTTGTGTCGCTTAGCTCAGTAAAATATCAGTTTTGATGAGGTAAAAACAAAAAATCATAGAAGTGGGAGGGGAGAATCAAACATTAACAGTATAGAAATGCTGTTTTTTTTCAAATACCACCCAATAATATATATTTCACTCTTGTTACAGGAGTGTAGCTTGGTCAAAACAATGACTTAGTGTACTAAAGAAAATCTTCCCCTCTCCATCCTCTGCTGTGGAAGATAGTCTTTTAGCTCTGTCATGAACATCACAGATATCTGATCAGGCCAGGTTTGATGGGACTTTGAGTAACCTGGTCTAGTGGGAGGTGTCCCTGTCCATCACAGGGGGTTTGGAGCTAGATGATCTTTAAGGTCCCTTCCAACTCTAACCATTCTATGATTAAATCAGGAATGCTTTGCCTGCCATTACATAATGCCTTCCTAGGAAAGGTCCTGTCTCTGCTGCATCACTCCTGAAAACTAAAAGGCAGACACTAGAACTGCTTCTCTCAATATTCTTTGTGCCATGCTCAGTGGGGCACAAAGAGCACCTGTCTGTGCTGTAGGACCTGTCTAGGGAGGGATTTGGTCCTTTCCTGGGGGAAGCAATTGGACCCGTCTGGGGGAAACCTCCTGTGGGGCTGATGTGGGCAGCTGAGGGCGTTGAAGGTCCCAGAAGGAAGATGCTCCAGCACCTCCGAGGTTGCTCCTGCTCGGGAGCTGCCTGGAGAGCCCAGGCCAATGAATTCTGGAGAGTGTAATAAATGGTGGCATAGGCCTATCTGATTTCATTCAGAGTTCAACAATAGCCTTTAAAATAATTTTTAGACTAATTGAAGAGCTACCCTTCCCTATATCCTCAGCCTGTCTTTGAAAAGAACATTTTGACACGTTTGTTTAAACGATCCAATGGCTGAAATTTCTAATAGGCAACCGTGAGCTTGTGCCTTCTTGCTCATTTGCTGTCAGGAAGAAAGAAAAACCTGAAATTTAGGGAATAGGGAGATGAGCATCCTCTGCTGCAGACTGCTGCATTGTCTAAATCTGAGGAAATCTTCAGGTAAGTGAAAGGTGCACAGGTATTGATCGAAGTATGGTAAAGCTAAGGGTAAATTTCAGTAGCATCCCAAGACAGTGATAACTTCAGGAAACTATGGGCAAAAAAGCCAGCCTGAGAGAACTGTAGGCAATGGAGGGACAGGATAAAGAACAGGGATGGTTTTTTGTTCTCAAATTAGGTGTCACATGTATGGTACAGAGAAATTCCTAATACATGTCTTGTTTCTTTAAGCCCACTGAGTTTTTGACTCAGATGCCACCTTAGCTCCCCAGCCAAAATATTCACCTAATTGTATAATACCAAAATCTATATTTAGGTCTCTAAATAAGTGACCTGGATTTGAGAGTTAGCGCCACCTGAAGTTTCTTTAACTCTGCAGAGAAATCAATGAGTACTGCAATTTCAACTTACTGAAAATTAGGCCACCCGGCAAGACGCAAGACATTTATCTTCTGAGTGGTATAGTTTGTTTCAGTGGAACAGGAAGAAGGGAGGATGATGGTAAAAAAAATCATTGATACGTGGGATTTTTGTTTTTGTCCTTCCTCCTCCTACATCTAGGCTGCTGTCTTAAATGGCATCAGACTGTTCTTCACAGGTAAGAGAACTGTGACTTAAAAATATAGCATTTGCAGTCAGGTAGCTTTCCTCCTTGATCCTTGGTAAGCCCAATTGCACCTATTCACCCACCTACATCATGTTGTCAGAGGTGTATATTGGCACAGCACAGTTCAGACTGCTTTATGAGGCAAGAGACAAAATTGCATAATAGCTCTGCAAATAATCCTTAAAGTGTGTGGCACTTTTGATTAAACCTTATATATGTGTATGTTTATACATAGGTAGGTTGTTTATATGTGCACACATACGTACTTATATATAGTTTATGGTTGATGTAATGTTGGCAGAGAAAAAGGAATGTTGCAGTGAGCAAAGCAAAAATGTTTGTTAGAAAGCTGTGTACTGCTTGGGGTTTTCTTTAGCTGCACAAAACTGATTTTTAAGAACCAGTGGTGGGGTAATGATATCACACCTGAGCCCTGGGGTTTCCATTGAGCTATATCAGACGTGCCTGAGGACACAAGCTAATGGAATAAAGGAAAAGTGGGATAAGATCACACAGTTTTCTCTACCCTCACTGGTTTCTTTCAGTCTCAGCTAGACAAGTCGGTGCGCTCTTCTCTCACAGGGACCTGGCTTCAGGTTGGGAAACAGTATGGGCCTGAAATTAATGCATTTTCCAGTAACTTGATGCAAAGAGTTGTAGTTAAAAATAAGCAGAAGACACTTTGCTTCTTTCCTCTTAAAGTGCTTGTTACCTCTGAGCAATGGTCTTGGATTTTCATCTCCCAGACAAGATCAAAGAAAACTGATTCCATCCCTTCCTCCCTCCTTCCTCCCCGTTGTCCAAAAAGTAGCAAAAGGAGGTACCTACGGGATTCAGGAGAATGGTGAGGAAAAGTTCACCTCCTCGGATACTTTTGTCCAGCTCCTGAGGACCCCCAGGATATTCCTTGTAAAAAATAGTATGGGTGAAAAGGCCACAGGTCTGTCGAGGGAGCACCTGAGAACAAAATAACAGCACTGTTGTGACACTGGCTTCTTTCTGCAAACTTATCCTGGCACAGCCACCTGAATCCCACCGGCAACTCAAAGGAGTAAAACAGCAACCCTTTCTGCCTCTCTGCTCTGGCGTGTTTATTCATGGGATCCTTTCTGCCTTCTGTACTCTTGTGGTAAGCAAGTGTCGTCCGGCAGCTGTGGAGGTTTTCAGCTCTGAAAAGCTGCCACGCACATGGGCTGAGCTTTCCTGCGGAACGCTTTGTTCAGCTCAGACACTCATAATAAGTGCTTGTTTCCTGGCGTTTGGAAGAGGAGGAAAACAAAAAGCCAAACCTCTCTTCCTTTAGCAAGGTGAGTTTATTAGCAGATAAGTAGTGCTTCCTGTCCATCTCTGCTATCTCAGGCAATTAATCTTACTGTTCTCGAGACACTGAATTTGTATTCAAGGCCGTGGACCACAAAATACTTCTTGTTTCATACTTTCCTCAGTCCTGAAAACTATACTAAGCCCCTCATTCCTGGTTGCAAACTGTGTCTGGGCCCGGTGGGATGCTTGCATGAGACCAGTCCGAGGTCAGGTCCCCGTCCCGTCATAAATCAAGAGGCTGTGTGTCAGAAACCAGCCATTGCCGGTGTGGGAAAAAAACCCTCATCTTGGAGAACTGGATGGTTTAGTTACATTATTAGCGAGGTGCTCTGGTAAAGTAGAGACAACTGTCAGGGAGTATAGGTATTGCCTAATCCACGCAGAGACATAATTCACCTGGGGAAGGCCTTTTCTTTCCTTCTAGTCAGTTTTTTTGCTTTTCTGCTCAGTTAGAACAACAAATAAAACCTACGCTCAGCAGAGCATTTTAATATTTGTGTAAACGCACAGCTGAAATTGAGTCTATTCCAATAGTAATTGGACTCTGTGCAGTGACTTCTTGGTTTTGATTAAGATGTTCCTTTTGTTGTCTTTAGAGGATCACAATTTTGACTGTAAAGTCAATTTTGACGTGCATGGCGGTGTTCAAGACAGCTGGGACTTTAAAGCATCCTGGGAGCTGCCTTGAAATATGTCTAACTTCACTTACGCATATTCAGCTTTTGTGTTTCACCTGTCTATGAGTTTGCAGCTGGTAAGACAGGTCAAATAATTTTATACATTTTCCCGCCCTTCATATAGTTGAAGCGTGTGTGTGAGGAACCCTCTCCCTCCTTGTACAAATGCATGGTGGGGAAATCGGGCAAATGTCTGGTCCTGGGCTCTGGGAGTTTCAGAAGCAAAGTTTGGGAGGAGACCTGGGCCTCAGACAGTGTCATACTTGCTGAAGGAGATTATTTATACCTGCTCACCTTCCCAGGTGGTCTATTTCTAATCCTTTCATGCATAAAGATGAACCAGAGCTTGAAACATAGGTCTTAGGCAGTTTAATGAATTTCAAAGTATTCATTTATAACTCCGTTGATAGTTGATGGTACTACAAGTACGTTTAGTTTCTGGGGATTATATTTGCAGTTGCCTGAGTTTGTGTGACTTTTCTTTTTTAAAGCTGGCTGCATAACAAATGCACTAATTTGGCATCCTTACAAATCCTCGATCACAAAGAATTTTAATGATTGCTGTAAAACTCAAAGTATCTGGTAAAAATAGCATATTTTTGAGTGACTTAAAGTACAATTGCTATGAAGCATGGAAATGCAGTGTACCATGATGCCATTGTGGATGAAGCCCCGTCTGTACCGTGCAGGTTTCAGGTGTGGATATTCTTCTGTGCTGGTCACTCGGATGTGCCAGACCTTCTTCCAGGCCTCGTAGAGCTGGATGTGAACCGGGTAGACCCCGGAGTGGTGCGGAGCCACTGCGTACCCCATGTCAGTCGGTATGCCGTGCTCCTGCAACACAGCAGAGGGAGGAATAGATTTCGGAACAGAAAAAGAACGTGGAATTATTCAAAGCTTATTTTTCCTGCAGACAGCAGCATCAGGGAAGCTGTCGTCCTTAGGCAAACTTGTCTCTATTTGTATGTAGCACAAGCTAAAAATGGAGGGGAGATGAGGGGAAGTGGAATTACAGTTCGGTAACTGCGGAGTGATAAATAATCCTCTTGGATTACGTTGTGTATACTGTTATATGGAATAGATTTGCCTGCTTGCTCATTACATATTGCATGTATTTTAATATGCATCCTACCTGTTTGGTTCTTTTTAAAGGTAAACTGATTCTGCTGATCAACTGATGCTAAGCTATCAAACAGCATTAGAGCAGTAAACAGATGGAAAAAAAAAAGTTGCAGTAACATGTGGGATTTTTTTGTTTCCTATTTCTGAAATGAGAGCAAGTTTTCTTCCTGATTTTAAAAATAAATAAATAACTATCCCCCATAGGTTCTGAATCAGCTTGTATTTTTTCCATGGTATTAAGGTAGTAGCAAAAAAGCTGGACTTTGATGGACATATTTTTCATTTCATAAATATTTATTCAGCACAGTTTCTATGAGGAAAATGTGTGTGCATTTTCATTAATATAATCCATAGGTTATCTCGAAAATATCTTTCACTGGCACAATGAGGTAGTTAATGTGCAGGCAGAAGGAATTAAGGAAGAAGCTTAACTGCGAGCGTGCTGGGCATGTTCCCTTCACTCCTGACGCTCTCCTGCCTTTGTTCTGCTCCTCATCCCTCCCGCTCCTGACTTAGCGTGGGCTGTCTGAAAACCCCATCTGATGTTGAGGCCCAATAACCACATCTGTAGACTCGGATATATTTAAAATAGAGCAAATTATTTGAAGTGTAAGCCATACATGTGAAAATGAAGTAATTAGTTTCATTGGTGTGAGTGACTGTTCAGAAACGCATCTGGCGTTTATCAGCTCCCGGCAGAAAGAAAAGCTGTGCTCTGCCTCTTCTCCTGCCCAGCCTCAGTTCCAGCAGGTACCAGTAAAAGCCCTTTTCTACTCTTCCACAGCATCTCCAGGTTGCAGGGTGTCCTGCTGCTCTGGTTCTCACTGCATTCCTTCCTGCACTCTGTGTTTACTGAATTCATTTTACTCCCTATACTATAGGATACATCAGCTATTTTCTCTTCATATAAAAATGATGTTTGGAGGGAATGGCCAAAATGTGAGAAAATTTTCCCTCCCCCCCTTCCTCTTGCCCATGTTATCCGAGAACTGCTGATTACTTTAATCCCAGGAACAGCACGTTCTGCTGGGCTTCTCTAAGTACTTTGCAAGGAAGGTTTTTTGGTTCGTTGACAAAAATTAAGTTAAATCTGTGAGGAGCACTTGTTCATACATCATATAATGCAACCACTTAAAATTATCCATTCCTTATTAGTAAAGATCTTAGGTTATTGTCTGATCTTGGAAAAAAAGAAACCCCAAACTCACTATTTCATAATTTACTGAGAGCAAAATCTAATTTCTGCTTATTAACAGTGTTACCTACCTGAAAGGCATGAGTCAGTTTAAGGACGGAATGAGGAATAGGTCTATAATAAGAAGTGTCAAATCACTTTTTTCACTAGTTGTTTTTTTGCCATGAACATGTATAAAGGAAAAAGCTATATTTAAAGGTTTCTGAAAAATCTGGCCATTCATTGCTCTGAGTAGTCTATGATGCTCACGCTGTCAAATACACTGTGTTACTTTAAATATTCTGTATTAACTTGAATCTACAAACCTTCACCAAACCTGTGTTGGGCAGTATACAGACAAATGTGTCCTGAGATAGATAATAAACACTGCTCTGAATGTCCAAAAGTAGGTATCTGGATGAATACATGCAAAATCCTGTTTATCTACTTACTGTTTGCTGCTGGTATTGCCATAGCAACAGAATGGTGAAATGGTAATCTGCCATTCACAAATAAAATAAGGCAGCTTTTCATAAGTTCTCAATATGAAAAGCTAATTAGCTTCTAAATAAAACCTGCACACTACATAGTTCATCACACAAATGCATGTCAGTCACTCAGATACCCAATATGACTTTTAGAAGAAACAACTAAGAAATAATCAGATTTTCTTTGGTCAGCTCCATGTTCAGTTTACTTGGGTAAATTAAATATTTTATGTCCTCTTTTAGTGATTTCTGTTGCTCTGTTTCTTTTTTTCTCTCATTTGGTTATTAAATTTAGTTTGGGACTGAGAACTATTGTGTTAAAGGAGGAGCATACATTTGAATCTAAGCTGTTGGGCAAAATGGCAGACACCTGTAGTAAGTATATTTTCTTATATATTCTAAGAAACAATTTCCTACGAGATTTTATTAGGTTATTTTTATATTCAAGACTTCCTTGATTATTTTTTTCCCTTTCAAAATTTCTTCAAAACCTTTGTGTGTGTGTTTGTCTAGTTTGGAAAACTTCTGGCCCTTTTTGGCAGCAGCATTCTGTTCCTTGACATGCTTAAGCTGGGAGCCAAGAGCCATTAATTTTGGGCAGGTTAAATTTGTATTCCTATTTCACCAGTGCCTTAAGAGACTTTCAATTCTAATTTAAATGACAGTGGAAGCTGAAGTTGCAGCAGTGGATGAGTTCAATATTAAAGGAGAATCAGCGTTCTAACCTGTGAGATAGGAGGAAACTGATTAAAACTGTTGTTGCATTTTTGGCAGAAAATTCCCCTAGTTGCTGCTATGTTCCATGCATCAGTTTGCATCATGGTGTGGACGGGCAGCATGCGAGCTGCCTTGTTTTAAGGGCTAGACCAGACAACAGGATGCTCTCCAGGAACACACCTCATGTCCTCCAGGCACTGGTGAGCACACACAGGGTATGCGGCTCAGACTCCTACCGCCTCAAAATAGCCCTCCCTCCGATGCCTGCATGTGGCCAGCACATCTGGCCAGTGGCAGCCTCAAATGGGGCCACCCTCTGAAGTTACCTTGCCCAGAGCCAGTGGGACAGGTACTTCAACAGGTGAATGGAAAGGCTGAAGCAATCTGCCAAGGTTGCTTATCTCTCTCAATTATCAGCTTCGTTCAAGTGAGGGAAGATTTGCTTGAAACTCCTAACCTCTTTTGACCTTCCTATTTGTACAGAAACGAAACGTGTTTGTCGTGAGTCAGCACGTGCTCTGTGTACTGATTCTATGTTCGCAAAAAAAAAACCCAAACAACCTCTGCTAAAGAAAGGATAGATAATGCAGAATGAGCACTGCCCTCCAGAAGGAGGTATATTCTTAACGCGTTTTCATTCCTATAGCACTTTTTCCATGAGTAGATATTGGAAATTTGAATAAGACACATCATATGGGAGATTGATTGAATACATTAGCAGGATCTTGTCTGACAGAAAAAAACCCAGTTTTTGATTGCACCAAATATCATATGTCCTTGTTAAAATACAGTATGAAATAAAATGAAACAAAGCCTATAACTGTTGTAACATGACTGGCATTCTGGTTCTTAAAGATCACCAGTGATTTGTTTTACAAAAACACCTAGTATCGGTCGGAGAAAGAATAAGAAAGCAGCCTTTTAATTTATTAAATCTTATGTCTACTGTTGATCCTTTCACACAGTCAGATGAATTGCAGTATTCCCTTTGGTGTAAAGACTTTTATTAGATGAAAAAGTTTATAGTACAACTTCGGATAAGTTTGCTAAACGTTTTGACTTTGCCTAACAGTAGGTGATAGAGTAAATTTAGTACTTTTTAAGATGTTACCTCTGAACATTAAAGATTTACATAAAATTTGCATATTTT
>JAOXJK010000032.1:4136103-4225961 GCA_025774025.1 Xenus cinereus
AAAATTTGCATATTTTTAGTACTGAGATATATTTCGAATATTGCTGCACAAGGCTGAGATTTTCTATAAGAGATTATATGTTACTATGTCAGTTTAAAATACTTAGTTTCTCTTATCCAGTAAATGAATTTGTTACTTCCTTGCTTGTCAGCATTCACAAAAATGTTGTGTTGTATTTTATCCTTTATGGACACGTGATTTTTATTTTCAAGGTTTATGTATCTGGATAATTTTTATTGAATAAATATTTCAGCTTTCGATTACTTTTAGTTCAATTCTAAACTTTAAAAACGTGCTCAGAGGCTCTCTAGCTAGGCAAGACTGTTCAGCAAATGAGAGGTGATAGCTATTGAGATGTAGAGGCTGCGTGTGTTGGTATTTGCATTTTCTGTTGTTTTTTCCATCTCTGTGGTGTCCTCCCTTGCCACGTGGCTGTACAGTGCACCAAGCAGAGACTACAAGTGGTCTTAATGAAGCAGATTTTCTGGTGTTGGTGTCAGATCCAGGATTGAAGCTAAGAAAGTAGAGGCAGCCTTAGACATGTGCTATCAAAGCACACTCCTGGTATGGACAAAAGCGCTAATGAAGATGGACTATTTTGGAAGGACCTTAAGGTTAGGCAGAATAAATCTCGTCCTGTCTGCATGCAACAATGTTATCCTATATATGTAGACCATTTAAAGAACCTTTTTAGAGGCTATCTCTAGAGAGCATCTCTCCTTCCCAACATTAACTACAGACATTAATGCTGGGACAAATTAGACTTTCTTTTCATTGCACGTAGATACTTTGCCTTTAATATGTGGTCGCTGGTCTTCACTATGCTTGGTATTTAATTGGTATATTAAAAGCTCATGGTTTCTTTGTGGCTTGGGCAGCTCAAAAGTTTTAGGCAGAGGAAGTGCTAATGTGCATCTGTAGATGGTTTATAAACCGGAGATTGAAGCCAATGAGTTTTACTAGACAAGCTCTGCATTGATTTCTTTGTTTTGTATATGTGTATCTCTCACTTCTTCATATCAGATCACAGTTACCTTTTTACAGTCGATGATAGTTTTTGCTCTATCTCTACCATGCTTTGGGCATGTGTGCTCACAAATGAGCACAGAAGATAATCAGTGGGCAATCAAGTTGAGGGAAAAAAACGAAAAGCTACAGGCTTTGGATTAAATATATTTTACTTGGTTTTGTCAGATAAGGATGTACAAAAGGGGGGAGGAAGGATGTCTTGTGATTAAAGGATGGCAGTAAAAACTTGGTGTGTTTTGTTTTTGGAATACGTACCATCAGAGGCTTCTGCTTGCTCAATTTGTTTTCCTCTGTGTATCAATTGCATTGCCCATAAACAAGAAGAATAATACTTGAGATATTATCAGTTTGCAAAATTTAATCCATGGTTTAATCCATTGGTGTCTTTGAAGGATTTTGGGATCCTCTGATAGCAAAGAACTCCACAAAACATGATCAAGTCAAACCCAACTAATAATCAAAATAAATGTCATTTGCCTTTTCCTTTGCCAGCCTCTGAAGCATCCCATCCATATTTATGTAAATAAGATGACACTGGGATAGCAAAGTTCTGCATAGTCTGCACCTTATTTTACCACAGTTAAAATCTCTGGTTCTTGTTCCTCTGAGGCTATTGTAAGTGCTTGAGAAGAGATTTGTCAGGAAGCGCTGTGGGAATGGGGTTATGGATGGGGGCAACTGTGAGGCCCATTTCTCAGGCATGCGTTGACGAGGATTTTGCCAGGCAAAACTTCCCACTCTGTCTGCCAGATCCAGAGCAGTGGGGCAATAACATTTATGAAAGATGTGAGAAGGTCTCTTCCTTTCACTGACTAGGCACGAAACAGTAGAAATGATAAATATCTCCGTGACACATAAAATATAGTAATTTGGAGGGCTCTTGTTCAAGGCAGCCTCCTGGTTCACAAGCAATTCACGTGTAAGGAAATCCTTTAAAGACTGTTGATTTTACTAAGTCCCAGACACACAGTGGTATCAGCACTGAAATCAAGGCAATTAGATACCTAATTAGCAATTAGTTGTATGTATATAACACTGCTTAGGTATCCAATTTCTAAATGTATTTTGTGATGCAGCTGTTTGAGTCAGGCTGCAATTGTAAGCCCCAATTTTACAGGGCATCATTATGAGGTCTGGATATATCTGTAAAAAACAGAAAAAGGTCTTTTATCTAGCTGCCAGCTCTAACATCTGTATTTCTTGCCTGTGTTCAGCAGACTGTATGTGTGCTTGAGCTTCTGCAACCCAAAGATTATGCATACAGTTTAAATACAAGAGTCAATGCAAATCATGCTTATGTACGTTTATAGCTCTGTGCAATATATCCATGAAATACTGTTTGAGGTGCACTGGCTTGTGTTTACTAAGCTTGACTTTAATCCCCAATACTCAAGAGAAGGATGTTTCATTTGTGAAACCCTTTTCCCTAGTAAAAAACATCAATCCCAAGCCTGATACTCTCTTGCATGGAGAAACTGCTGACTGTGATGGGATTTGGGTGCAGGTTTCTGGGCAGTGTGATCCCTCTTAGCTTTCTTCTAAAATGATAAAGCTTGGAGGGGTCAACAGGTCTTAATAAAAAGAATTTTTGTTGTGGTATTGGCGTCTTACAGCAACCTTGACTGTTCTTCTCAGGTGTAATTATGTGCTCTCCCACCCTGAAGAACGTGTTACCTTCTTATCCATGCTTAAAAAAAATGCACAAAGAAATACCATGTAGGTGAAGGATGAATGTGTTCATACTTCCAAATAATCTTTGCGGCTTTCCTTGCACAAAATGACCCAAAGTCTTGTCTCTACTCACAGATAAAACAGGAGGTGGGGAGATATGGTCAATAGATGGGAAATGCAAGAGAAAATGGCATTAGCATCAAGGTATGTTCTTCTGAGTGTAATACTAAATAACGATATTAGAGCACAAATAAACCATGTATAACATCAAGCAGATTTTCTGTGTATTGTTCTAGATCTCCAATTTAAATTTGGACCCACACTGTGAAGCTAAACAATAATGAAAAGGTGTTTCCTTCAAGTGTGGAGACTTGCAGAAGTGCAGCTGTAGAACAGGGAGTTCCTTTCCTAAGTAAGATGTGATTCTGAGGATGAGAAAGCAGGGGAGGATACAAAACTGCTCTGAAGCCATGGCTGGGACCTCTCTGATAGCTATCAGAAAGGTTGTCATATCGAGAAGATAAATTTTGCCCACAGAGAGGATTTCACAGGAAGCCTTTTGAAAAGAAATGTTCTCGTAAGTAAACTGTACAGCTCATATAGATTCAAGGTCAAGAGGTTGGTACAACCCCTGTCCAAATGTTAGCAGGAAATAAAACTGTAATAACAGCAGCCTTTCACTGACATCATCTTCTTATTTATGGGCACCCTAAGGAGTCTCTACCCTTCAGTGATGATAGGGACAAGGGCTTTATCATTCTGCAGTTGAAGATGTAAACAGATTCTATTAAAAGCCCTGTTTTCAGTCTGTGCTATAGATTTTACTCCTAAAGGCTGTTTGACCCAGAGGACTTCATATTTCCTGAAATACTTGGAGAGTTTCCCTATAGGTTTAAAGATCAACAGACCCTATATTTTTTGAGATACAGATTATTTAAAAAATTACTGTTGTATTTAAAATCTCAACTATATTTGGGTGCCTGGGCCAGGCTACACAAAAGGCACTACCAGGCCATGCGAGGAATGAAGGCTGTGACAGCAAAGCAGAACTGTAAAAAGGAAAAGAAGTCATCCAAAACGCCTCTGTCCTGACACCCTGCCAAGCAGGAGATGGGAAGGGGGAAAGACTGGCAAGAAGACCAAACCGTTAAGCCATTTTTAATGAATTTTCTTTAAAGGTTGTTAGGAAAATATTTTCATAAACAAGGGAATAATTTGCTTCCAACTGCTTTTTCAGGCATCTGCCTCTGCTGGTTTCCTGATGCTCCTTGGCTCCTGTGAGGGATGAGAGGAAGGGGCGGCTGCTGGCTGGCCTTTCTGAGATGCGAAGGGATGAGACTTGGGTTCCCTGAGCTGCAGAGAAAGCCCCACCGTGTCACTCTGCTCTTTTGAGTAGCTTGGCATTTTCTGCGCCTTGTCAAAGACCACACAGTGTCTTTTCCAAAGCGAGCATTTATAGATTTCAGGTTTTCTCTGTCATGCTCGATAAGCAAGTAGCATTAGCCTGAAAGGACTCTGAATGGTTTTCACCTGACCTGGGAGTACAAGTGCTCTGGGCAATGCTAACAGGATAGCTCTTGTAAGTTAACAACACAAATGAGCAAAAATGAAACATTACTATCTATAAATATTAGCAACAGGTTAGCTATGTAAAAAGCATGTTTTCAAGCAGGCTATCTAAAAAAAGCACAATGAAATCCAGCAGCTTTACTGGTTTAGTGATGGTGTTGCTTTTTGTTTGTTGTGTGGGTGTTTATTTTTGTCAGAATTAGGTTGACGGTTGGACAAGATGATCTTTAAGGTCCCTTCCAACCTAGAAGATTCTGTGATTCTGTGATTTTCTTCATTAGCTTCAATATATCTCACAAACCATACACATGGTACACTGTAACTTTCTCCCTCCCCTACTGAGGATGTTTGCACCAGATTTCAGGAATCTGATAACCTTTGTATAACCCCATTCCTAAAGCTTAAGCAGTAAGCTTGTATCTGCTGAGATTTCACTGCTTCTCATCCATACGGTCTCACAACCTTCTCGGGTGAAGGGCTGCTACCTCCCCACAAAACCCGTGTCAGTGAAAAAGGCTAAGTCAAAATTCAGCCCAAGTTCGAGTCATAGAAAGGCTTTTTTTTGGGCGGGGCTGAGTTTCCAAACTTGCTGCCTTATTTGCATATCTATGTAAATACATATATACACACAAGTATAATTTCCCTGTCTATGGCAGGGAGATTGGAACTAGATGATCTTTAAAATCCCTTCCAACCTAAACCATTCTATTCTATGATTCTATAATATAGATAAACATAAAAGCAACTTGGAAAGCACAGCTATAATACGCAAAAGGATTCTGGGTAACCTTTTGGTAACTTTTACTTACTATTGCAAATTCTTTGTTGAGGATCATCTGCTCCACTAGTGATGACTCATTGTGGAAGAGGTGAGGCTGCATGTGACTCCACATGTGAGGAAACCACCAAAACTCATCCACAGATCTCAACAGCAGGTCATCACCTTCATCTTCCTCTTCAGTCCCTGCAAAAGAATGAAGGAAAGAAAAAAGAGTTAATAGAAAAGTGACAGCAGAAAATCCCCATAAATGTTTTGTAAATACAGAATAGGCTGCCTTAAAACCTAATGGCCTCAGCCTGGATGTCTCCCTGTGCTGCAGGCAGGCTCTGCCATATCAGAAAAAGGGTGAGGTGAATTACCATGGATGGTAGCTCTTCCTTTCTATTCCAGGCATGCTAACTGACAGTAATTCTAACAAGAATTAGTTTTGAAGGGCTGATTGTTGTGCTATGTAATGCACTAGGAGTATTAAGAAGTTCAGTCTCCCCATGGAGATGGAGATTAGATGGACTTCTGCCCACCTGCTTTGGTCCTGCACAGTTGTAGTTGGCCAAGGTGACATCACAGAGAGCTGTGTGCCAGTGGTCTTGCCAACACCCCCCCATCCCCTTGTAGCTACTTCATTATTAGCGTCAGTAAATTGAAATCTGATAATTTCCAGTAAAGTATGAAGCAATAGTTTCAAAATATAGTTAGGTGGAAAACATGAAGCTGTAATAGCAAAGGGGTTCCAAATATTATTTCCTATGGTTTGGTATTCAGTTTTTGCCAGGTTTAATCTTGAAGTAAACACAATAAAGTCTCCTGTGTTGCTGAAGAGTATCTGCTTCAGGCAGAAGCAAGCACGTGTGCTTATAAGAAAGAAAAATTTCTATTTGAGAAACCATACAATGCTGCTTCCAGCATCTGCAGACTTACCTCTGCAGTGCTTTTTCAAACTGCAAAGGCAAAGTTACATTTCAGTAACTTCACCCTCAAATTACTCAATAATATACAGTTTATTAGCAGCCTTCCTTCTTGTGCCTTTCCCATTTAAATGCTTTTGTTTACCTTCAGTCAAAGAAATGATTGCCAAAATCAGTCTACTGATGTGAACTTAGATATCTTTTCTCCTTGTAAGCCTTCCAGTGTTTTGCAAAACTCATTGGAAGGAAGTGGCCATGGATGTCACTGTTTACTTTTGTGGCACGAGGCAGGAGCATACAGAGATAGCTGTTCGGTACACGCACTTCAGCTCTTCATTTTTATTTTTCACTTCTGCAGTGTTTTTTGAAGAACACCACTACACAAGGAGAGTACTACTTTGAAACTTTCTCCTGGTGTCACCAAATCACTTTACTCCCCTCTTTGCAGCGCTCTGCAAGCCCTAAGAAAGTTGCCCCCACTGACGGGAATGCTGCTGGAAAAAGAAAACAACCTTGTTTTCTAGGTAATTCCTTAGTGAAAAGAAAGGACTGAGGGCTGCTCCTTCTGTGAATGTCTGCTCCTTCGTGCAAAACTTCTGTGTACTGCATCTGTTGAATGACTGCTCTCTTTTTTGTTGGGGCTTGTGGTTCACTTGCAGTCACCCAGACACACGCGAGGGAAATGTGATTGAATGAAGAAATCTAACACAGGCTTTCAAAATCGGACAGGAGAGAAAGGAATAGGAGTTTGTGAAGCCATTGAAAATCTCTTTGGTAACCCAAAGGTAGAAAACTGAAGGTAGGGATGAAAAGCAAAAAGGTGGATAATTGAAATATGTAAATCTTGAAATAAGATTTAAGTCAAAGTATAATTTAGTGCCTTAATAAAATTTGGAGTACGGTTCTTGAAATAATTTCATTTTTTAAAACTATATTTTAAAATCCCATTTTTTTCTACTATTTTCTGTGTAAATTTAGGTACAATCACTTTTTCTTACTGTAACAAAAATCAAACAAGATAAAACATAACAATTTCCAGTTTCAACAGAAACCCCGCACACCTCACCCTGTAATGGTAGACCTAAAACAGAACGGTTGGAAGTTTAACATTTGGTGGTGGTGTTGCTTTTGAGGGCAATTTTCTTTACAAGCCTTCAGAAGGAGTGTTGTTTGAATTTATAAGTTCTTAAGTAGTATTATTTCCAAAGAATCTTGTGCAAAGAGATGGAAAAAATGGAGTGTTTGGTGAGTGCTTATGTTGTTAAAATATTTTTGCTCAATCCTTTTTTGTCAGAGTATTGAAGGCAAAACAAGGGATGGGATTTTGAGGTTTTAATTTCTTGTACAATCAACATTCTTTATGTAACTATTTTCATTTTAATATGAAATCTGAAAAATGCAGTACACCTAGAATCAAGGAGGTAAACATATATCTGCTCTGAGACACAGTATGTGCTTTACACCGGTAGGTAATAATTCAAAGTTTGTTTGCGCATAATAAATAATCCCTTATTTCAAAACTACAGCCATAACTTAGAGGTCTCTTTTGAGTTCAAAACTGAAACTAAGTTTGAAGTTGCTATCAATAATATTATAAATCTTAAATGGAAATCCTGAGAACATCTTAATTTCAGTTGCCACAGCATGAACAAGTAGAAAGTGTTTGCTACAACTTCATAACTAATAGGGTCTACTCAGTTCTTTTGCTAATAGCGTTACGTCCAGAGTGCATAGTTTACCAGTGCCACAGAAGGGAGCGTTGGTGGTGAGATGATGAGCAGTGAGGCCGCAGCATCAGCTATTGGACTTGCGTGCAGGCTTACCAACTAGAATTGGTATTTGTAGTACAGATGTCAGCAACATCTTTTGATGAAAATGTATAACTGTTTAATCTGCCAACACATTCCCACGCTCATCTCCCTCCTGTAGTTTTAAAATCGTCAAAAAGTTTTGGAAAGGAGACCAAAATCACACATTAAGGAAGTCAATAAGGCACAGCAGTTGCAGTGCGCTAATAAAACATGTTGAATATCTGATACTAAAAGCCTCTCTGGGTAAACAAGCTACATTCACAGTAATTAAAGAATACCTTTCCATGGTTTATTTATAATGAGTCAATAAAGTGTATACTGCATGAAGAATACTTTGAAACCTTTCTGCCAAGCTGATATGACAAAACGCCACCACCAACCTGTAAATGAAGTGTTCACTTAATAAAACAGATGCATCGCTGGGTACAGGCAGTGGCAGGTCCCTTAATGGAGGCAATGACATGCTTCAACTCATTAAGTAGTTCTGTGCTATTTTTGTAAGCCTTGAGAGCCTTGGAAGGACAAGCACACATGCACGTTCTCCTATTTTCTCTCTCCACAGCAGTAAATCTGAAATTGGTCAGCGTTGTGTCAGGTGGGCAAGAAAACCTGTGACAAGAATGTGGAGGCCGTTGGGATGAACGAATCAAAAACGTATCTTCAGGCCAGGAGTTTGATTTTCTAGAAAGGCTGCATGTTTTGTGCCAGCCACTGTTTACTACATCATAGCATTTATAATAAATTGCCTTTTTCTTCACTTCCTCCCTTACTTGAATTACCTTTCTCTGCAGTGGACACTGTAATGACTGATACCAGCTTTACCCTGTAGACGGCCACAACCAAGCACCGTCCTATTTCAGAGTGGCTCAGAGCCTTGGGCTACTTTTGTTTATTTTGCTGTATTACGTGTGTGTCCAATTAATCTCCAGAAGGAATAACTACACAGACAGGTCAAGATGAAGTGAAGAGAATACTGAAGTTCTGTCTCCAAAGTTGCTCTCTAATCACAGGTCAGCCACTGGCTTGTTATATGACTCCAGGCAAGTAATTCCATCTCTCTCTACCTCTCATTTTTCTCAAGCTCTCCAGCCTATATCTTTAGTCTGTAAGGTTTCCTGGGCAGCTGTTGCTTAATGTTATGTGCTTGCACAAGGGGAAAAAAGTCTAGACTTTGAAAGTGACAGTGATACAAATATATAATTTTGGTTTCCTTCTCTCTTCTCATCCCTCAAATGCTTCTTCATCTCCCTTTCTCTCAGGGACCTCTGTACTCCCCTAACGGGTGATGTAACAGAGACATAAGAGCTGGGTGAGCTCATCTGTTTGGTGTTCTAATCCTAGCAATGAAAACGCCTACGCTGAGAGGGGTGACCTGCCTCACTCCCCAGATACCTCATGGCCCGTAACAGCTGGGACAGCACCATTCACAGCTTTTAAACTTAACCTCCCATCCTCTTGCTGCTGTAGTGCCTCCTCCTCTGCTTCAGACAAGCTTCCCTAGCATCACTTGATGTCTCTAAAATGTGGCTGGATGGTTTGACAGTGGAGGACTTTGGAGCTGGTCTTCAAAGTTGGGATGGGTATGGGGTTTGGAAAGGAGAAGGGCAGAAGGTATACCCTTTGAAATGAGTTGCTGAATATGGGGGTTTTTGCCTTAGCAGTACTAGGGAGCAGCATGGGTCAGTGGCAGCAGAGGGAAACCTGAATGGAGGTGCAGCAAGTGTTAAGGAGAAGGGAAAGGAGGAGGGAAAAAAAATAAAAATAAAAAGGGAATTGTGCTGTAGAGAAATGGAACAAAAGAGAGAAAGGCGTCATGAGGAAGAGGAGGAGGAAATGTAAAAGATTGTGCACAGAAACGCAGTGCAAGTGTGCATCTAGTTACTGTATAGAGTGTGAAAGGAGCAGGGTTTCAATACAAATTTATTTCCATCTTGTTTTCCATTTCTCATCCCTCCTGATTTGCAGGCCACTAGACAGATTACCTTTACAGTCATAGCAAAATCTTGTGCATCCCATCCAAACACTCTTGCCTCTTCAGAGGTTTTGATAGATGAGTTTTCCAATCTTTTATATTTCATCATACCTATTATCCTGGAAAAACTTGAGTATGTCTTCTGTGCTGTCCCATCTTTATTGGAGTCATAGACATCTTAGCAGCTACTTTGCCTCCTTTATAACCCTGAGACTGACTACAACGTATCTTTCAAAAAAATACCAAGGGCACTGAGGAGCTCATGCATGGTGCACCTTTGCCCCTTTGGACACTGAATTAGACACTGGATGCTAAAATGGTGGAGAGTGTATTTCCCACTGCTCCACTGAGTCAACATGTTATGTAAAAAGGGCACGTTTAAAGCTAGATTTAAAATCCTGTCACCTATTTAACTGCAGCTACCTGAGAACATGAAGTTCCTTCTTACCTGTGTGGTAAAATTTTCCTGAAAATCCAAGGTTGAAGGTAAAATTTGCAACCTGAGTGCGCAGTAAATTTTGAGTCTCTAGTAAAGCCTGAAATAAATAAGAAATTAACATGCATTTAGAAAAATGAATATTAATTTTTGGAATGCCTCATTTTTAAAAGTTGTGTCCAACTGAGGAGATACAAAAAAGATCCTGTTAAATGTTTCACATTTTATTTTGGGCTAATTCTTTTTTATGACTATTTCAGTGAGCTTAATTTGTTCCATCAGTCTGATGTTCTAGCAATGCTAGTAATTGTAGCTAAGAGCTAAGTAGGTGGTGGTATGTAACTCAGACCAAGATACTATAGAGTTTGCAGAGATCAATGGCAGGACTCGAATCCAGCCATTCAGAGGAAGCCATATAATAAATCACAAAGTCACCCATGTTTTGGGTTATTAATGAAGCTTGATAATATGCGCTTAAAACCCAAAGTAAAATTAGGACTATTACTTCTCATCCAGATGTGGAGGTGTTGGGATTTACTTACCTGTGGAAGCATTTTTGATTGTGTCTGAATACCAAATTTAGGCTGAAGTGTGAATGAGCAAAACTCTAGTTGCGAGCTATGGTAGAAGTATTGTCTGTGTCAGAAATTAAATCCCTGTTTATTTTTATTCTCTCCTCCAAGCAAAAGATAAGGCAAATCTAAATGAGATGGAGGAAAAGGGTATTGCTTATAGAAGCAATAGGTGTAATCTTGGTCACCTATCCATTTTTTCTTGGATGTATTTCCAGCCACTAGAGAAGGAGAAAAGATGGTTCAGCCTGTGTGAGCTATCTATGTTTATTGTTAGTTGTCAGCTCTGCACCGCTTCTAAAGATAGTCCTTGCTGCACAGATATCTGTCTGTTTTCAATCACCAGCCCACGTAATTTGGATGTGCTACATATGTGAGATGGATAGTGTATGTATCTCCCTACTGGTCTTGCCAATGTTGAATGGGTTATAAGTTCTATTTTCATCAATTTTCCATGTCTCCATTATGTGGCTCTTGAGAACTTTTCCCGTTATCTATTAATAACATTTCTATTGATTGAATGTTCTTGTTCTTGCACAGTTGAAAGACAAAATGAATGCAGTGGTTTACACACAGGCTGAGTCCAGCTAATGTTTCCTTTCATTTGAAAAAATTACATTTTGTACAGTCATTAGTAATTTCACTTAACATTACAGGAAAATAGTTTTACCTTTTTGCTCAACCCACTGGTCTAATTTTAAAAAAGCAACAAACAACTCTAATCATGACCACAAGCCAAAAGTATTGCCATTCCAGTCCAAATGATGAAACCAGGGTTTAAGCAGCTGAGATGCAGCCCGATGGCCTGTGCAATCCTGGTCCAGAACAGAGCTAAGCAAGTCAGGTTTCTGTGGTCTCATGATTTATCATATTTCCTTTGCACTGCAATGGGTTGGGAGGAGCAGTCAGCTAGTGTCAGTGTTTGCTGTAGGATATGAACTTCTTAAAGTTGCTGACTCCCTCCAAATTGTGTAGATATTTGGGCACCGTGCAACTTGGAGCATCAGCTTCTTCCAAAGCACTGATTGCTAAGAGGTGTGCCAGGCAGCTTAGAAGTGTAACACAAAAGATTGTCAGATGGTGTGCATCTGCCTTCATTTTTTAAATAGAAACTTTTATTGGGTGTTAAGAAAGATGTAAAACAAAGATAGTGGTTATCAGATACAACAGTCACCAAGCAAATTCCTTTACTTGCTAAAGGAAATAATCTAATGACAGTAAATCTTATGCTTTAGCGTGAAACATTAACATAGCAGTATGGTTTCCTGCCTATCTTGCCAGACATTAGATAAGTTGATTATTTCCATCCTGTGACAAATTCACATGTGGGACTATATTTACATAATATATAACAACTAAATATTCACTAAAATGTAAAACCTTAGAGATCAACACTATGGTTAGCTAAGATATTGAGGAAAATCCCCAGTTGGTGAAAATGGCACTAAATTGACACTGTTAAAGTCACAAGCATAGAATCTGAGTCATTATATTTTAGAACATAATTTTCCAAGGTATCTAGAGCATTTTATATACGTTGAGAAAGACTGATGGGGTGAGCAAAATCAATTTAATTTTCCTTTGAGAAAAGAAAATCTTAAGAAATTATCATCACTTAACATATAGTATAAGAAGGTACACAAAACAAACATCATCATATCACTTTGTTTTTTCTCTCTGATTTCCCTGACGCTCACGTCTCAGTAAGATGACAGAACTGCGGGATAGGCAGAAACCTTCCAGCCCAGTGAGGTCTCATTAAAAACACAGAGCTAGGATTAAGATGTAAATCCTGTAACCTGCAGTGTGTCAAGCATTTTTCTTTGTCTAAAGGGCAAACCTGTCACTCAAACTGGATTTAGCTTGGTCCTAAAGACTTTTTTATTGCAATTTCCATATATGCATATTAATTTATATAATATGCAGCTAAACTTCATTTTCATGACCTGACCAAATTTTAATAGTAAGAAGATATTCTCAGCTAAGTCACTCCAAACTTATTTTGTCACTACTTGCCTGTTTGTAGGGGGAAAGGGCAGCATGTTCCACATCCTAAATATAAAAACCCCAGTTTCTGTTTAGGTGATTAAGGTCTACCTTCCATGTTTTTAATAAATACATATTCAAACAAAATTGCTAATACTACTGCCTTCACGGGTGATTTTGCACAATAAATAATGAGAACTTTTGTCTCCTGTGGGTACAGACCTTGACAGCACACAGCATAGAAAAGTGCCGCGGCAGGAGAAGAGCAGACAAGTCTCTTCCACCACTCTTCTTGCACTCTCCCAGGTGGGTGAATCCCTGATAATTTGCCTGTTTGTGAGGGTAGTTGCCGATGCTGTTGCTCGGGCAGTCATGGAATGACAGAATGGTTAGAGCTGGAAGGGACCTTAAAGATCATCTAATTCCAACTCCCTGCCATGGGCAGGGACACCTCCCACTAGACCAGGTTGCTCAAGGCCCCGTCCAATCTGACCTTGAATATTTCCAGGGATGGGGTATCTACCACCTCTCTGGGCAACCTGTTCCAGTGTCTTGCCACCCTCAGTAAAGATTTTCTTCCTAATATCTAATCTAAATCTATCCTCTTTCAGTTTAAAACCATTGCCCCTCATCCTATTGTTACATCCATTGATAGCAAGTCCCTCCTCATGTCTCCTGTAGGCCCCCTTTAGGTTCTGGAAGGGGCTATAAGGTCTCCCTTTGGAGCTTTTTTCTCCAGGCTGAACAACCCCAACTCTCTCGGCCTGTCTTCATAGGAGAGGTGCTCTGGCCCTCTAAACATCTTTGTGCCCTCCTGTACTTGGTCCAACAGCTCCATGTCCTTCTTGTGCTGAAGGCTTCAAAGCTGGACGTAGTACTGCAGGTGGAGTCTCACAGGAGTGGACTAGAGGGGCAGAATTAATTCCCTTGACCAAGGCTCAGGCTCCTGCATGGCAGAGGAGCTGCACATTCCTGACATTCACTGGCAGAAACCTTTCCAGGACTTACACAGCCTCCACGCTAAGCAGAAGGTATTTATTTTATTTTTAAGGGGTTTGAAGGATGTAGAAGGGCTATTGAATTTTAACAGCTGGAAATCCTACCCAACACCAGGTGTGAACACAGCTCTTCACACTCTGCCTGGCCCTCTTGTGCTGTCCCCAGCAGCCCTCTTTCCCTGGGGACTCACCTGTCCCTGTCCTATCCCTGTTCCCGTTACATGCTGACCTCAGGACTTGGCTGCCTTTACCAAGGAATGGTAGGCATTGCCCACAACTTCAGCTGAAGGGAAATTCATATAGAGGAACGTGGTTTAAAAAAAAAAAAGAAAAGCATGACAAATCATATTTTGTTGAGAAGATTTTTCTCGTGGGTATTTCATCCGATCACAGTATTTAAGTTCCACCTGCCACTGTGTATCTTTTCCTCAGACTCAGTGGGATTTTTATTTTTTTTTCCTCTGAGTACTGGGGCTTAAAAGAGCTGTAAGTGAAGGAAAGCTACTTGCATGTGAAAATACAATTAGCATTCACCATTGAACTCATAGGGGTGTGTTAAAGCAACAGCTGGAACTCACTGTTGTTGTATTTTTGGACAGTTAAATATATCATGCTAGATAATTATCATTCTCCAAGGAAAGTACCATGGAACACACCTGCACATAGACAAACAGGCGTGTCTCGGAGACAGGCTAAACAGAGTGTATTTTTTTTAGGTAATCCAAGTTCTTCTTTCCAATACAAAACCTTAATTGCCTGGAATCTCTCAAAACTTGCAGGTTTCATCTTACTAATTGTTTCTTTGCTTTTTAAATGAGGCTTCTCTCTGTGACATCCACAAGATACAGTTTCTTCTATATATTGCATTTACATTCAGCAGTCTTTTACATTAATCCATATAATTACCTTTTGTAGATTTGAAGTTGCCATGTCTTTATTCTTCATAATTGGTGCATCTATTAAGAAGAAGTGATATTTTCCTGCTATGTCCTTGTTAATTATAACTCTATCCTTCATTTACATAATAAACTTTTTTGGGCAATTTCTGCAGTAACATTTCATGCCTAATAGGAAGCAATTTGCTTTCCTTTATTAAGTACATTAAAACTTCATGCCCCAGACATCATCGACTGTAAACATTTGATTCTGCTCAAATTTAATGCACCAAGGCATTTTGCTCTGCCATATTAGGTTTATTTATGTGCTATGTTCTGGATTGTTAGCTGCTAATGAGACTTCGGCTCTTATTGCTCTAAGGCCTGAACACTAACCTCATTTTAATGAGTTCATTATTTGCTGCCTTCTGAATGGAAGACAACAAAATTTCCTTTTAATTAAAGGTCAAAACACCTCTGGCTAAGGAAAGTGTAGAGGTTATCAAATCCTTAGAGAAGGTAAAAGAATGACTTTTTCTGATTTTGATGCCAAGCATGGGCAGGCCAGGCTGAGGTAGAAGGTGTTTCTCTGGGGACCAAAACTCTAAATATAAGCTAAGTGATAACAACACTAAAACGTGGTACTAGCCTTCCCAAGATGATGTGAAAAAAAAAAAAGAAAAGAAACCCTGAAAGTCAGCCAAAGTAATTAAAGAGGCTTTACTCCTAACCTGAAGGTCTATGTGGATCAATGCTACTGGTAAAGCATGAGCCCTTCCTTTGCATGTGCAATGAATTATAGGGTGCAGAGGCCAGATGCCAGATTAATTGAGCCAACAAAAACTAATTTTGTATTTTTATTGGGGAAAGTGAGGCAAACGTGGTCAATATTGGGGACTTTTTGTGGTGAGACAGAGGTATATAAAATCGTGTGTTTGTGCGAGTGCAAATGCACATAAAGGGGACTGGTGGTCCCTTGCTTTGAAAATAGAGAGTGGAAGCTTTAGTCAAACCAAAAAAGAATTAATTACAGGAATTAATACGCAGATCCTTTTTCTTTGTCTAGTATTTTATACCTGGTCACCATCTTAAAGGCAGACTAACAACCATCAGTCTATGTGCCTCTCATTTGAGAAGCTGCTCACATCACAGTTAATAGTGTAAGAGACAGGAGAGATACTTGGGAAAGAAAGGACCAATGTCTGTAAGAACAGCTAGCAAAAACCTAAAATCTAGTTTTGGACGAAAATCCTAAGTTTGTGAAACATAGACGTTTAGCATGAAAACTGAAATTGTCAAAATGTCCTTCTAACAGCTCTAAACATTATTTCTACAAAACAGAACCAAATTCCTGACATTTGCAAGTGTTTCAGGGGCCTTCCCGGAAGTTCTGAACATGTCTGAGAACACCAGGAGAGGCCTAGGAAGGATCCAAGATTTGCAGGACTCAACATTAGCCCAATGTGGAGCAGGAAGCCCAGTATTTCATTTGGGCTCCTGATCATACATGTGGCCTTGCAGAGGGAGTTTTGAATGTGAATTTTGGGAACCAGCAAAAAAACCTCAAGATCTTGGAGGTTCTCTATGGCAGGGATCTCTGTGGTCAGGGTGTCCAGAGTCTCCTCAACCTATTAGGCACTCCACTAGATAGAGCTTCCCAAGAAGACATGATCCCAAATTACTATGTAGCTTGTCCACGAGGACTGCACAATGTGGAGGGCAGATAAGAAAGGATCTAGTTCTTCAGGCAGTTTGGAAGCAGATCAGGGGAAGGAGGGGAAGTTAGGTATTTCTGCTTTTCAGTGAATCTATAATTTGCTGTCATCATGAATTATTTCCACAGACTCATTCTAGGAAGTGCTGCTGGCACGGGAGGATGTGCCAGTGTCTGGCATCCCAGGGCTACATGGCCAAGGTTACGTTGCCCCATCACCATCTGAGGGATATGACTGAGAATCCTGTCAAAAATGGGCTAACTTGCCATTACTCAAAGTCATCATTCATTTGGGAATGGGTCCTGGTGCTGGGTAGTGATTCCACCGCTGCAGGTTTTCTTTTTCTTTCACGTATGTGCATAATATATATATATGTTCACTATATACACATTACTGTTCATTTATATGTATTGTAGATATAAAATCCGTGCAAATATATAAAGGTAGATATTCTTTACACTAATTTTTCTATACATTATATTTATATACATTGCTTAGTAAACAGGATTTTTGCCTGGGACAGGTTGCCCGGAGAGGCTGGGAATCTCTGTCGTTTGAGATATGATCTGATCTAACTTTGAAGTTACCTCTGCTCTGAGCAGGGGCTTAGACTAGATCACCTCCAGAAGTTCCTTCCACGCAAAATTATTTTAAGATTTGATGAAAATTTTCCCTGTGTTTTTCACTTCAGGAGAGTTTTCTCAGGCCGCTATGAAACATACTTATTATTGATACCAAGAAGTCTTTTAATGCATTTATTCATTTTTGTTCCTAACATCTGTCCTTAATGCTTTTGCAGTTATATATATAGCCCTGAGGTTCATTCCTAAGCTGTTCCGTGCAGCAATTTGCTGGTGGTCTGTGGAAAGTTGGAGGACTACAAAGTAGCAGTTTTGCTCTTGATTTCCAGCTGGAAATTTTTAGAGGGAAAAAAGCAAAGAATACTTTCAGCAATGTTTTTTTTCCACTACAAGCAGCTGCTGTCAGGATGTGATTTTTGATTGCCTCTTCCCACTCCTGTTCCCTCCCTGAAATCTATGCTAGGAAAAAAATCTGACAGACAATTCTTGATGTGGTCTTGGCAGTCTTCAAAGCCAATGCAATCCTCATAGGACTACGATGAAAGAGTAATAATCACAGTAGCTATCATAAGGATGGTGTGGAATAGCTAGTCACTGTTTTTCTGATAGGAAAACTGAATTTAAAAAAAAAAAGAATTGATGTCTAGCCTGACAACACTGACAGGGTCACTGCAAGACCAGGACTCTGGCTTCCTTAGTTTCAGCTTTCAGTTTGGAGCACAAATTTCTGCCATAAGGGGGACAATCAGATCGGCTGTATCTGCACTTCTTAAAAAAAAAAAAATGGCGAGGAATTTATAAACCCAGTGAAGCTGAGTCATTGATTTCTGTGTGGTGAGGATTTCAGCCCACTCCACACACTTATAACAGAATTTCAATAGAAAATTCTTTAATACTATAGTGTAGGAATTGTAAAGAATTCACATTATTGACTTACTGGCTAGATTTTGAAAGGAGTTTAAGGGTTAAAGTCAGTCAAGTCCTTAATGGGATTTTGAAATCACTCCTACTATTTACCCTATGCCAAAACTGATTTGAATAGCTGTTAAACAGGCACCGGATCAATGGGCAACTGTCAACCCTCACAGATTTATGTTCCCTCTTGAGACGTTTTCACCCCGTCATTATACAAAGGGTGTCATTCCCAGTGCTGGCTGCAGAGCCCTCGCCGCACCCAGCGAGGCGAGCAGGACTTCGGCCATTGCCCTGCCTTCCTGAGATACGGGACCTCACTTCTTTGTGTATTTATTTCTGTGAAGTACTGTGCTAATCTATAGTGCTGTATAAAGAATTAATAGGAAGGTCTCTGATGGTGCTGAACTCTATTTTTTTTATTATTATAGAGCTATTACTTGAGTTTGTTCGGTGTTTCTCTTGAGTAACCGTCTAAGTGTGAGGTCTGAGACGATATGTGGGTTTATTTGAAGCAAGAAAGAAGGCATGTTTTACACTCATATGTAATATGTTTATTGCAAAGAATTTACTTCTTTACTTATTACAGAAGAATTTACTTCTCCTTTATAAGTAGGATATCCAATTTATCAGATCTACTTCTGCTGCTATTTCAAAACTCCATCCTGAAGTCAGAAAATAGTCAGGAGTCTAATTGCATTTAATTCAGCACAGAGATAGCATCTGTTCCAGAAAAGGTTCAAGTAGTTTCAGCTCAATGAGATGAATGGGGTGATATTGCACTGAATTTACTAGCTACTCATGACTAACTGGTTAATAACATCGCTTGAGAACTCGGAAGGTGGCTTTTGGTTAAGTATTGTAGGAGAGATGATGCTATGACAGTGACACAGATAACCTAGCAGCGAGAGCACCTTGACCAACTGCACAAGTGTGTGTGCACATATATAAATAGCCATGGAATTATTTGTCTCTTTTCTTGGAAAAAAGTGTTCATAGCCAACCCTCTTGTATTTCTTAGAAGACCTAGCAACAAACGAAAGAGCAAGGGGACAGTCTGACAGAGCAAAAAGTATAAATTAAAAATAAAGCGCATTAGTAAAAAGCAGGATTTATTTTAACCAGCATCATAATAGATGAGTCAATGTGATTTCTTCCAATTCTCCAGCCGTAACTGGCCAGGGAAAATCAAAGGCATTAGACATGGTGGTGAGCATCCAGAGGACCAGCTGCTGGTACTGTCAGAGCAGAGTATGGTTGCACTGGTTACCTGCCAGCAGTGATTACTGTTCTGTGTCGGCATTGCTGAAAAGATTTACAGCCTATTTGGGAAATCACTGAGTCTTTAGTAAAAATCACTACTAATTCTGAAGAATTTTTTAGGAATACTAACCAAATCTGCTGACAAATTCTGCAAAGTGAAAAAGCAGCACGTGCTTGAGCTGAGAATGGGTGGTGATTCCCTGTGGCTGGGGAGGGGAAGAGCCTGCCGGCACTAGCCCTGCTGCTGACCGGGGTCCCTCCCTGCAGGTTGCATGCAGCAGGGACAGGAGCTGGTGGCACCTTGAAGCAAGGCAGTGAAGGGGCTTATTTCTCATCAATTCTGATTTTTCAGAAGTTGAAGTGTTTTCAGCAAAAGAATCATAGAATCGTTTGGGTTGGAAGGGACCTTAAAGATCATCCAGTTTCAACCCCCCTGCCATGGGCAGGGACACCTCCCACCAGACCAGGTTACTCAAAGCCCCATTCAACCTGGCCTTGAACACCTTCAGGGATGGGGCATCCACAGCTTCCCTGGGCAACCTGTTCCAGTGCCTCACCACTCTTGTAGTGAAAAATTTCTTCCTAATATCTAATCTAAATCTCACCTCTTTCAGTTTAAAACCATTCCACCTTGTCCTATCGCTCCACTTCCTGATAAAGAGTCCCTCCCCATCTTTCCTGTAGCCCCTTTCGGTACTGGCAGGGGCTATGAGGTCTCCCTGGAGCTTTCTATTCTCCAGGCTGAAGAACCCCAACTCTCTCAGCCTGTCCTCAGAGCAGAGGTGCTCCATCCCTTTGATCATGTTTGTGGCCTCTTCTGGACCCATTCCAACAGGTCCATTTCCTTCTTATGCTGGAGGGCCCAGAGCTGGACACAGTACTCCAGGTGGGGTCTCATGAGGCTATTCAGGCTTGAGAATAAGGAGAAGGTAATCCACCAGCTGTAGATGAAGAATTTTTGGTCCAGTTTTTAAAAGAACATGATCAGGAATGCTTAGTCTAATTTAAATAGCTTTCCCATCTTCTCCCAGGCCGCTGTATGTTGCCATGTTCCCTATGACTGCAGTTCTGCTTGGCCAGTACAACAGCCACACAGAGGAAAGAAGAGATGCCTCTTCTTGCATCTTGCCCTGTATCTATGTCTGCATGAGGCAGGTGGAGTTTGTCTGTCTGTAATTCTACTGGGGTGCTAGCTTGAGAGAGGCCAGAATGGCAGATTCAGAACCATCATCTAGCTCTGATCAATCACAAAAAAAAAGCAACCCTAAAATAAGTATTGAACAGGAAAAATGTCTTGAAGTTTTAAAGGGATGACATCAAGATTTAAAATAGTATGTTAATAAAAAATTAATGCTCAGCAATTGTGATCCTGTTGCAGCAAACTGCATTGGTGTCAGTCGTGCTGCATGTCACCAATAGTAAAACAGACAGGTATTTACAACTCCTCTCAAGCACTGTTTGGGTTGTGCCAAAAAAAGATCAGTCTCCCCTTCTTTATTACAATACAAAATTGTATACAATACAATACAAATACAAACTACAGTTTGTTTTAGTTATATCTGCTATATTTCTTCCTCTTGTTCCTTGATTGTTCTGTCTAAGCAAAAAAAACCCCAAACCCAAACCTGTTATATGTGGGCACTCGGTTGTTATAAATTATTTAAGGGCTGGACTAATGGAGGCTGCCTTATCTATTGTCTTTAATTTATGGGCTTGGATGTACTAAGGTTTAATCAGAGTGGGTTTTCTGCTCCTTTACTGCCCTTGGAATTATTTACATCAGTAACTTGTCATAAAAATAAAAATTCCTTAAAATTCTCATCATGGACGTTTATCTCAAAATTCTGAACTCTTACCAGCAATCTCAAATTACTACTTTAAATTTACTGCTTAAAACCTAACTGATGTATATACTTTGTGGTGGAAATAAGCGTTTATTTTTTAAACACGCATTCAGTCATAAAGTAGAGATTGGAACAGAGGTGATATATTCAAAATTCAGGTCTGTCCTTCAGCTTTCAGAAGGGGTGTGTTTATGCGATGATGGATATAACTAGTGGCTTTAAGAGGATGCCTCCATACGTTTAAGTGAAGGGCTTCTAGAGCTTTCAGAGTGGGAGGGTGAACAAGGAAACCACAACAGTTGCTGATTTCTCTGTTCCTGCAGTCAGTGCTAAAAAATGGGAGTGTCTAAAATATCCAAATGTAGAAGGACTTCTCCCTAAAAATCAGAAACCAGGGAATTTAAGTTACTGGGATACCAAGGAACACCATAGAATCCTAGAATTATTTAGGTTGGAAAAGACCCTTAAGACCCTTGAGTCCAACCATTAAGCCAATACTTCAAAGCCCACCACTAAACCATGTCCCTAAGCACCATGTCTACATGTATTTAAATACCTCCAGGGATGGTGACCCACCACTTCCACAGGCAGCGCAGAGCGGCTACTGGGTGGGCACAGCACTTCTGCCTTTGGCCAGCAGCTACAAACCCCCAAGTCTCTGTGGACTTCCTAAACACCGATGGTTGTGCTGAGGTACTCCCAGAAGCTTTGGACATAGGTGGGAGCAAGAAGACAGGCAGCAGTCATTGTCCTTTCCCAGTCTAGCCTATGTCCAAAGCTTCTGGGAGTACCTCAGCACAACCATCGATAGGTGGACATAGATCCCGAACAGGTAGAAAAAGTCACACTTAGTTGCACTGTAAGTGGCAGCATACCTTGAAGCAAAGGGATCAAACCATTTTCTGCTATTCTTTTGGGGCCAAGTGAAAAATGCCTTAGGATTGGGAAAGGGCTGTCTTTTAAACTATTGTGGAATATTTCTCGACCATGTTACAAGTAACATACCTGTATCACACAGTCTCCTTTCCATTTACTTCCAATGACCTAGGAATGCTTCTGTTTTACAGAAAGCCCAAATTGTATTTAATCAATCTGTTAGTTTCATAGGTTCCCTTTAATCCTCAGTGGATTGCAATTAGACATCTGGCTGCAGCGTGTAAAAAGTATAACTGTGCTACAACTGGAGTCCCTAAAATTGAGTAGGTTCACAGAAATCTGTGCCAGTGGTACATTTTTCTTTGTTCTGGAACAAAAGGATGGCTTACTAGGAAACTCCTGTCACCCAGCTTTCCCTGGTAGTACTTGGAGACTTCCATGCTTTTGTCACTTATCCTGAAAACTGGAGTTTTGCAAAATCTTTATGAGTAAGGATGAACTTTAAAAATCACTAGGATTAACTTTGCTTTTTAATATTTTTGAGATGTTTGAAGCTTGTCTAGCAGAGCTTAACTTTTTTGACCCTTCTTCCTTCTTCATGACGCTGTTTTGCACTACCTAGGGAGCTCACTTCTGTATTTTGATCGTGTTTGTTAACTGGCATTGGAAGTTTCTGTAAAATGAAAAGGGAATTGCAAGGCAAATGTTCTTGCTTTACGGCATGCTCATCTTTTTTACCAGAGGTCAGACTGCTTCTGCCACCCCCACATCCTTCAAGTTTAGAGTAGAGGGAGGTAAAGCCTGTTTTGTCCTCAAGGGTGGGTTCAAAATTCCTCTGTCCCAGAAAATCCTCCTGCTGCTTACCACTGCTTTATTATCCTTCCTAGCTTGAAGACAGCATAATAAGTTGTCCAGAGGAGAAAGCGAGAAGATCCAAAGCAAAATGGCAAAGCCCACGGTAAGTTTCTACTAAATTTTCTTGAATAGAAACGTCAAAGGACAGTATGTTCTCCCATAAAATCAAGCCAGATTGCCCAATGAGGTGGAAAAATTTGAAATCAACCATTTCAGAGGTTCCAGCAGGTTACTTTTTCATAAAACTAAGTAATTTTAGGTAAAATTGAGAACAAATCTTTCTAAGAGCCAGAGGAAATGCTTCAGGTCATAGCTGTATGGTTAAAACTATCACCACAGAGCAAAACTGAAATACCACCATTCTTCAGATCACTCTGGATTACAGACTTGAAAAAACCTCAAATGTGCACCCTTGAGATATTCAAGTGGTATAATGTAATTGTTAAAACGTATGAAGAATCCTTTCAGCCCTTCTAGTGACTTCCTAGGAAGGAAACTTCTGATAACAGGGAGCCCCTCTACCTGGCACCACAACCCAAGGCACATCCAGAGGCAGCACAGACAAAAAGGTTTTAGGTAAATTTCCTACCATTTGATGGAGCTGATCCCTTTCTAGATACTGCTAAATCATACTTGACAGGCATAACTTATCCCCAGGGCTTCTAAAACTGTTTCGGATAAAGAACCTTCTTTGGTATTGGAATGCATCGAATTTCCCCAAGCATCATGCATCTGCGAAATATTTCCTGTTAGAAAGGTATGCTTGTTCTCTCTTCAAGCTCCTCATCCCTGATTTTCTAAATTACACGAGATGAATGCTGTGCTATGGTGTAAGTACACAAAGTGACTTATTTGGAAGGGAGAGTAAACATTTCTAGCAAACATTTTTAATCAGAGAGTGTTTACTGATATCTTTTATGACATGTTTTCTTGGCTGCTTGGAAGAGAATAGGAACATAATTTTGAAATGTCGTTTTCTTTTCCCCAACTTATCATTTGTATGAGAACACATTCCTGTGGTATATAGAGCCTTCCACAGGGAATAGTTTTGGTGAAAGATTCAGCCCATGCCCTCGAAGAAGGGTATGTCTTCCAAGCATAATGGTGTCTGATTACAATAATAATACAGTGAAAATCAGTGTTACTAATGTTTGTGATCCTTTCATAAGTCTCACAATAGTTGAAATTTTTGGGTTTTCTCTGTTCACACATATAGAAGAACACTGGCAGTCAATATTTATGGTGAATAGGTTTCTAGCACGTAAAAACAGTGAAGAAAGCTAAGCTCACCAGTACATCAAATACTTGCATAGTATTTTCTCAGGAAAAAAAAAAGATGGGCAGAAGGGTTGGGGGAAATTTTTGGGTTTTATTCAAAAAATATTCCTATTTCAAGGCCACTCACATGCATTATTGTGGCAGTTGGAAATTGGTATACTGAGCCAGTTAACTTTTAAATCTAATTGCTTTTGATCTTAGTCATTATAGGTAGTAGTTTTCTCTCAAAATATTCCCATTGAAAACTGGGTAGTGACTTGCAGTTTAAAGTATGAATCCATGTAACTTTGAATCATTAAACTGAGAAAAAAATTCAGCAAAGTATCAACCTTTTAATTATAGGTGTCTACACTAAATTTTCACTCATTTCTGAAGTGAGAGGTTGTATTACTCTCCTAGCTGTGGGGGAGTGCCATAATTTTATTTTATATGGCAATAGCTGTTTAAAATCATAAATACTGGATTGTTCGGATAGGTTTTAGTTGGCTAATGCTCTGCTGCCGAAATGGGATTGTTTGACAAGGTGTACATTCAAATCCTGAAAAGAATTTGTGACTGTAAGACGAGAATTAGCTAAAAGATATGTGGTATTTTTCCATTGTGGAAAAATCTTCCTTATTCCTCAGGCTCTTCTGTGGGCTCTGCATTCCCCCTTCTTTATCCCATCTTTCCTCTGCTGGAGTGAAGCCCACCTCAAACCTTTGCTGCCTGAGGTTTTAGCACCAGCAACCAGCCACTGAAATTACTAAATGTGAACACAGGAAGTTCCATCTAAACATGAGAAGGAACTTCTTTATTTTGAGGGTGGCAGAGCACTGGAACAGGCTGCCCAGAGCCGTGGTGGAGTCTCCGTCTCTGGAGACACTTAAAACCCACCTGGATGCCATCCTGTGCAACCTGCTCTACGTGAACCTGCTCTGGCAGGGGGATTGGAGTAGATGATCTCCAGAGGTCCCTTCCAGTCCCTGTCATTTTGTGGTTCTGTAAACCTAGAATATTTCTATGTGATGAATATCAGCTGGGTTTGATCAGTCTAATGGCAGAGGAATATTAGAAGACTGGTTTTAACCATCCTACAGTGAGGTCTTTCAGCCTTTTGTGTACATGTAGATCTACAGGCATATACCTCTGTCTTATATATTATATATATTGCAATAAACTGTAGCTTTGCACATTTACTCTGATACCGGCATAGCACAGAATATTGTCCAATACAGCAACAGAGGAAAGTGACGACAAATACGTATGAAAGTACACGATTCAGCCAAAAATTTTCCCCCAGCACATTTAATCAGTAAAACAGTTTCAAGTGATTTTACTCTAGCCTGGCGAGCGCTCAAAGGGCATTTCACCAGTACCGCACTGTCCTCTTGTCCGTGGGCAGACTTTGTATTGCCTTCAGAGAAAGCCCAGTGCAATACACAGGGGCTGGTTGGCCAGGCCTCCAAGGTAAACCATAAAATAATGGTAAAAGAGTAATAAACTCCCTTTTCTAAAAACAGTTTCTTTTCCCCTATGGCTTAGCCCACTGTAGTATCAGCTACCAATACATGAGGGAAGAGAAGGGAATTTCCTCTTACCCTTCAGGAGAGATATAGATTAAGTTGAGTGTAGGTAAATTTATATTCAAGTCTCAGCCGAGATCCTGATCTTTGGAAATTTCTAAACCTTGCTTCGGCATCATCCTACACTACTGAAATCAATGTGTGTGGTGTCAACTGCAAATGTTTCCTTATATTAAGCAAACAAATGACAAGGTGTCACTAGTCCGAGGCTTTGCCTCTTGCTGCTGAGCTTTGAGATGTACCTGCTGCCTGAAGGCTGAGAGTAAATCCCCGCTGGTCTTTACCATCGAGCTGCTCCATAACATCCACCTCGCAATATTTATTGCAGTGATGGGAACCTTTTATTTCCTGATAATGTACTGGCAGGCATGTTCCCAGTTACAAGAGAAATAATAGTGAAAGCATATGGGAAGCCTTATTCCCTTTCCTAATAACAAATACAGTGGAATTACACTTTATAATACCACAGACATATTTGTTTATGATGCATATAAATCTTGGGATACGTTACTAGGAAGACACATGCAGAGTTTTTTATTAAAGAATTCACATTCTGCAGCTGAACCTATTTTTTTTTTACATTGATTATTATTATTAACCATGCAGAGCACAGCCTCAGCAGTTCACACTTGTGCCTGGAGCTCCACTGAAGATTTGATAAATTAATAAGATTATAGAGTATTTAGTCTCTATTAATTATAGATATATATAGATTAATGTTTATTTACCCATCTATATTCAATTAATTTCCAAACATTTGTGCTAATTTTTTGAAAAACCCACAGTAAATATTATTACACAGAAGGTCTTCAGTCTGTATAGTCCTTAGGGATTAAATATTACTGGAAAATAGCCCTGATCCAGGGTCCTCTTTAATCCTCATAGAATCATAGAATGGGTAGAGTTGGAAGGGACCTTAAAGATCACTGAGTTCCAACCCCCCTGCCATGGCCAGGGACACCTCCCACTAGACCAGGTTGCTCAAATCCCCATTCAGTCTGGTCTTGAACACTTCCAGGGATGGGGCATCCACAGCTTCTCTGGGCAACCTCTGCCCCTCAAAGTAAAGAATTTCTTTCTAGTATCTAATCTAAATCTCCCCTCTTTCAATTTAAAACCATTACCTCTTGTCCTATCACTACATTCCCTGATAAAGAGTCTCTCCCCAAGAGTCCTCTCTGCTCATCCCTTGGGCTTCTCTCTCATGTTCTTTTGCTCTTTGCTATGCTGTTTTTCACTCCAGAGGTGGCCAGCTGTGGCCTCCCCTCTCTCCAAAGCCCTGAGATCACAGTCGGAGTTGCTCTTGTCAAGAATATTTTTGACGCCAAACCCCCTTGATATTGAAATCAATATCAAAACTAAAACAATCCTGATCTTGGCATTGTATCTACACTATTAATGAGCAGGCTAATGTACAGATCTCCATACTTCAGAAGAGCTTAAAAACCCAGGGAATGGACAATTATACTGAGATTTACTCCGTTAAAACAACTGGATCTCAACCAAAAAAGCACTTGTGCTTTCAAGAATCACTGACAGTTTTAAGAGCCAATATTTCATGAGTTTCAGGGAAGGCAAGCAAATACGGTATGCTGTCAAAAATGTGAATTCAAACATTCTTTATACAGCCTTTACTTGAAGGTCTGATGTTTTGGGGTGAAAAACATAGGTTCTTGAAGCCCATGGCTTTGATTCAATCTGATTCAATCAGGCAGTTCGAGTGTAATATTGATACAACTTTTAGAAATTGCTTAAATGTTGATATTTTAGATTTAACATGTAATGTAAAAGTTACATTAATAATTCTGGCTTTTACATAAAATGAAGAAGCAGTAAAATCCTGAAATATCCATTTCCTAGGATATTCTCATATTAAGAAAGTCTCTCGGCAGAGTGTGAATTATTTGCATTTTTTAATTTCTGGAAGATCAGCAATTCCAAAGCTACATTTAATTATGATCTTTTGGATTTTTATTTTTTTTTTTTTAATATTCTTCAAACTGTCCACTTTTCCCTCAGACTGCTGGAGCAGATGAGTTGGCAGATTATAATTTTGTTTAAATCACATTCTGTGGAACATTCTGCATTTAATAAATCAACATTTTGCCATGGGAAACTGTTTCACTGGAGCAGTCCAAGTTGATTGAGTAAAAAAAATATAAACATTTTCCCCTGCCTTGCCACTTTACCATTTTGGAAGGATTTTTCACCCATTTAGTCCAAGGGGCTGGAAAGAAGGAAAACTAAAATTCTAATCTTTGAATCTTTGAATGTCACCATGCCTTGGTCAAAAATTATTGGGAAGTAGGTACTAGTTTAATATATATAATTTGTGATTTTTTTAAAAAAATAAATGCAAAAATGCCAATTAAATGACTACATCAATTAAAAGAATTAAACTCTCTCAGATAACTTATTCAGCCTTTTCCAATCAGAGATTAAAAATAGGGTGGATGTCATGTGCCAGATAAACTGAGTGTGTATCACGCCATAGATCCCACTTCTGTTTGGGTGCTGTCTGGATGAAAACGTGAACAGCAGATTAAAAGAGTGCTGGTAGTGTGAAGAAAGAACAAAAATGTAGAAAAGAGTAAGGTTTATACACAGAAAAACTGTCATGGCTTGGTAAATGGTATTTATAATTTTTGCTCCTGAAAGAGGAAAAAAATTACTCATCTGTGGCTTTATTTCCACAAGAAAATATGAAAAATTAACATTGAGGTGATATTTTGCTAATAGAGTATGCTTGGGGATGGGGAGACATTAGTTTCTTCCAGGTGAAAGTTAAAACAGGCGGTCACTGGTTCTGCTTTTTTAAAATGAGCCAGAGGTGGAATAATGGCTTTACTGCTCAAATTTAATGGCCTTAGAAAGTAACATGCTATTCTAACCTTTGCTAGCTTGCTATAAATCTTAGTGATAAATAAACAAAAAAAGGAGATTTTTTTGAAAGGAATCCAGGATTTAGGAGACTCTGTCTCACAAAAAAAAAAAAAGAAAAAAAAAAAGAATTTCACTCGACTTCAAGAATTTCAACTTGTTGAAACTATTTTTTTTCCCCAAACTGCATCTATGCGTACTTTAACCTATCCACAGAACAACGCCTATGAGCTCTATGGTCTTGGACAACAGACCTGGGTAAGACAAACTCTGGACTCTGAACAGCCAAAGTCACTCCTAAAGAAACTCTAAGATCTAAAGGACAACATGTTGCGTTAGTAGTCTTTCTGCGCCAACATTAACTGGAAATACAAGAGCTTTTTATAGTATGCTGCACTAATCAATGATAAATGCTGGAGTTTTACATCAGAAAACTTTAATATATGCAACATGTTGCAGTAATTCAAATCCTAATGAACAAAAACACTGTTCAGAAAGCTCCAGAGTGTTTTTACTAATTCACTAGTATGCAGGAAATTATGAATAACTTATCCTTTCATTTTTTTGTTAATTTTAAGAATGAAATTCTATTAATGTAAAAAAAAAAAAAAAAGTTTTGTTTTGTGTTCATCCTGGCATTTCTTGAGAGGAATTCTTAACTTTCATAAAATATTCCATATAAAATATTGTAACTCGAAATTAGACTAGATGATCTCTGAAGGTCCCTTCCAACACCTACCACTTTCTGATTCTATGATTATGATTTCTCATATTTAATAGTTCTATAAGAAATTTAGAAATTTTGTCCACACAAGATGACATGATAAATCACCAAATAGTCTTATATTATAGTAATATAATGGCCCATGAGAGTGAAAAATTGTTTCGTGGGTTTTTTTGGAGAAATGTATTAATAGCAATAAAAAATATTTTTATGCACCTATTGTAGAACTAGCAAGTTGGATTGTGTTTTTTTTTTTTACAATGTCATATTTAATAGTAAAAGCAAAAATATGAAAGAAATATAATTTTAACAAATTAAAACACACACTCTAAGGTCCTATGCAGATGAATCTTATAAAGAGTTAGAAACCTTGATTTTAGGACCACTGTATATTCTGGCACAGAGAGAAGACAAATTGTAAGGAGAAGTATTATGTTATTAGGACAATGTTTCCAGAATAAAGGCCATAAAAATTAAAATATAATGTGTGGCTTACTCTCTGTAGGTGAAGATGCTCTATGGGCAGTAGTCCTCAAATTACTTTTGCTTCTTATCTCTAAAAAAATCTCTGTAGAAACATTGCCTTGTGCGTTTGGCCCATAAGGAAAAAAGTTTTATTCCTCATACCTCCCATATTTATGTAGTAATTGTGTTTGGTGCCTGCAGAAAACAGTATTACAGTTGGACACAAAGCTATGCTGCATCCATGTACATCACTTGGAAAGGTTACCACTGTGCATTCAGAACAGGCACCGTAAAAGGGACGTGTAGGTAGCAGTGCTAATAAATGTATGGATAAGGCATTAAAAGCCACAAAATGAAAATGAAGGGTAAGCTAAAACCGATGTTGTCAGCCTGCTACCGAGCTGAGAAGAGGCTGGCAATGAAGCAGCAGCGGGATTTACTGGAGAACCTTGTTGCTGCCTCCATGTGTGCGGCAATAAATAAACGGGAGTTCTCCTGACCTAGTGAATGACTAATCTGTACTGGCAGAAAAAAATGCATGAAAGAAGGGGAAATCTCTCTGTGAGGGGGTTCAAAGGAGCAGGGCAGCAAACTGCTATCTCCGCAGAAGGAGTCAGGGTGTCCTGTATAGCAAAGTGGGGCGTTGCATGTGGGATGTGTTAACATCTAACCCCAGCGGGTGCTTCCAGGCATGCATGCAGCACACAGCAGAAAACGTAAAGTGATCTCATAAAATTCCCAAGCAGAGGCGCTCTGGGAATCCATGAAAGGGGAAGGTTTTTCAGGAACTTCCCAGCACTATGGTGTCCACGTTTTCACCATTTTATAACTTCATGTGAGCATAGGTGATGTTTCATGGGGTGCTGCAAACTGCTAGCCCAAATAACATCATGACTCTCATGCGTCTCAGTACAAATACTCCCAATCAACCCTAATATGGAGACAACAGAAGCAATTGAAAAAGAGCTTGATACTTATGGCTGTGAGCACTGCCCTGCTCTCTGAGCATGGAGAACAGGCCTCCTCTCCTCCTGGGGCACTGGTAGTGGCATGCACCCGTAGCATGAGCCATGCGAATGGAGAGCAAGGCAATCTCCCATGTGTGTTTGCTTCAGCCTGCTATATATCTTGGCAATGACAAAAAAGCCCCCTAGAATTAGCTGAAACTATAACATGTACTGGAACTTGACAATACAGATGGATGAATCAGAGGTCGGTACAGCTGGTGCAGTCCTAACCTGGTGCGCACAGATGTTAGCCTTATTCTAGAGACTGACATCTGGAAAGTCAACCATCTGCAGTTTCTTACCATCATCCTTTGAAAGTCCTAGAGATGCTGCGTTGCCAAGTGGTCTGATACAAAGCGAGAGACTGATAGACGCCATTTGGCACCTAAGACTCCCAGATGTGTACCTGTTCACAGCAGCTGGCAGAAGCTATGATAGGTGTACCTACCAGACCTTCTTGAGAGCTTCATTAAACACTAGCAAATAATGAAGGGTTTACCCATCACTTGCCATCGGTGCTCTTGGTTTTAAACTGGAGAGCCTTGATTTGTGTCTCCACAAAGGGTTGGAGAGTTGCCATGCCAATGGTCATAGGTTAAAAGCTCACCATCAGGTCTAACTGGTCGGCATCTGATGGAAAACCACAATGTGTCATATGGTGTTTTATTACAGCTCATGCTTTCTCAGCAAACCCTGAAAGCTTTGCATGATTTTATCTTCTTTTGCTTGGCCTGTCACCAGAATATTATCTGGTGACATAAACATAAAAGGCAGGATGATTTTCTCATCAAATTTGATTCTTTCTGTGTGTGCTTATGATCATTGCAGAAAAACTCAATAAACTCTGATGCACAGACATCCCCTTCAGCAGTGAAATAACTGTATCAAACTGTCACAATTTCAAATGTTCAATGAAATCATTCTTTTTTTTGTTTATTTATTAAAGTAGCTACACACAGACCATATGATATTTCCTAAATAAAATAGTTTTTGTGAAGTGAATTTCTCTAGATGAATCGATGTGTTTGTATGCAAAGCACTATTCTCCGATGAACTCTGCTGAAAGCAATTTATGACTCATTCTAACTATTCCAAGCTCTGCATGACTCATGTTGAACGATGGAGTCAGAAGGTCATTTGTTCTTATGTCTCTGTAAAAGTATTTGGACTCTGTGTATGTCCAGAGGAAAAGGAAACCCTGATGAAAATTGTCCAGCCCTTTGGGAAAGACCTAAATCTTCCCGTAGATGAATGCACAGCTCACTAGAATCAATGGTCACATGCTAGATTTTGACCAAAGGCATCGTAATCTGCTTCCGATTTACCAGTTTTGAAGTTCCGCATACTGGCATGTGATATTTACTTTCAGGAATGATAATTAATAAATACTGACCATTTACCAGAAAGTAATTTTGCAGCCTACAGAGACACCAAGTTCAATGTTAGAGGTCTTTCTAAACTCTTATTCTGCCCTCTTTGTAAGCTGGAATTTGGTAACTTTTATCTAAAAGCCTTACATTAATCTGCCTGTATGAAAAGAAGACAGGTGGAGATGTATAACATTGGAAGTAAAAGTATTAATTGAAGGAGTCCATGGCCATATTTACAGAAGAGACAAAGAAGGTTATAAGATTTGATATAATTTGTGTGAATGTGTGCATATATAGGTATATGGATAGATTGATTAATCAGTTGATCGATTGATCTAATAATTTGAAACCAGACAGAGTTGAAGAGTTATTCTCACACTACATTATGATACGGGGGTGGGTAGAAAATGCCTAATTAATTATCACTAAATATTTTAAGTTTCAAAGTTCTTCTTTTCTCTCTGAGATTTTCTCTATTATGTCATCTATTTGTCCTTCCATCTATTCACACCTTTTCCTGAGCATTGCCATTTTCAAATCATTTGAATAACGCTAATGATGCAAAATTGAGCTTTTGCTCTAAGTGTTGTTTCTTCTGCTCACATTTGGATGACAAAGGCATACTTAAAATTACTTAAGTAACACTGCTACTAAAGTAACTGCATTATGTATGGCATTCATGGTAATGTGTTTATTGCTGCATCAAGTGCTTTTAAGGCAATAATTATGACTGCTCTTTAAGTCTGCACTGGCTACCCTTTCTAGAAAGGTACTTGATCATTTCATAGAGTGTTCTTTTGCTATATAGGAAGCAATTGTTATTGCTTCTTTTTAACTAATATGCATTGTTTTAAAATTCAGGTTAATGGAGGCCTCTTGAGAGGCTGATATAAAGCAGCCATGGGTTTTGGTTCCTACGGATTCCCTAAATGTTATGAACATGATTTAAAGTAAATTAAATGAAGCTAGATTAAATAGAGTACCACATATATCCTGGAAATATACTCCAGCATGATACAACCCATGACTTCAGAATTATTTTGGAGAAGGGATCCAAGACATCAGTACAAATCCAGAAAATTAATGGAAGCGTAAACAAAGGAATGTGTCACAATACAGTGATGCTGAGCACAGACTGTGAGCACTAGATATTTCTGAATTAGACCAATAACTAAAACTCCCTCTCCTTTCTGTATTTTAAAAGATATTGCATTGTTTTTTGTAAATTTCCGAATTGTTACTATTTTTCAAAATTAATTTCTATCTTGTTCTTACAGCTAGTTAAAAAAGCTGGAAGAACGAAGGAAGATTTTTCTTTTCTTTTTTTTTTTTTATTTGTTTGCTTGCTTTGTAAAAGATTACATTTATTTTCTTGGAAAAAAACAGTTCAGATTTGTGATAATTCTCTGATGCTTGTACAAACAATATCAAATTACACTGCTTGGAGTCTTGTAGCCCTGCAGACGAAAAAATCACCATGCCCTCTGGGACAGAAGAACACAGAATGAGTTTTCAAAAATTCAGGAAAATCTTGGTTAGACCATGTGGTAGAGGTACCCTTTTAATGAGTGGGACGCACAGAAGGAACATAATTATCTCAACTAATGAAATAAAACAGCTAGAAAATAAGAGTTGCCAGAATTTGTTTTCTGGCAAGACCATATAAAACTCTGTCAAGACCTACCGTATCTTCAGTGGGAAACCTGGCAGATGAGGGAACCCCAAATCTATTATAATTCAGGCAGGATACTCAGATAGACAGTTGATCTGCCAGGCTGCCAAGGAGGAAAATAATTTTTTTGCTGATGGCAAAGGAATTGTGTTTTTTAACTACATCAGTACTGAAATTCTGAATGAAAGGACAGGTTTTATCGAAAGAAAAAAAGTATGGAATGTTTCATGGGATGTAGCTTGACAAGGCACTTGAGCAATATTCAACACTCAAATTATTGGAGAAAGAATTGGGTGATTCAAGAGACCCAAACAAGGAAAATATTGAATGAACTGTCATCTCTGCTGAGGCAGAATGGACTAGACACTCCCATTTTTGAAAAGATTGTCTGATTATTAAATTTTTCTTACAATACCTTCTCAGCTGCTTTTTAAATTCATTTTTAAAGTCTTTAAGAGCATCCAAAAGTGGGAATTCCAGAATTTCGCTTCATTGTGTTCTTCACTGCCACCCTCAAATGCTTTAAAAGGTGACATAAGGGCAACATGGCCTATAATGACTAATGCTTGGCTGTCTCCTCTGTCTTCCCAGGCTCATACATCTTCTGGTTTTAGTTTCTTATTGTATTGTCCATTGGTGTGGTTACTTTACTGGCAGGAGTTTTTTATTAAAAAAAGGCTTTAGGGATGACTGTTATATCTTACATTATCGGCAAGGAAGCAATTGCTGTTTGCAGCTTATGCTGAAGGAGAAAGCTGCAAATGAATGAACGATAAAAAAAGGTTTGTTTCTAGTGCCTATTTAGAGCAGCAGGAGTTTCAAATTCTCCTCAAGCACTGTGGATTTTGGAGATTGATACATTTGGAAGTAACTGGATGCAGATTGAGTTATTGGGCTGCTGTAACTTCCATCATAATCTTCCCTGCAGTTGGGTGTGAGCATAGGATAGGTATAAGAGAGTGGAGCATCCAGAGAAACTCTTCAGAAACCTGAGTTAGAAATCCAAGTACCCATCATAATCCTCCCTCGCTCTCAATTCCGGTCTGCTGGCACTGGTGGCAAATTTCTACAGAAAGCTGGTGTATTCCGTGACACTAGATGCCAAATGCTGCGAAGGGATGCAGAAACATGTTCTTGTCTGTTGTTTAACAGAGCTTCCCCATCCACATGCCTGGCTTGGGTCTGTACCACCAACTCCAAAGAGCGGGAGAGGTAATGCATCCCAGCAGAGCTGAAGCAGGAATGAGCATTACTCTACAGCAGTTTATTAAATTCCTTCTTTCAAAGGGTATATATAGTCTTTGCATGGCCAGGGAGGAGGGTTTGCCCACAGCAGCACAGAGAGCTTTACCCACCCTGTGCCCACCTGCAGATTTGTACTGACTGTACTTCTGCCATGTCTGGTGATGTGGCCCAGGCATTTCTAATTATTCCACCTGAAAGCAATCGTCCTTGCAGAAAGATCGGAAAAAGCGCATGCTGGAGAGATTCAGTGATTGAGCTCAGCCTCCTGCTGAGCCAGTACTCTTTAATTTGGAATTATCAGAAAAGATGCAACTGCAACATGAATTCCTGCCTTTAAAATACTAAAATGAGGAGGAAATCACAGCTTTTAAGTGTTCAAGGCATTTTAATGACAGTGAAGGTCAAAGACAAAGTGCAGACTTGTGGAAATGAGGAGGTGTCAGGGAGTAACAGATTTCCACTGAAGTAAGTGGACTGAAGCTTAGAGAGGAAGAAGAGGGGAAAATGCAGATGGGCTATTTGGTGCTGCAAGGAGAAGGAGGGACTGCAGTCAACAGTAACACAAATGACATTTCCAAGCGTTGCTCCATCATTTTATAGTACCTCAGAAAGCACAAGGATGCTCCTGCCCTTATAGCAGCAATTAGAGGGAATACAGAAACGGGAAGTGTAGCTTTTAGAGAAAGGGGCTTTGTGATATGATGGTGCTGGGACCAGCAATTTTTCTTTGATTATCAGCTCCAGCTGGGAGAGTGGGGGAAGAGAGGGAAGCAGGTGGCTCCTGAGAGGGCCCACCTGGAAGAAGGTGCTAGAAGGGAAGCAGTGCTGCAGTTCAAGAGTTAAGAGGATTCTAGGAAGGGAAAGGCTAATGTTGCTTGTTTTATTTTTTTTCACTTTAATTAAAGAGTAAAGGCCTTAGCTTGTGTTGTGATCTTACAGGGTTAACAATAGAAAACATATTTGTAAAAGGTGTTGAAAAAGCCATGGTCGCTGCACTGAGCTCTTCCTGGGTGAGTAAATATTGTACTAGCTCGTACTATAGCAAAAAAAACCCCAAACACTTTAGTAAGTTCTTACTACCTGTTTGGGTAATGCACCTCTGTGTGTTTGTGCAGTTAATACAAAACTTTTACCTTTAAAGTTTCTTTTTCTTTCTGTATGGCAGTTCCAGACACAGCATAAACAGACATTTCTAGTTTTTTTGGCTGAATCAGTAATGCTAATGTTCCTGGACTTGTTGTGTGCTGGGAACCAATATAATTTGCAAGTACACGAATTCAGTAATTCTGCAAATTAACTGATGAATTCTTGAGTCTTTTGCTTTCTAAAATCAAGCAGTGAGATAATACATTGGCAGGAGGGAAAGGGAGAAATTCATTTGCAGAGGCTTGCTAGGCTCAAGATAGATCTCTGCAAAGCTTGGGAAAATAGCTTTCTGTGGCTCTGCTGAGTTCCTGTTTAATTACTTAGACAGATATGACCTTGCGCAACTTCTATAATACAAGGGACTAGGAGATCTTTTGTGGTAAACAGAGCCCATAATAACTCCATTCTCTAATCTCCGTTCCTCTAGCCAATACCACACTTTATATAAACTATATATATATATATCCCTGAAGTGCCTAATTGAGAAATGGCTTCGTGAGTTGAGTTGCAGGAAGTAATTACACAGGAACAGTGTTACTTGTCTTTTTATTGTTACATACAAATACTGTTATCAGAAGACTCATTTCGAGTCGGTGTCCTTTGGGTTGGCAGTTATTATACGTTTGGTCACTGGAAATAAAGGCCTAAGAGCTGTAACGGAGTGGTGTTATTTAGCTGTATTTGTCATACAGTTTAGGAGGTGTGTAACTGTTCATTTGCAGTTTTCTTGCACGCATCTGGGAATCTGGCATGTGTGAAAGCATTCCCGAGGGACATGGGTGTGTGTGGCACCTTAGGAGAGCCTGACAGAGAGCCTGTGTAACTCCGCAAAGGGACCCCACGCTGTTTGCAGTGACAAATGCTAAGAACTAAAAGAGTCCTAGAAGCAGTGATGTGGCATAACACATGGATTGTACTGTGCTGAGAAACTGTTTCATTACAAGCACTGCTCTATATGGTTCTCTTGCTTTTGAAAGCACCGTCTAAATAACAAATATTTTCTTTTATATTGGGAATGCTTATGTTTTAATCTTGCATTGCAGGAGACAGGATGAAGCAAGTTTTGAGGTGCTTGGCATTATAAATATGGACTGGGGGGAATGTTTTGGTTTTTAATGAGTGCTTTGGGGGTTCATTTTTTGGGGGTGGGTTTTTTTTTTTTTGGTTAGTGTTTTTGGTCCTAACTATACCTGGAATATGCAGTTCAGGAAAGAAAGAAGATGGTCCAAATTCTACCATGTTCTTGTTGAACAACATAGAGAAGAGCCTGCGCTAATCCTTCTATCTATCAGAGCCATTCCTACTTCCACATTATCATACCCTTACAGGACAAGCACAATCTGCCCCTAAACCTCACGGTACCTTTGTGAGTCGGAAACAGCCTCTCAACTGCTGTGAAAATGCAGCCCTCTCTGAGCAGCAGGCCACAGACACTGCTTGAAAATGCATGGCAATGCTTTGACATCACTTAAATATCAGCCTCTTAAATATTGTCTCCCTTCGCTATTTTTGCCTTTCAAGCAAAGAAACTGCTCTGCCTTGAGGCAGACCTATTGGTTCTTAATTGCCTCCTTCCCCAAGTGACTTGGGAGATTGTTCTCTAACTGGCTGTAATTATCCTTTACTGTAAACTAACCAAAGTACACTCTGATTTCGGTGTTATGTTCATTAGCAAGCCTCCTGTTTTAAATGTTAATGTATTCTGGGAACGTCCATTCTATAAGAATGGACTGATTTGTGTAGCAAGTGTTTGCGAAATACCCTGAGGAATAAATCTGTACCGAGTAACTGATTTGAAATGAAATCCATGATGCTAAGGGCAGAATATCAATGGATGGTCAAGTTGCAGAGCTGATTTACGTGTGAACATTGTCTACGTGTGAACATTGTCTAAAAGGGAGGTAAACTTCTTGTTGTGTCCAAAAGAGTGTTCAATGTGAACGTTGGTTCTGAACCTGTGCCTGCAAAAGATTTGTCCCCGTGGTAGGTGCTTTTGGTATAATTTATTGCTTGAGGTGAAGAGTTGACTTAACTTGACTTATCTTGTGATTGGCACTATTGGTGGTTTTGTGATGGAAGTGGGCTTCTAAATTAGCACTGGAGAAATGTGGGAAGAATGAAAGCTTCCCTTCATACCTTGACTCAAACGTAATCCATAAAAAGAAGAGTCATAACATGTTCCTTTAAAAAATAATTTAAAAAAAATCTGAATCCCAACAGATGCTTTCTCTTGTTATTTTCAAGATATTCAGCAGTGTGGAGTGCTGGTTTTTCAGATGGATAAATGTGTGCAGCATATAAAAGTGACGCTTTTAACAGCTACTGTTCTGCCATCCGGCTCCTACTCAAGCCCCTGAATCTGGAGTTTTCTGCTGTGTCTCCTATAATGAGCAATGAAGCACAGCTGCTCTGCCAGCCACAGGTGGAAAGGTTTGCCTAGTAATGTTGTCGATGGCTGGATAATAAAGGAGGTGACTCGTTTATTTTCTTCTGAGTGAGATATTCCAGTCAAAAGCGTGATTTGAATTTCCAAGTGACTCTGTGTGGACACTCTTCTTATAATAATAGGGGCTCTTTAACCATTGTAGAATATTAGACTTCCTTAGTGGAAGCAAGCCACATCAGCAAAAGACACTCTAAAAAATGTGTAAGCGGAAAGCTATTGCTGAAAAACTTGTTCCACAATTGCCTTTTCAGTTAATTTCCTCTTGTATATAAGCCCTTTCTCGGAGCATTTTACCATATATTTCCGGAGAGAGAGCACTTGATCACTGAGCTTGTGCACAGCGCTCAGATCTCAAGACACTAGGCGCTTGGAGTGCATGGTGCTAGAAATCAGCCCTGATGAGCATTCGTACGCCTGGTTTAGCTAATAGAATTATCTGAACTGTTCTGATGTGCAAAATAGTTTTAATAGTACATGAGACTATTGCTTTTTCTGGGTGTTTTGATGTCTCTCTTAATGAGCTGGATGAGGAGGCAGATGAATATAGAAGTTGTAAAAGTGGAAATAAGAATTAAGAAACAAAATAGAAATCTGTGTTTAAAAAAAAGGCTTGCTTATTGCTCATGGAAGCATCGGGGTGTTTACAGGGAAAAAAACCCTCTAGAATAAAGGCTTGGCAATGTGATGTTGCATGCTTAGGGACTTCAATTAATCTCTGAATCTGATGATTCCCATGTGTTGAAAATTGCAAGGAAATAACTGTCGTGCTACTGAGTTCTGTCTATTCTTTCCAAGTTGCACACATCTTTGAAAATTACTCTGAATGAATCTAATGGTGTCCCTGGATACTACAGACTATGAAAATAAGTTTGAAAGAGCTACCAAAGAACAGTCTGAGGACTTTTTACTATATCAGATGGTTATGACATTTGCTGAAGTGTAGGCTATGCTTCCATCCTGTCACTGGTATCTTTAAATGCTTATTTGCTAGTCTACCAATGAAAATTATCCTGATAATTTTTGTAAATCAAAATGTAATTAACTTTTTCAGTTTTTTTTGTTCTTTTTGTTCTTTTTAAATATAGTGATAGTTCTGTGAGATTTAAAAAGGCAACCTTCTTCTATTGTTCTGTCTACTTTTCAGAAATAGTGAAAGAAAGAATCCAGAAAATGCCTCTAAATGGTATTATATATGTCACCTACGTATGTGTGCACATAGGGAAATATATGCACACAGGGAAAACCTAATTGCATTAATTTGTGTAAAACATGGGTTGTTATCTAAAAAATTCAGATGTCTCAGCAGCAAACTTGCTTAAGAAACAGATCCTTCCTTTTATTTAGTTTAAAGAAAGATCGCTGTTATGTGAGGTGTAAAAAGTCTCCTTTGTTACCCAAGTGCTCTTGGGTGAAGCCCTTGAGCAGAACCTATATAAGCAAGAGGCAGCCTGTACATTCACTGTAGGCATTACTGTATGAGACTATCTCTATGTATCAATGGATATACATAAATGCATCTCTGTATGTATGTGAGTAATTAGACTCTTGAAATAATCCAAGGTTATGATTTCTATATCTGCTAGCTACGCTTGTGCACTTTCAGCCTTTACTAGGAAATGGAGCTTGCCAGCTTTTTCAGGTTTTGTCTCTTTTTTTTTATGTACCCATTTGCACATACACGTGTCCGGGATGGTATCCCCCAATTCTTGCCTTACCTTCACATCGTTGATGTTCATCCTCGTTCCCTCCTTCCCAACAAAGATGTCGTCTATGTCAACCAGAATGTACCTATCCAAGGACAGCGTGAGCTTCTTCCCCGAAAGGAAGGAGATGGCATCAATAAAGATCAGTTTGTGCAACCAGAAGGTCAGGTTGTTTCCAAAAAGGACTCTTTGAATCCCATCATGAAGCCCCAAGTCTTGGATGACAGTTGCATACAGAGCAGCCTTTGGCAATCCCGCAGGGGGCGGTCTGGAGGTCTGCAGTTCAGTTAAAAGCACAGGTTGATAGGTGGAATGGTTAAACTGGAAAACTGACCAGTCTTCACCTGGCAGTGGACCTTTCTCAAGCCTCGGTGCTTTGGTAATGCGCAGCAAGGGAGACTGAGAGTTTACCACACAGTCTTTGAGGGCTACATTATTGTAAAGATGTAATGGCAATCCTTTCAGTTTTGTACTTGGGACGCTGTTCTCGTTGGCTTTATGAAAACCAATTATGCTAACACTGTATTCCACACAGTATTTTTCCAGAAGCTCTCTATTCCATGAGTCCATGGATACATACTTCAAAATATTCTCGTATATAACAATCGTGTATTTTCCTCTTCCGTTGTCTGTGAGAGGGGGAATATCCCCCTTAGCTGGTGCGATGACCATATGGTACTGAAATCTGCTCGACTCGAGGATAGCTATGATGTCTTGCCCCAGCTGGGAGTACTGGCTTTCCACGAACAGGAGGACAGTGGGATCAGTTTTAGATGGATCAATTGGCTTAGCTGTTTTCAGCTCCACAGACCTGTATGGTAGAAGCTTGAGGTCTTCACACTCTGCTTCTCCGGTGGTTTCCACGAGGGCCATTTCCTGCTTGTAGCCGGTGTAGAGGTAATAGGCAGAAATGACGATACTTGCCAAGCAGAAGGTCGCCAGGAGAATGACTAGCGTTCTGAAACTTCTGCGGAGCTTCACGATTAGATTCATCTTTCGCAGGACTTCCAATTTCTGTTGGACTTGCCGCTTTTTTGGTTCTCTGTCCCTAAAGTGCCATAGGAATGAGGAGATGCGGAGGTACCGATTCCCCTCCCAAGACATTCATGTGACCATCGCAGTGCATTTATGAAGCTGTTGGGGAGGTTATAAAGCTGTTGGAGCGGGAAGTCAAAGGATCCGGAAAGCTAAATTGAAAGAGGTTTTCTCAGAATGCAGCAGCTGCCAATAATCAATGAAGAGGACTCTTAACATTATCTGCAACAAGAAGTAAAAGAAGAGTAAATAAAATAAAATCCATAGAGCAATTAAAAACACACATTACTAAGGACGGTGATTGATACTGGTAATCTGAGTTAAGAGGGAAGTTTATGAACAGTTCAAGGAGCACTCAGCGTCACTTGCTTTCTTGATGTATTAAGATAAGCTGCATTAAACAGCTCTCCCATATTCTTAGGGTATAAAAATAAAGTCTAAACATAACTTTTTGAGGACATGTATCTCTTCCTGGATGGGAATGTAGATGTGTGCCCTGGACATGACACCTCCAGCTAAAGGACTGGGGCTTTGGTCTGTCCCTGCTGGGCTGAAGAATGAGGTGTTTAAACCTGACAGCTTGGCCAGCTCTGAAGCCCTCGTGCAAGTCTTGGTGGTTCTACCTAAATTCAGGAAAAATGGCCATTGGTAACCATATGACTCGGAGGCAATTAAAAGTAACTAAATCTATGGATTTAAGTAGAAATTACCATCTTTCTGGATTATTTATATTGTTTACCTATTGAAACAATGTCAGACTGTAAACAATGGATGATTTTAGAGCTGCGAGGGAGAAACACTCTTTCCAGGCAGACACTTGTCAGTTGATGTACCCTCCTCCATTACATCAGATTAAGCTTTTGAGATTCATTCTGAAAACCTTCATTCATCTTACACTTTATACCTAAAACTGGAAAATGCTTGTAAGAAAGGTATTGAAAAAATTTGCCAAGCCATATATTTTATTACTCTGGTATACAGTTCTAAGGAACCTCTGTAGAGACTCAGACTACAAGAAACCACCTCAAACACTCAATGAAGAGTGTCGATAGAATAAGGGTGAACAGGTTGGAGAGGACCAGCCCGGCCCCCCCATGGCTGAGAGCGCAGTGGACGTGGCCCCATTCCGGGAACATTGGACGCCTTGGTGAGGCAGCACTTTTCTGGGCTGCCTTCCTTACCTTGCAGGGCCAGGAGTCGTCGCCGGGTAACTCAGGACTCCAGGGTGGCCACCCTCCTAAACCCAGCCAGCTTCCAGGACTGCTGGACCTGGGACTGCTGATCTCTCACCCTCTCTCTCTTTCTTCCCTTTAATTTTTACCTGTTCTCCCTCTCTGACTACCTCATTTTCCAAAATGGCGGCTTAATGACATGGTGCAAGGCTTGCATTCGTAAGTTTACTTATACCTCAGCAAGGTTAGCTTGGTTAATAAACATTAATTGTTGTTTGGACTGCTCTGGTGTCATTTCACCTCAATTCTGACATTGGAAATCTGCAAACCTGAGTCGCCTCAACCCTGGGACACAACAACCTCTTGATTGTGTCATTTCAGGATCTTAAAAATGCAGGTGAAAAGTTTTTAATTTTGCTTTAAATGCCTCGTATACTACTGTCCTAGTATTACTCTACTGCTTGGGGGAGCTTATCAAGCAATGAACAGAGTGCTGAAGTAATTGTGAATTAATAGGTCTCTTGACTCATGAGGGGGCATGTTGCTGTCCCTGCAGTTTAGAGAGAGGGAGTTGTTGCTGGGGCCATTTGTGACTTTTCAGGTTTTTATCTTTATGTTTTTTTGATGGAAGCTTACTAGGAGATCCATACCCCTGTATTATGGGCTGCTCCATTAGTGACCCTGCTGCTTGTCACACAGCAATTGGCCAAAAAGGGGAGCAAGGTGAGTAGTTTATCCACGGAAAGAAGTCAACAGGAATGAGGGAAATTTTCTGTATTTAGTAACATCTTGTGTATGAGAGAAGAAACGAAAAAGAAATCACAGCTGTCACTAGGATATTGAAATAATCCTGATAATTGTAGGCGTATTTGCCCCTCTTTGGTGCTTTCCTTTTTCTGCAGTTCTCTCTGCTTGCTAGGATCTCACTTCTTATTAAACCTCCAATTAAGATTTTTATCAAAAGATAAAGCTGGATCAAGTGAAGCATCCTCTGTGAGGCCGTGTTCCAGTTCTGGTGACGTTGATGAGTCACTCAGCCTGACTCTGAGGGTTTATGGGATCAGGAGAATTGCTCTCTGTGGGAAGGGCAGCCTCGCCGGGTGGGTAATCTGCCCACGAAACAGCTAATTGCAACAAGACGTTGTTTTATTAGCATGAGATAGGCAGGTATCTTGGAAACAATAATTAAAACCCCTTCCTGGACTCTGCATCCTCTGCTTGCTTTCAGCACTAGAGGGCAATATTTTCTTGCTTTTTAGCAGACAGCACCTGCTCTCACCTCGGCTCTCAGAGTGGGGTCTCAGAAATCCTCAGGGCAGGTAAAACACCTTAATTAAGACCTTAATATTTTAAAATAAATAAAAACCAGGACTTTTGCTCTAAGAAATCTGCCACTAAGTCACTCTGAATACTTGCCAAATGTCTCAGCCTACATCTGTAGCACAAGGGAATAGCATAAAAGGAGACCTAAAATTGCACATTCTTTCCTTGATGTTCTGTCCTGCTGGATATCCCAGGAACTGGTATTGCAAACTGTCAAAATAATACGCTTAATGACCCAGATCTTTACTGCTACTATTGCTTGTATTACTAAAGTATGAGAAGTGCCTCACTTTATACCAGCCAAAATAAAAACACGGTCTTCATCCCGAATTATTTGATCCAAATAACATTCACTAAATCTGTTCCAGTTAAAATATAGTAATCAGATTTAATGTAAACTAGTACATCTGTTGTTGTATCCAGATGTTATAAAAAGTGCAAGTATTCAAACGTAACTAGATGTCTAAATATTGGAACTGATAAGGAATTTTAACTTGCATATGGAAACCTGGCATTGGAGCAGATCTTCTTTTTAGTTTGCACCTTGTGTTTGAACTGCTCTGAACTGATTATACTGTTCAGTGAAAAAAAAAAGTGAGAAGTAATTAAAGTTTATGAAAATAAATCAGCTATATTATCCATTAGTGGGACATTTTCCAAGGCATAATTGGAAGTTAAGTGCCATTTGTGCCTTTGAAACTCTCCCCCTTAAAGTTCAACAGCTTTATGTTCACTCAATTCAAATATCTTTGGAGTATTTCTGTGCTATATTAATTTGAAAAACACAAAAATAGGCCATATTTCTTAATTAGCGTTACAAATGTAGTTTCATTTTAGAACCGGTGTTTGAGGTCCTGCGTTCTTTGGTGACTGGTCAGCATTCATTGACTTGTCAAGGGTAAAGCCCAAAGCTGGGACATTTGATCGAGGAATCAAGGTTACATTCATCCATAGTTGGTCCTTCAGGAGATCTTCAATCTTGCATTCAGCTGACTTCATAAACATGGGGCCTTCCCCAGAAAGACCAGAACTCTGCAGCATAACTCTGTTGTGATGCCATAGCTGTCTGCAGGAACTGTAATTTTTCTTTAATTCAGGCAACCAAAATAAAACGGAGGTTTATAAATTGCTGCCTCCTTGCTAAATAATACTTCTTGCTTCCGCAGAAAAATGCTTTTGATTGATGAATAAAGCATAGCGATTTTGAAGATGATTGATTTGGAGATTAGAACTCAACTAGTTAAAACTGATAGCACAATACTGAAGGGAAACAGCCTCTTATTAGTACCATGTGTTAACATCTCATTGGGAATTAAAGCTGATTCTCTCATGGTCTGGTTCCTATACGCAGACCTTCTCGCAGGGCTTAGTGATTTAACAAGCATCTTGCCCGAATTAGGTGCAACTAATCAGTGGGGGGAATACAGACATTGCAGAAGGCAGTTACATGTTGCAAATATGTTAATTGCTAATGAAGGATAGCTGAAATAATGATGATATTGCCTGGGTAAATAGGGAAAACCCCATTAAGAGGACGAGTTGCGGCCTTCCACCATCCATCAGGAGAAATGGGTGGTGTGTGGCCTGGGGACAGTGGTGACTTCTCAGTGAGTGTGCTGCCAGCCTGACCACAGTGCAGGGACATGACTGCCTCGCAGGGCTGTCGTGAGCTCTTCTCCTGCCCTTACCTCTCCTTGCAGGTAGGCTATGGATCTTGGATCTAGTTCAGCATCTGGAAAGCAGGGATCTTGGTGTTAAGCAAACAGTTGTTTTTATCCACCATCTGGACTGAGCTAATAGACTTCCATCTGCAGCAGGTTAGGAGCCTGGAGCTGATTACAGTGCCGAGGAGAGGAGCTGGTTGATCCCCTGCAACACGGTCATCTCTGGTCGCCTGTCTGTGGCAGAGCAGATTCCTCTGGAGGCAGGCCAGAGGTTTCCTTTCATCTGATTCCAGCATAAATCAGGAGCCAGAATGTCTTTATTTTCCATAATAAAACTTCCCTTTAGGCTAAAAAAAGTAACGTAAACTCTTTCCTCTTTTCCTTCCTTTCTAAGTTTGTGCGACTCCTGCCATTTATTAGCAGCCCAATGATCCATGATACCTACTTGGTACTCCTCACATAGGAGTGCTCATTCAATACAGAAACAAGCAAACTGATTTGAGTGAAACATGATTCCTGTTGACCATTAGCAAAAGTTCAGGGTTTCTATTCACTGCAGAGGAGAAAACAGCTTTTTTTAATCTCAGAAAAATTTCCAGGAGACTTTTTTTACTGAGCTCATGAAACTTAAGCACTTCTTGAAAGTAAGTTTTTTCTTTTTCAAGTTTAACAAAGTTGCAATGTGTTTTGTGTTGATAAATGCGGCTTCGCTCATGGAGAGTGGTGATGCCAGCTGCTCGTAGCTTACCACAAGGTTTTAGAAAACTCTTTTACCTAGGATAAGGTAACAGCTGATAAAAGCTGTTGCAAGTCTTCTTACTTTGTTCTAACTTTCTCTTATGCTTTCTGAGTGGAGAGGCTGTTCACCTCTTTCACCTCTTCGTTTGTTATCAATGCACAATCATCTGTAAGTTAAAACATCGATTTTTTTCAGTGTTTTCAGCAATTTGATCAGTCTGTAGTGCACGTATAATCTTGCGTGATTCCAGAAAGCTAAATGATGCCAGAGGTTGAAGTCGATAATCAATGAATATAAAGCAAAGTGTTTGAAATACCTCACCTTGTGCACTCAATGAAAGTTGGCACGATCTTATGCATGAAGCAATATTTGGAAGCTAGCTATTCGACCCTTTTGACTTCTTCCTTTGGATTTAAACTCTTCCAGGTGATTTCAGAACTTGGAGCTTTGAAGAAAAAAGGCTTCCTGGTGGAAAGGCATACTTGGAGAGAGGTTTTACACATACAGGTATTCTCACACGTGTACGCATATGCACACGCACCCCCCACCTTGTACTATGTATATAAGATAGTTGGGAAACATGGTGTAAGGGTACATAGGAAGTCTGTAAACTCTTCACTCTTGATAAACTGACAACATCTGATTGCTGCAGACAGATTCATGCAAAGCTAGCAGTTTGTCTCGCTCCAGGACCATCAAAGCTGACCTGTTTTTATCGTGGTTAGTATTGTGTGATTTGAAGCATAGTAATAGGCTGGTTTTCTTTATTTTCAGTGTTTTACTTGTCTTTTGACTGAGTAGGGGAATTGTGATTAAAGAAAGCCTCATAATAATTATTTCTGTACCTTTAATACTTCTGAAGGTGTGCAGATAGCCACCACTGAATTCCACGAGTCCTACTTTCTTGAAGACAAGTGATAAATATACTGTCATAACAGCATGTAAGCAAATATATTTTGTTCTCATTAATGCATCTGTGGTCTGAAGTTGCTGACTCACCAAGTGTTTTTTTTCTTATTGATGCTTTTAGATAGGTAACTATACTGTCTGCTGATGAGACCCCCCCAAAGATATTCTATGTGAATCAGTAGGATGCTTTTAAAAATGTGAACTAATGAGACTATAATGAAGGTAGTGTTCTTTCTGCAAATACTCCCTCACAAAATTGTTGCTGCCTTTGATTCCTCAGCCCATATGTAACACTTCATGTTACTTAACTCCTAGTGGAAGTTTATTCTAAGACTTAACCAGATCACATTTCTGGTGAATGTTGCCTGATGTTCAGCCTCAACACTTCTTTCTCCTGACCCATTAATTTCTACACAGTCTCTTGGTCACTTGGACCACCTAGAAATGCACATAACTATCCCATCTGTGATGTTTCAGTGACCTTCCTTCCAATTTATCAGTCTGCAGCACTTCAGTGTTTTTGAATGTAAGTAGTTGTAATATTTCCTCAGAAATCACTGACTGCTGATTTTTCTGGAATGTCAGGTGTGGAAGCTCTTAGAAATCAGTAATTTAAGTAGAGTGTTAGGAGGACCATGCATGAAGAGAGAACCTATATATATTGTTTCTTGACAGGGTGGCTCTAGTCACCATTGCAACACATAGGTATTAGTGACCACATTCATCTTTTGCGCAGCTCCATATGTGGCAAAAAAGTTGCATAGTGATATCAAAATATTCACTTTATACCAAAACATACTTAATATCTTGATGTCATCAAGGAAAACACCTTAGATTTGTGGCCAGACTTAAACTAATAGTAATAAAATAATAAAAAGCACGGTCTCTATGATGTTTCTGATGTGCCCATCTTGCCTGAGTGATGGTAATAAAATCTATCACTTTTCACCAGTAACTCACCAAAATTTCAAAAAAGCTAAATAGCACTATTCTTGGGTACAGGTTTGACTTTTCCAAGGTCATTTGGCAGACTAGTCATAGCTGAGCTGGAAGCAATTGGCCCTTGCTCTTGCATTATGTCCTTCAACAGATAGGTATCTTTATAGCCCTCATGACATCTGTAGAAAAGTATCCAAACTACCAAGGATTAAAAGAAGATTTGAGAGGAGATCTGAATGCCAGAAGCTTACTGCTTAAGCCATCATGACAGAGCCAAAATGTCATGGCAGAAAGCTGTGGCTGAAAACACAGCAGAGATTCCCATGCTACAAAGTTGTATGTGACCTGCAGGATCAAGTCCTTGGAGTTGATGTTTTGCTCTCCCAGTGGGATTAATGGGGAGTGCAGGTGTAATGAACATTCTGTGATCGCCCCAGTACCTTTGAAGGAAGCTGGTGAATAAAAGCAGGCTTCACGTATTTTCCTGAGGCAGCCTGAAAAGCGTTTTTCCTGACCTGATGCAACAAATCTTCTGATCTCACTTGGTTAATGGCTTTTCATCACTTTTCAATTCATAGTTTAATGCTTCAATGGAAGCCAATTTGAATTCATTTAACTTTTCAAATAAAACTTTTGTGAGATGCTGTATCAGATGTTTTATTACAGTCTATCTATTCTGTTACTGTTTTCTACTTTTATAAGGCTGTCAATTAGCTATCTAGTTTCAATAGAATGATTTGTGTTGTGAATTCAGTTGATAGACAACATTTGTGCAATATAATGGCTGCCTATCCAGAGCTCCATAAAGTCAATCAATGCAATAGTCAAACTCTGTACATCTTGTTTGATCGTACAGAAAAGCTAAGGCATAAAAAAAAAAAAATCCTTTTATAGTTCTATTAGCATTTAAACAACTACAGATTTTCTAAATCTATTTTGAAAATTTACGAACGATTACAGATTTTCTGAATAGCTATTGAAATTTTACTTTTTGGAGGTTTCTTACACAAAAAAATTTACAAGCTCCCTCTTTAATTAAAAGGGTCTTTGCCTACAAGACATAGTCACAGGGTCTGGAATAGCTTCTTACAAGCAAAGCTCTTTGGCCTTTTTTTTTTTTTTTTTTTTTTTTTAAGTAGCTAATGGTTTCCCACATTTTCTGTTTTCTTATTGCTGTTATGGGACCTAAAAATGTTTGCCATGATACAAGATGATTAAAATATCTCTTGTATCAATGACAATAGATTTCACCGACTAACATGTTTTGTGGTGTCTGTATCCTGTCACAGGGACTAATTGTGAGAAAGTCTGATGTGGTCACATCTGTGCTAGGAATTAAAAGGAGGCCACTAACTTATTTCAGAGACACTACTGCTGTCACATAGTAATGATCTATTACTGCTGCAAAGGAAGTCTATTTAAACTCAGATAACAAAGACTTTGTACCTAAATCCTTAGAGCAGCATGTTTGCCACGTGGAATTCAAACAAAGGTTTATTTTGAGTTTACCCAAGCCAGGTTCCAGCCAGCGAGAGAGTGTTTTCAAGCTTTGGGTACATTAACTCTCATTATAACATTAATAATCATTCCCTGTATACATTCTTTAAGTAAATTCTACTGGTTTCCCCTCTTCCTGTCTTCATCCTCATTGGGTGAAGGGTTTTGTTGTCATTGTGAGGATTTGGTAGAATAGGTAGTGAGGAAGTTTGGTCCCAGCAACATCTGATCAGAGTAGGTTTGTGGGCTAGAGCACCATCTAAGCCACCAGTGCTGGTGACAGCCTGGCAGGTCGTAGCCAGCAAATAGTGGCAATGACAAGTAATGGCTTTCGAGCAAAGTAAGGCAAGAAGAGTGAATGAAGAGAGGGTGGCCCTCCACATTTCTCTTTTTGTGTGTGTGTGTGTGCTTTTTCAACTTCCAAACAGCATTGTTCTAAAGAGGAAAATTCAAACAGTCACTTCCACCTTGCTCATAAAATACTTGCATTTATCAGTGTTTTATTACGTGACAGTTTGGGCACAGCAAGTTAAGTTTATAATATCTCTCCTATCTTTTCCCTATATATTTATATTGCTTAGGTTAGTCTCAGTCCTAGACTAAGTTCCAGGCAGTCCTTCAGAAAATTCTAGGTCTTAGTACCAGTTCTTTAAAACTGAAAAGATTAGCTTTTCGTGGGAACCAGTTATGGCTGCACATATTACCATTGTCAGTAAAACTAATCTAGACAGAGAAACTTCATCATGTACTAAAAATACTACAATGCCCAACAGACTATATCTCACTTTAATGTATTTAAGTATTTCAGACACTGAAGTTTAAGTAGACAAGAGAGTCCAAAGAAGTTTTATGGAAGATATTAATACAAATTCAACTTCTTTTTATCTTGAAATGATTGGATGGGTCATGTTTGCCCATGAAGAGGAAAAATGCTCAGTGGTGAGAGGATAAGGGAGGGAGCTTAAACTTTGAGTTCTGTCTCTCTCTGCCACCAACATCTTGTGTTGCCCTCTGGAGGTCACTGATTTTTAATTTTTTTTTTATTTTATTTTTTTATTTTTATTTTTTTTAGTATTTCAGTTTTCCTGTCTGCCCTGTAGGAACAATATCCTTTTCTACCTTTACGTGGGCATTAGCTGTAAAATGTTCTAAGATGATTCAGGTTTGGTTCAAATGTATATAGCACAGATATTTCAAACAGTGCATTTAAGAAAGCCAGTGCAAAATTCATACTTTCATGTCCAATCAAATGTATTCACAGTGCTTACTTTCATTTTCTTCTGATTCTTCGTACCATGGCTATAGTTCTTTGTGTCTATTTCTGCCACTGTTTTATGAGTTTTCTCTGAGAGAAGCCGCTTTGTCAGTCAAGTGAAAGATCTCTTTTGAGATTTCTGGTGTGTCATCTGTGACCTATAGATACTGTTTTTCTTTTGGTTCAAAATATAAACAAATGTTTCCTTCCAAAAGAACTATTCTTTGTTTTGTCTAGATAAAGTTCAATTTAGAAATGCCACTAGTAGGATAAGGGTCCTACTTGGGAATTCAAGGGATTTTTTTTTTTGTTGAGTCACGCTAAACTCAGAGACTGGAACTAGAACTAATACTATTAGGGCTATGTGATAGAATAGTGAGGCTTTTGATTAGCCTGTTGTTTTTGTGAAAAATCTCTGCTTGTTGAGCTACTGAGGCATTAACTTAGTTTTGGAAGGGGGGAAGGGTGTGTGTGTGTGGAATAAAAAAAAATATCCAATGGGTTGTCGAAATCTTTCTGAACATACCGCTCGTTCCTGCACCAGGCTGGAATTTTTTATATTTCTTTCCATTCCTATTCTCTCCAGTGAACTGGGTGCACGCTTATACTGTGTTTTCCAATATGCATCTCCAGGATGCATCCTGGAAGAGGAAATCCAGTCTGGCTTTCTGATTTATGAAAGGGGCTTACAAGCCAAAAAAATGATGTCTCATTAGTTGACACAACGATACAGTTTAATCCATAAAGTTCTGTTTTAGACAACATATCAATAGGTATTTAATTTTCTGCCTGAATATAAATATTTTCCATGGAGGACGAAGCCTTTTTGGATGTACTTTAGTTAAAAATCTGAATATGCAGAATGACTGCTGCTGATTCTTGTCGGCGAGTGGATCTTGCTACCTCCAAAGAGGATGAAGGGTTAGTGTTATGGGAGTCTGAGATTGTCAGGTGTTTTGGGGCATGCACTGCTTGCCTTACTTGTCATGTAGAGAGTACATACCGCAGAGGTCTCCTGATCTTTAATTGTGATTTTTCAGGTACAAGTTATAGTAACATGCAGCTCTGCAGATAGTTTAGAAATAGCAAGGTATGGGGAAACAAGACTCAGTTGGTGGTGTGTTAGAAGAAGTTCCAGAATTTCTGCTTTTCAGTCACTAATTAGATAGACCTTCAGAAGGAGGAATGGTCGCTTTATCAATTCAAAACAGACCTGGACCCTGCGTTGCTAGCAGAGTTTACTGGCTTGTACAGTGCCCTGTGCAGGAAGGGATTGCACATGGTGTGGGCGTGCACGGCTCCACTCTTAACATCTCAAATCCTATGAGGGGTAGAATAGTGAAGTCATTTAAAATGGCACAACAAATACAGTGTAGTGACTAGTAACGAATAAAAATGCCCTAGTGCATTGTACCAGCTATTTAGGTAGGTAGAGTGCAGGTGGTCTGGCAACAGTATCAAAGCAGATGGCCCTGCTTTTGTTTAAATTGGGGAAAAAAAAAAAAAAAAGCAGCTATGAGAGTTTTAACATCAAAAGTCACCAGTAACTGTAATTTCAGGTCTTACCCAGAAGCCTAGACACTACTGCATTTTCCCCTTACTTCCAAAAATTTCTCTGTAAATCACTGACCACCTGCCCTCCCCTCTGATGGTTTAGGGGGTGATAAATCTCCCAGTGAGAGAGAATAAATTCAAAGAATACCCTAAGGCTCTGGAAGTTAAGCTCTGTCCTTCTCCTTGCAAAATATGGTCCCATGAAAAAAGAAAGGATGTTGGATAAAACATCCCCTGAAACTAGAACATAGAGGTGGGTGCATATTTCATGACAGACTGTTTTAACTTTCCAAACAGTCGCCTCTGTTATGGCCAGCAGCGACTATTAATTATTTATCAGAACACTTATTTATACACTAAAAGCTAAATGCAATCCTTTCAGTGGAAGCCTGGCAGAGTGCGGGTTGAAATAAGTAGCTGTGGATAGTCCTTCAGGAGGATTCGTTTCATGCACAGCTCTGCTGAGGGAAGAGGCCGTTCACATCATTCTGTCTGCTGTGTGTCTGATAGTGGTACATACGTATGGGAGACTGAAGCCCAGCCATTAGTAAAACTCTATATCTGTAGATGCATTTAGCTGTGTGTGCATTTTGCAGGGCTCTTGTGGGCTGTGGCAGGATGGCAGATGTTCCTCTCATCCCGTGGATGCTTAAGGGACAGCTCTGGAGTTGCAAGATTGTCCTAGCCAAAATTCTCCACCAGCAGCCTCGGGTGCAGAAGCATGGGCTCTGTAAGTTTAGCTGTACCGCGGCCTGGGACAAACGCACCAGCAGCTGTAAATGTACAGATTAAATTGCTGTCTGCGTTATACTGTCTGTTTTAGGGCTGTATGAAGGAATGCCTTGTCTTAGCATGTTTTGGGGGAGGAAAGACACTCGCATGGTAGACTCCATGTGACATGAAGAGGCAGGGAAAAGAAAGATTTCCCTAGGTTGTGAAAAGCACACCAGAGATGCAGCAGGTTTTCACTCGGCTAAGCTAACTTAGCCGAGTACAGTTCTTATTTCATCAGCTCCCAAGGAAGAAGAGGGTATCCCTTTCTTTTTGCTGCTTTTCTCGTGAAAGAAACCCACCCTGCCCTGGCTCCTACTTCTCAATTTGTTCTGGGTCTGCAAAACCCATCCTTACAGCAGAGGAGGGAGGATTAATTTGCTCTACTTGCCTGTGCTTGGGGAAAGTGGTTGTGACCCTTCCTGTAGCCACAGGGAAGGAAATAGTTTTAAATACTTCTCTGCTCCTTTCAGAATTGAGTTTAAATACATTACTTCTGGTGCCAATGTGTTTTCTTCATCAAATACTGACATGGTTTCTACGCTGCTGTGCTGTTGCCATGTGATTCTTGTAGCATTACTGTTTAGATAAAATGTTATTACTTTTCTATAGCAACTGTTAATTTCAGAAGAATCTGTGATTTCATTGTAATTATTACTGACAGCGGTTGTAATAAATGTTTTGGATTGACGTGCATGGTTTTCATTTTCTTCCAGCACCTGATTATTTTTTTTATAGCTCAAACAATTTTTTTCTAATTGAAATGTTGACATAGTTGGAAAATAAATTCTGTATTTGTATCTAGCACTGATCTGGGTGGCTTATGCTTCATGAGGGACACTGCTTTAACATCTCAATAGGAGAAGTAGGCTTGTTACTGTGGTAAGCGCATCCTTCAGTTTTTTTCAAAATGTGAGACAGGACACTTTAAGTTAATGTTCCAAGCAATCTCCAGCACAGAGACCCTCCTTCTCCCATAGTCCGGCCCCTCAGCCCGCTCTAATGGTCCTCAACTGCATCTCAGGCCTGAGAGCAAGGGCTGACCTGCCAACCTACACTGTACTCCTTAATCCTTGCAAATGGTTTCAAACCCAGGTTCCCCTCACCTTGGGAGGTGTGGAGAGCCCTTGGCTGATATTAAGCACAGTAACCTGTTCCTGAAATGACCCCACAGGCTAGGGAAATTGCAGCTTTCCGCACAATTCTGAGTTATACTTTCCTTCAGCCACCCAGGCCCCAGCTTGAAATGCTTTGCTGCCCTTAGCCCAGGCTTTGCTTTGGTCAGAAAATCCTATTTTGCAAGTGTGGAAAGCAGTTTCTTGGATGCACCTAAGAAGCTGAAGCATTATGAAATCTTTGCCAAGTAAATACTTGAATATCAGTGTATACATGTAGCTGGTCTTAGAGGCAGTCAAATCAGAACTGTAGTGGGCTAAATCAGAGAGATTTTCAACAGAAACTCTTTCATATTTTTTTTGGTAAAAGGTCATGGTATTCTTTCCCTTGTTGCTTGCAGAAAAACAAAATGAGAAACAAATCTTCTGCTGGCATACTGTTAAATGAAATTTTTTGTTTATCTAACTGAAAACTCATAGTCACAACTACTAGTTACTCATCAGCATTTTTTTTGATCAGTATTGCCCTGGGTTTGCAATATAGGGCCATTTTTTCTTTAAAGTATCTCATTAAATCTCTGAGATAATTCCTGTACTATAAGCCTTCAAAAAAAAAAAATCTTTACTATTAGCATAATTTTCTCCTACTCATACTGAATGGTAGTTGAACTCCAGAGAAGCTCGTGATTCCCTGAATGCTCCCGCATCAGCTAAGTTTGATCAGTGCCATTCCAAAGAGCAATATAGCAGATATCACAACCTCTAAACATCCATAAAGTTTTAATAGGACTTCCAGGACTTTATAGCGTGAGTTAGCAGGGTGTTTAGACTGAAATGGAAGTATATGTGGGGTGTGTATATATATGTGTGTCTGTGTGTATGCAAGTGATCAGTCGCTCGAGCATCCTGCTCCGTGCTTCGATCTAACCCTTTGGATTTGATTTACTCCAGTAAAATGAAAGTTAGAGGAGTGTTTCTCCAGCCTCACAGAAAACAGTGCTGTCAACAAGACATTAAGATACTCCTGCTTTCATTTCTGAGGCTTTCAGGCATTAGGCATTTATTATGAATCAAAAAAAAAAGGCCATGTTCCGAGGAAATGGCACAGAAACTAATACACAATCTTAAACTTCTGCACAGAGCAATGCCATTAGGAACATCTAATCTAATTGAGCAGAGCATATTATTTGAATTGATAAGATTCAGAAGAAAACTGGAAGGCAAGAATTTCTTAAGTTAAATGTGACTTGGCATTCTGCTCCCCCCTTCCCCTGGCCCTCCCTTCTTTAGAGCAGCATTTCGGAAAGTAAGTCAGACAGTGCAGCCTGGCTGATGGTAAAATGTGCGTGATGAAAGCACACAGACATAATGGGGCAAGACAGGGAAGCACCTGGCAACGTTGCCAACTCTTTAAACTTTACAAACAAGGAGATTCTGCTAGTCTTCCACAAGGTAAACCTCTTCTAACAGGAGGATCATAATTAAAAACTACTGAAGAAATAGGGTGAAAGTGCCTTCTCTTTTTATCTTTTGCTCTGATAACATTCAGAGGTAGAAAAGGCAGAATAAACTGCTACATGGGTAGGCCAGATTCTGCAGCATTTATTCACAGGGAGGCAGAGTCCAATCAGCGTGATTAAGAGCTGCAGAAGTTAGTAAAAAAATGATATGGTAAATTCCCTGGGGAAAAGAGAATCTAATGAGTGAGTTTTGTATGTGTGTGTGGTTACATTAGCGTAGTGCTTGTTGGAAGGGACTTATTCACCTCTGAATGTTTCTCCTCTGAGTGTTTATTCCCAGCAACAATGACTTGGAGCTGGTGTGTCAGCTGTAAGATAAAAACGCTGGGCTCTGACTCTGTAGTCATCTGAAGAGCAAACACTGATTTCTTCAGTTTACCTCTTACTACCTGAAACAGTCCTTGCTCCCACACTATGAATGATCATGAGGGTTTTTTTAGAACAAAAATAAATGTTGCTGACAGATGTTTGGATATCAAACCTCTGGAAGAGAGGGATCTGCAGGGCTTGGCTTCGTCACAGTACAATTATTCTTACTTTAAATAGTGCATTTTTCCTATATACCATTGGAAAGCTTTCACATGGTCATTTCAATACACTAGTTCTGCTTGACTTTGCTAGATGGTAGCAAATAAAAGCAAAGTATATGGAGAAGACTAAAGAAGAAATGCAACCTTATCCTCTTTTTTCCTCCCATAACTTCCCGTGCTCTAACTTGTGTGGTCTTCCGTATGTTTAGTAAGACAACCTCGGAGGGCACGCATCCCTTTACATTGAGGGCACTTACATGGAAACGCGGCAAAGACTATCCAAAACTTTCAAATAATCCTTTGAATGCCAGGCTCTAGGCAGCTTTCTGAAGTACTTACTATACATAATTAGCTTCTAGGCATACAATTTTACACCCTGTGTGGATATTTATAGCTGCTCAGGAACTGTTTTCCTGCCTCTGAGTACAGGCACCGTCTATATAGTCATATGAATATACACCCAGAATTATAGGCTAATGTAGCAATACGTGCAGAAGCTGAACAATAGCTTACCTAGAGAAGAATTTCTCTTCCTAGCGTGCGGGAAAGAGACATCTGCTATTCAAATCTCTTCACATGGCTCCAGGTAAACTAGGGAGAGTTTTTCAATTGATAGCAGCTGTCTGAGCAGCATCCCGGGAAGGTTCCTCTTGCTCCAGCCCCAGCAACTGAACTCTACCGGCACAGTCACATCTCATTTATACACAGACTGTCCTTTTCAAAACAAGCAGCCAGCTGGAATGATTCAAACCTCTGTTCAGCACACCGTTAAAAATGCAGCTTCCTTCTTGGACATGGGGATTACACCGGGGAGCAGCCAAGCTACAGCAAAAGGGCTGCGAGAACTATTTAATCACCCGAATACCAGCTGCTCCTGTTACTACTGCCGGTGCTGCCGCCGTGCCTCCTGTTTGCTGTAGTCAGCCTCCCTCTCCCTCCTATCTACAAGAGTATCGAGGCGGCTTTGCAGGGTGGTGATTGGCAGAAGCGGCCAATTCCTCCAGCTAATCAACCCCCAGACTTTCAAGGACTCGGAGCTGCTCTGATGTCATTCCAACTGAGGGGGGGAGATGCTTCACGCCAGGAGGACGCGGCGACGGAGGCTAATTCAGAGATGGGCTGCGTTCCTCTTCCACTGCCGTGATTGATTAGATGCTCTGGGAGGATTTGCATAATCTGTCATTGTGCAGTTGGACCACCTCCCCTCCTGCCCACCCGCCCAAAATGAGGGAGGAAAAGGCCACTTCCAGCTCGTGATTTTACACCTGGAGTCTGCAGCTGAAAGCCTGGGAAAAAGGAAAAGTTGCAAGAGTCATTTTCGGGCAGGGAATGCTTGAGCCTCCAGCCCCCCTCACCATCCCCAGATGCTAAAGGTGGCTCAAGAAAATCACGATATTTGAAGACTTTCTGCTTCCTACTCTTGTTTGGTCACTGATAAGAACACCTGGTACAATGAAAGGTGGTTTTTTTAATGCATGCCCGAAATCAAGCAGAGGTTGCTCAGCAAGTTGGTTACAAATGATCTCCCTGACACCAACTCTGAGTGGATACCAGCAAACATGTGGCACTCAGAGGTGCAAAGTATTTTCCTACTGTATGCAACCCGAATTCCACTTATTTGTTGCATAATTTCATATTAAAATCCTTTATCTCATCCAGCTAGAGATGAAAACTACTTCCATAGCCAAGAAACTTGATTGTTATGTGACTTTAAATTATATTACAGAGGAAAAAATAAGCACTTTCTATATTAAAAAAATTAGATTTTATACCAATCTAATTTTCAGTTTTTGCCAGCTTGACACCTTTCACTCCAAAACCGTTCTTTGTACGATACACCTTGGAATTGAAATTCAGCCAATTCTGTGCAGCAAATGTGAGGAGAAAATAGTTTTGTTCAAGGAGACTGGAACAAACCCATTCTGAGATGATGAATGACGCTGTAAACTCAGATTTGAATCATAGGAGGGTCAGCTCAACCTTTCGTGTTTCCAAAATAGGGTAAATAAATGGTGTTCCATGCAGTTTACCATTTACATCCTTCAGCTGGGACCTTCTACATGAAGAGCTATTTGCTCTCTGTGAATATCCAAGTTTCAAAGATGGTAGATATTCCTAACTGGGGACTAATTTATTCCTTCTGGCTAAATTAGAAACTGAGGGAAAATTAAAATTCAAAGAATGTCTGAGTCATTTCCTGCAATTTCTAATTACAAAGCACTCGCTGTGGGTCTTTTAAAAATACCTTACACCTATGGCTGGCTCTGGATTTGGGCTTTGTTTTCCGAAGCCCATTGCGAAAGTTGGGTGTGGGGTTCCCACTGCAACTGGGTGGCAAGTGGGTGCCTTCTTGCATCTTGTGTGAGCGTCAGAACTTAAGTCAGACTGTAAACTAAAACCTCCAAATCAAGTGAGAGAGTCTCTTCCCAACATAAGGAACACTTCTGGTGCCAGCGGCCAAAAAACGCAAAAAATGCGAGAGCTTCCTATTACTAATCTGATGGTGCGAAAAGAAAGGGTCCAGTTGTTTTGTTCCTCTTCCTGGCTGTATGCTTGACTCCTAGCTGTATTTCGAGCACTGGAGACGTGCCTGTGAGCAGAAGGGTTTGGCCGCAGGGTGCGAGTGTGCTGCAGGACGGCTCTCGGTTGCCGCCAGATGTGGCGGGAGGAGCCTTCTGCCCCTTTGAAGCCGCTGCCGCAGATGTTCCCAGGGCGGGCCAGCGGCCAAGCGGTTACGCATACCCTTGAGAGTGTATTTTAATTCAGCTGCTAAAGTCACTCTTTGAACTTAAATCCTTGGCTTAAGAGCGTGCCACGCTAGATGAATTCAACATGAAGAAGCATGGCTGTTGATTCACGCTGCCTCCGTATCTGTTAGTGATTCATTTTAAGTGGAGGATCAGGCGACTTACTATGCCAGGGTTTGCCCTTATTAGAAATGTGTGGAAATTGGTTGGCAGAATTGCTCCAACTTTCTTTATGTAACAGAAAGAGCACACCAACCCTTGGGAAAAAGACGGTACGATTTGAATTTTCACTTCTCTCTCCTTTGGGTGGTTGCGAGAATGGAATTCTTCTTGCTCGGGCACAAATGCACTCGAGTTACCTAGAATGTCCTTCCAATCATGATATTATTCTCCTGCTCTGCTTTAGGGAAATATATGCAAGAAAGAAAATAGGACATCAAGAAACAGAAATGAAGTATGGATGGAGAGAAACAGTAAAATAAGGGAAATTCTAGTAATAAAACACCATATTAATGAGGTACCACATTTATGTTGAAATCCTTGCCACAGGATATGTGTTTTTCTGGATCTTACCTGCAGCACAGGTTTTGCATTAGCTGCTGGAAATTCTGTATTAGTTAATACTTGTGTGATTTATTTCCCACTCTGTATAGGTAGGCAGTCACAACTATCCAGCCCTCCTATCTCAGTAGTTCAAAAGTACTATTACCTCTCCAAAACATTAATTTTTGGTTTTATAGCTGTGGGTTTCTTTTGTTGGGTTTTTTTTGTTGTTTTGTTGTTTGTATTCTTTACTTCAAACTCCCTAGTGGAAGTAAGTGGTGCTTTGTTCTGTCCAAATTTTCTCAGAGCTTACACACATTACAAGACATATAAGTGCTTTCCTTCTCTAAACCTAGCGCTTTCACGTAGACTCTCTGCTTAGCACTGTGTAAGTTAACAAGACTTTGAAGCAGTTGTTTGTTTTTATTAAAGGGGCATCTGTATTTACACTAAAAGCAATTGCTGAAAGTTCAGCATCCTTCTCCTACTTAGATGCTTAAATCCAGACTCTGGTGTTTATCTATTCTAAGTACTATACTATCACTACAATGTCTTTGCACCTATCTTTGATGTATTTATCTTCCCAGCACATTATGAGGTACAAAAGCAATTCTTGCAGTTCTGTGCTTAGGAATGTGATACAGAGCAAGAAAATACTTTCAGAAATTAATACACATAATATACATATCTCCATGGTTCACTCTTCTAGACTATTTGAAAACTTTCACTGAAATATTTGGATTGATGTTCTGTTGTTGTTATGTTGAGCTTTTGTTTTCTTTGACTGCCCTCAGTTTTCTCATCTGTTATTGCAGTGCTCTGATGACACTTTAATAGGTGCTCCCTACTTCTTCTCTCGAAAACTATCTTGAAGCATGAAGGCCACACTGCAAAATTAAGTTGACTTCAATAAATATAACCATCTCTTTCAGCCAAACACACCTTTATGGTCTTTATTGAAAGAAAGATGGCTTTTGACACTTAAGTTCATAGTGAGTTTGAAAGAACAAAAAATGACTGTTGCTGAAAGGGCCAGCTTTTCATTAAGCTGTGGAGACTTCTTATGAACTTCCCTATAATTAAACAAGTGTGTCTTTTATTAAACACACAGAGTGGTTCCTTGGCTGGTGTAAATTGTCGAAACATCCATTGATTTCAGAGGAACTATGACAATTTATAACAGTTATAGATTAGCCTCTAATTCTCCAGCAGCTCCTCAAGATATGCAGAATTCAATTACGCTCACATCAAAAGTGCAAGAAACATAAAAGCATAGCAGAATGTGCTTTTTTTAGAGTATTCAAACATATATTTCATTAAGAAAAGTCTGTTTGTTTTTTTGATGTTTCAATAAGTTGTTCGTTTTTTTAATCTGAATATTTTGGCTCTGACTCAAAATGTGTTAGAGGTTTTATATGCACAGAAATGTAGGGATGAAATATAGATACACTTGGAGCTGAGTTTCATGCAGCACAACTCAGTTAAGGCATTCATGTCTTCTACTGAAAGTGCCTGCCTTGTCATAGGTTATTGTTATTTCTCAGATGACAGCAGAGCATATGCTCCTAGTAGTCCACTTAAGCATGAAGCACTGATTGGAAACAACATCAACAGCAAAAGTGATGCAAAGTTCTACAAGCAAAATAATCATAATAATAAAAAAAATATCAAATAAATTCCCTGACTGCTGACTTTCTCCAACTATACAGTCTCTATTCAGCTTCTATTATCCTCTCCTCTTTATGGTTGGACACATTTCTTCTGCAAATGATAAAGGCAAATCAGTGCATCCCAGTTCTGTAATGACCTTTTATTCCTTTGTAAAATAACTTTGATATCCTAGTGTGGTTTTGTTCCTGTAAGGCTTCGGATGTATTAGTCTCAGAGAGTTTGTTGGTATAAACTAATGTTGAAATATCTGTTAAACCAACATACATTCATTAACATCAAGCATTAGAGCTGCTCCACATCTCTCTAATTACATTGCTATTTTATGTCTGAAGTGCTTACTCAACTATAAAAATATAAACTCTGGTCTTTTAAGTACTATTACCAAGATACTATCAAAGCAAAAAATTAGTTTCCTCACTGAGATAAGGATTCATGTTGTGCGAGAGAGAAACATTTCTTTGTGTATCCACAAAGCCTTTGGGTCTCTTTCCCAGTTTTACTTACAAAATCCTTCCTGGGTTCAGCTTTGGCTTGAAGTCAGCAGAAAGCTCCTGGGAAGTGAATGGGGGTAGGACTGGAGCTTAGGAAGAAAAGAGCATTTTCCCAAACCATGCTTTCATGTGGTGGGAGAGGATGAAGCACCAGAGAGGGTTTATGTTCTGCTCAGCCCCCTTTTGAGATGTTTTTGCACCTGTAACACCTTGTCAATGTACGGGAGCTGTTTCTCATTTGGTCTGTTTCCATGAACACTGTTCTTGTGACCCCCCCTGTTGATAAGCAAGTCAATTTATATTTGTAAATCCTCACAAAAACTAGATTAAAAGCAGGTCCAACTCATCCAATGACTGCCTTGCCCAAAAGAGCTTGCTGCTACCTCCACTGCATGGCAAACAGTCGCCAATATGGACAATGTTGATCTAGAAACTCTGGTTGCGCTCCCATTTCCGCTTTCTGCAGAGGTATGAAGAATCATTTACTGTATTTCTTTCACCTGCATGACTCTCAAAGGTTATCCTTCATCTCATCCCCAGCACTGCAAACAACAGAACTGTTGTCATCCCATTGTGCATCAGCCGTGGTGCTGCTCTCCAGTGCCCTCTCACAATCTGCATTCAGGCTGGGGAAGTGACTTATTTTAATGGGTGACACATTTTGTACAGCATTGCTTTACGGCAGCTTGAGAAACTCCTTACAAGAAGACTGTGTAGCAGTCTTCTCTGACGTGAACTTTAGCAAGGCCTATTTACCAGCTCCTGATGATCTCTAGACAACAACCCATGACGATTTGCACCGATTTATCATTTCCATAAAATGGAAAGAGTCTCTCCTTGACTTGCCAAATGTGAGCTGCAATGAGGAACAGGGCGAAAAACGCCCAATTGTCTCTGCCTCCAGCGAGGGAAGACGCCAGCCCAAGAGACAGGGCAACACTGCTGGTGCAGAGGGACTGTCCCTGCTGCATTGTTCTTCTGCTGAGGTCCTTTAAGCTTTTCTGCTTTCTCTCAGTCCAAACTTCGTGGGGATATTTTTGGAAAAAATAGAACTAAGGGAGGAAGCCAGAATGTGCTTGAAGGAAAGGGCTGTAACTTGGCCATTGGAGAGTAATATATATCCCTTTCTCCTCTCCCCTTGCATTTTAAGGAACAATTATCTAACAAATTATGGTATTATTTTGGGAAAGAAAGAGGTAATCCATTCTTGCTGCTCTATCACACCACTTGGGACCATGAGAACAATTATGTCTGTATAGTATCAACATTCAGTTGCCATGTGCCAGCTGCATATCTGAGCCTTGGTGGCTTTTTAAGTAAAGAGAGAATAATGGGGTTGTATCACTGCCATATGTTGTTTTCCTGATGGATAAATCAGCAAGTCAGTACTTCAGATAAATTCTTTGAGGATCCAATGGTTAACAGCTCACTAAAGAGAACAAACAGTATAAACAGTGATGATGTAGTAGGGCTGGTAAGATGACTAGAGGAAGGTGGCTTCTAATGAAAAGGAATCCAAACCAACTGTTGGCAAAGCCATTATCACAAAGAACGTAAACCATAAAACTAAGCGATAGCATACAAATCTTAAAACTAAGCATTTCTTCCTTGATTGTTAAAAATTAAGAAGCTTGAACTCTTGGTTTAATGTATTAAGTGGGTTTTTTTAAAATTTTTTTTTGGAGTTATTCAAACTGTGGAGTGATTCATAAAGTAGCTTAATTAGACCATAGCTCCAATGGGAGTCCCCTTTAACATGTCTACAGAGGCTCTTTAAATACTCTAATCCACTTCTGAATAAAAGGTGAAACCAGGAATGATATTTTCAAAGAGATACTACAAAGAACGTTTATCTTTCTCTTTTTACTTTTCTGTCTGAGATCTAGATATCAAGCTTCCATTATATTCTAAGGATGACTTTTTTCTGGGCTAGATTTTACAAGCATAGCTTTTTATATACCCTAATTTAAAACTTAAAAAAACCCTCAAAGTGAAAAATCCATTACTAAAACACTTTCAAACTGGTATTCTGACATTACTATAATAAATGGATCCTGTTGTACAGAGTGTTGTTTCACCTCTTAGCAAATTTCTTTTATTTTAAATAATCCCATTATAATTTGCTTTTTGTTTCATCTAGTCCTATAGGAGGAGGCCTCATGCTTATGAGCTACTTCTGCTAATGCTCCAGATAGCGTGGAAAATCTTGATATCAAATGAAGCTTTTGTAAATCAGTTTCTGTTCTCTTCTGTGCCTTTCTCCTTCGCAAACTGCAACTGCTCTGAGGCAGGTCCATGGTACTTGGAGGGACTTGATCTTCCCTCTTTTAAGAAAATTTATTTTCTCCTAGGGATTACTAAATACATGAACGTTCTGTACTTGCAAGGTCTCCAGAATGTATTGTACAGCCTTTTGTTTTAAGGAATTGTGTTCAACACAAATTGAACAAAGACAAACATATTTGTCTCCCTGAGTACTTCTGTTAGCTTCAGTGGGATCAGTTGCATAAGTAAAATAAGTACTCTGTGTCCAAGGTTTTTATGTTACAATAAGCTCTGGCTGTTCATTATGGGAACACTTCTGGTATCATAATTTTCAAAACTATGCCAGAATTTTGGTGTCCTCTCCAGTCTGGCAGAAGCTTTATCTTATGCTGGTACATGGGAGTGGTCTCGTTTTCTTTCTCTCGTGCAACTTGCCACACTGAACTGCACTGCTTCTCAAAAGCCACCCCAGACCTTGAAACATGACACACCAGGCTAAAATGGAAAATAGAAGTATTCCCACTGAGGTCTGTTTTTAGACTAATGTAACTGTGCCGTGTCTCAACACGATAAAACCCCCTCACACACCAGGGTTCAACAAAAGGGAGGCTAACATACTTCAAGAAATTGTAGTCTGACAAAGGAAATCAAGATAATGATTTTATATTTACATTACACTGACTTTAGAAGTGTGAAATCTCTCTGCAATGTCTGTAAGAAGAACAGAGTTACTAACGTAAGGAAATGCGTTAACTGTCTAACTGCTATTGATTCATTTTTCTTGAGGTGGGAATTACTGACAGACTTTCAGCACTGCTCTCTTAGAAAATTAGGAGTGCAGCAGAAGGAATGTGTTGGGGCTTTTTTGGGGGAAAAAATATTCCAAAAAACACTTTGGAAAAAGAACCATTTGTTCTTTTCTCATGCCACTCATGCTCAACAGGTTATATTTGAATGTGTCTGTTTCTATCTACAATGGTGTTTTGGAGTTGCCTCTTTGCTTTCTGAAGACTTCTGGGCACTTTAGAAATAATATTAAAAATGTTGTTTGCCTATTTCTGTCACTGGTATGACTACTGGGTTGTGTGCATTTTGGTTTAAGTGTTTGGTTCTTTTAAAACCATACGCACTTTGAGCAGTGACTCTGTGAACTGAAATTATCATATAAAAGCTAAACGCCAGCAAGAGGTATATTTGTTACGATTTGAAATGTAGACTCAAAAGAAATAGATTAAATGATGAGAGGGTGATAGGTTGATTTTCCTGCTGGCATAGAGGTTTTATGTTAAAAAGAAGAGCATTTTAAGACAGTAGATATTATACTAAATAAAATTAATAAGACAAAAGAACAGCAGTATGTTTATTTCAAATTTGTTACATCTTGTGCTCCCATAGAGGGCAATATTGTATAAAAGATAGATTTAAGCCATGTATTAGGGGTCTGCCAATTCATCTGTGCTAATATACTTTAAGGAAAACTGCTGTTACAATAAATTTGATGCTGCATTTCCCTTCAGTCAGGCTATGACTAATACACGCAATAATGCACACCAAACCACATAACAGAACCTCGTTAAAGGTGAAGGAAATTAATTTTGTAGATTCCCTAATTGTAGGTTGTAATGGAAAAACCGTCACATTTTGGCTTACAATTTTCTGTTCAGTAACTGAATCACAGTAAGTGCTCTCTTTTATTAAAGTTGATTGAGCAAACCCATAAGAAAAAGGGTTGTTGGTCCTGGGATTGGATTTGTAGAGAGATGTGTCTTGGGTACGGTGAAATCACCTGCATTTCTGTATTATATCTGGTATTTTTTCCCTGTGGTATGCATGGGTGAACTTATCATGATGTTTTAATTTACTTTTGTGTTTCTCTGGTTTTGATGCGTGGTCAGCATAAGGCTGACCCAGTCTTCAGTCTTTCTCAGCCTCCTGGGTAGCTGGAGCGTGGAAGGATCCATGCCCCTTTGAAATAATCTCATGTACGAAATTTCTCTCCTGTCCTTATTTACCTGCACTACTGTAGAGTTGTGTCACAAGAAGTTGTTCACATTGTCTGCGCTGGAGGGTGTGGGGGTCTGAGTTCATGTATAGTGATTGGAGAGAGGCGAGTTCCCCTTTCAGAGGAGTACGAGCCTCATAGTTCTGTGTCTACAACTAAAAAGTATTAAGCGTCCCCAGTGTTTCAGGTAATGACAACAAAATTCGTATGAAGAAAAATCCTTCACTAATGTCCTTAGATGATTCAGTTGAATTGGAGATGACTCTGATTAAGGCTCAAGAGGTGATAACTTCCCAGATTTCGATTGAAATCAGGTTGATTGATGCATTGATGAAGGCCTCCTGAATCAAACTGTAATAATTATTGCTCTGAATTGTATACTGTTTGCCTTCCAACCTAGACTAAAAATTAAGTTGTTTAATGAGAAATATTGCTTAAGATTGCACTTGACTGACTTTAGGCAAAAAATTAGATATCTTCTTTGAAATGTGCGTAGGTCACTTAGGGCCAGGATTCTGTATTTTTATTAATGTTAGCATGTATCTCCTTCAAAGAGTAAAACCACTGGCTGAGCCTAACACTTGAGGTGAGTATACCTCACCTCAAGGTCCTTTGATCATCCAGATAGAAAAGCCTGTTGGAGTTTGCTGGGTTGCTTCCCCGCCTCTGCTCGTGAGTTGACTTGCAGTTGAGCTCATAGCATGTGTGTGTTTGTATGTGTGTGTGTGTGGGAGAAGGTGGTCCTTTGGGTCTCGACTTCGCATGATGCAGCTGAACTGCAAGGTGGGAAAGGCACCTGTGGTTCTACTGCGGATACACCCACAAAGAGCCCTTCCAGAAAAAAGAGGCTTCTCAGATGCAAACACAGGTATCAGAATTTGGAACAACTCAAATTGTGTTAGCTAAATGTGAAAAAAATATGTGTATACTCCACTGTTATCTCACCTAAGCTGTATACGGTTACATTTTTTTTAATTTATATTCCAGCAGTGATACTAATGACAAGACCCACTGTAAATGCTGTGCTCAACCCTTGAGTTCAGTCAATGAAGCTTATGTCTGTGGCACTGCTTATTTCACTAAATGTTTACCAACATAAGTGGTCTGGGGAGGCTTACAGTCATTTCTCATTGCTGTCATCTCAGAAATCTTCATGAAGGAGGAAAGAAAAGCAACCAACAGGAACAGATACAAAAGCAACTCTTCTTCCCATTGCATATGTTTCACTGCCCCTATAGGGATGTGAAGCCTCTTTCCATCTGCCAAAGGACTGCAGCAGAAGAAAGGAGAACAGAACGTGTATTTTAGGCATCTATGGTATGGTCTTACTGGATGTCGTAGCTCATTGAAGATAGACAGAAGGTGCAGAATATTGTGTGAGAACCGACTGTAAAGAGGTAGAGCTCATCAGGGATGGTGTGGCCTTCAGGGGGGACACTGCACAAGATGTAGGGATACAGAGGCACTGTCTCTACAGAGGCAAGAGCAGTCTAGTGACAGATACAGGGAGAGTGGCAAGTCCGATGCAACTTGCACCAGAAAAGTGACAAAATCTCATAACTAGTTCAAAGAAAAGTTATAAGGATTTATTCTCTGTCCGTCCTCCCCTCCTGCTCCCCCCATCCCCTTACTCCTTTTTTTTTATTCTTTCTTTAGTTTCCTATAACAGCCCTAAAGTCCAAGAAGACCTGTTCTCCTACAATTAGAAATGCCAAGATTAATCCTGTTCCAATAGCAGGCTTGGAGACGCCCTAGAGATACAATCAGGAGTGAAAAATAATATCTTTGCCTAGAACTGCAATCTGGACTATCAAATATTTTGGCATATAAATGAATATAGATTTTTATTTTATTTTTTACTCTGAATTAAATTTTCTGTCCAGATCTTGTGTCTGAAGCCTGGTCTCCACCTGGGGGTCCAGGTGCAGCTGTAGGAGCTCTTAAGTCTGTACTGGTTGCCAGCGCCTCCTCTCTGGAGCCATGCGCCTCATTTTCTGCCCTCCGCTACTTTGGGAATCTGGAAAGAGTGGGAAGGAGCAGTTTGTGGCTGTCTGTACTAGTCAGACTCCAAAAATGGGTAGACTCAAGGAAAGAGAAGAATTATAGGAAACTTGCAGTTAATGTGAGGGTCTACACTCTGTGATTTAAGCTCTTAACTAATTCAGTATTCAATAGATTGTGTTTTTCTGCACTTCTGTGGAGTTCTTGTCTCATAATTTGCATGTTCAGTGATTATTTAAAAGTGACGTAATGCCACTTCATTGCATTTGTATCCACCAATCTATATTATCCTTATTTAATATAGTATAGCAGTGGATTATTTCTGTACAATCACATCTTGGAGTTGAATATTTGTATGTTCTCAATAGACATAGTATCTAACACTGGTTAAATAAGTTCAACATTTTCAACTTTTATAAATACAATAGGAAAAATAAGTATTTCCAATCACCCTTCTATATTGGGAAATACATGGATACATACATTAGATCAAAAATAACAATTAAAAAATGAGCTCCCATAAATTTATTTGAGGTTTTCTAGAATTATGTGTTTTTATGGCCACATAGGCTACTGAAAAGAAGAAAGCTTAATATTTGCTTTGCAAGTACAATTTCTGTTCTATTTAGGGCTAAATTCAGACCTGACATTTCCATGTAGTGTCACTTATGGAACTCTTCCCGACCACACTTGATTCAAACCTGGTGTTGAAAGAAATACATATTACCACTGAGAAACAGGTAGTTCTAGCATTAAGTCATGGGAGAGAAAAAGAACAAAGATCTTCCCGATGTACAAAATTTCTCAATTTCCTTTTTCCTCCTTTATTTCCTCCTGATCTGCTAAATGAGATAAGAATCAAAAAGGGTCAGCTGTTTTTTTTCTATCTCAGGTTCTGCTTTAATGGACGCTAGACAACTTTTCCCTTCCTACTTTAGGCTGTGCTGTAGTCACTTTCTGATCCTCTTTCCTTTCTCCTTCTTCCAAGAGTTCTCTGGAAAATGTAATGATCTATAAGAAAATCCCAAAGGCTATATATAAAAATATATTAATTTTTTCCATTTTTTTGACAGAATGCAGATTTTAGTAAATTCCAGCTAATCCATCCAGTCAATTTTCCAAGATAGATTCAATCTGATAAAGAAATAAATATTATAATAGGAATTTTCAGCTTTAACTATAGAACAACTACTGGCTCAAATACACTTATGAAGAAACATGAAAACTTCATATTTTTAACAGCATATTATGCAATAATCAATAATTCTCCAGCAATGCTGTTCTTTTTATTGTTGTTATTTTACTGCTAATAAGTCATCAGTAATGACATTCCAATGCAAAACATCTATGGAAAATGAAGATGTGTCAATAGCATGTATTGGAGAATTATGTAAGTCATAAATAAGAGTACTAATTATGGCAGTAGATCTATCGTCTATTAGATGTGAATGAGGTGTGGAGGAAGGATATTAGTATTTTTTTCAGAGCTCTGTTCTGCATAACTATAGCCAATTTGCATAACCTCTGGGTTTTGGATAATCCTGCTGTAACATGGACATAAGAATTTTAGGTCCATTGTAAAGCTCCGTAATTTTAAAGGCTTTGCACAGCTTGGTGTGAAGTATTATAACACTACTTCTACAACAACTGAAATGCTGCCAACAGAATTATAGTTGGAAGAGGAAAACTTAAAGAGAGACTGGGTTAGTAATGGAAAACTACATAGTAAAGTACATCCTAGAAGTTTAGTCATGCAAAAGATTCACTGAAGTTATAAGTTGGGTTGATTTTTTTATTAAATCATAGCAGATTTCTGCTTTGCTATGGGGGAGTAAAAATCTCTTTTAAGAACTTCTCGCTTTGACTTGCCTTTTGTGGAAAGTCAGGGCTGGAAAAATTGGAGAGAAAGTGTAATAGTTGTATTTATGGTGTAAGAATAGGGAACTGTTTTAATTCTGTACGAGCCTGGAGGCAAAAACTCATTCAGGGAGCATTGCAGAAGCTCTCTGTCCTGCCTCGTGGCCCTGCCAGAAGAAGAAACCCATCTGTCCCCATGCCCTTATGTTGCATCTCTGGCCCCACTGGCAGAGAGGACATCGGGATGTGATCACCCCTGGGGCGCACTGAGCACCCACCCCCCGCTGGGACCCTGCAGGTGGTAGGGAAATTGCAAGTGGGGAAAGTACAGCAAGCTGTCAGCTCTTCACCCTCTCATGCAAAACGCTGGTGGTTGGAAGCCCTCCAGGTCGTAGACAAGTGAAGCCATCACTTTAACAACCAAGAGGTCTGTTCAGTCATTTCCTGCCTTTTTATCCTAATCTTTGCCTTTCACAGGCGCCACAATGTGTCTGACAGAGATCCAGCTTCCATGAACGTGTCCCTTCCACTTCACACATTCCCACACTAGCAAGCAGCACAGAGGTGGTTGAAAATCACATAATTTGAACACAGATACATCAGAATACTTTAAATATATTGGAAACAAACCAACAGAAATGCACAATCTGCAATGGCATATTTGGAACTATTTTTTTTCCTAGTATAGATTTAGAGGCCTTCTAGTGTATGTTTGGGAGGCTGACAGCTTGGAAGGGAGAATGGGTGAAATTATAGATAAACCTGACCAAAAGATTCCAGTTTGGTGGAAATCATTTCATTTCAGGATAAATCACTGTTTGAAGGTGCACCTGGTGTTGTGTACTTTCTACGATTCAAAGATCTTTTGTGTTGGTTGCAGGTAACATATCAGGAGGAACAATTACCTTAATTAAAAATGTAATAGAGAATGCAAAAGTTTTCAAAGATAGAAAAAAGAAGCAGTTTTACAGTTTTTTTTCAATACTTTTCTTGTTATATGGATAGAGAGGCGTGCAGAGGAGACGTTACTAGCAGGAGAGGCTATTTAAGTCAGCATTTCACATCCACTTTTCCAGACACCAAGAACTTGTAAAACAAAGATGCAAATCTGAGGTGAGTCACAGCCTTAAACTCTGTTCAGGTAAACAGGAAAAGTCAATGATGTGCCAAAGCACCACTTTCAGTCCCTTAGCTGTCCAGACAGAGTTCACATTGTTGTGCAGACAGGGCATATAGCCTTAAAACGGATTTAAAAAATCACAGTGGCTATTGCTTGGATTTATTTGATGTTATCAGTGAAATATTCTTGAGTCAGCAGCCAAAAGTAGGTTTATTCTTGTGCCCATTGTGGGAACCAATTCTGCTTTATACCAAAATCCACTTCCATTACAAGGAAATGCTAATTTAATTTAAAAACTAAATTAATTCCTTACCATTCAAAATTCTGTTTCCTGTTTGTCGATGACCAGAGAATATGCACGGAAAACAGGCTTACTTAATTGTAATTCAGGACATCCACACAGCTTTCTGTACTGAAAGAATGAAGCAAACAAAGTCAGCTGAAATAGAAACAGGTGTTTCAAACCCAGCAAGAAGATATGAACATGAAAGCTCTGCTACTAGAAAGCAAAAAGCTCATTTTCTCAGTGTTTAAACTTACTTTTTTGTGGTTGCTATGCTACCGTCTCTGCACCTACTTTATGGTACTTTGAACCATAGCAAAAAAAAGCCTTTTGAAAAAAACAGGCCTGAACTAAACTGAAAACCACTGTGAGACCATCCTGTAAAGTTTATATAGTGGGTAAAACTTGATATTCACCAATATTTAAATCAGTCAGTCTGTGGAATCAATTAGCCATTTCCTCTCAAGTAATTTTTGGTTTTTCGACACCTTTTACATATAATATCTTTTACTAAGCTTATACCACCAGTGTTAACATTATTTGTTTCAGGTTATAAGCAAGTTGCAGCTACTGATAACAGTAATAGCTGTTGTAGGCTTTAATATGCGTGAAAACAGATCAAACTCTCTGTAAAAAGAGTATTTGCATAATAGGAAAAAATAGCCTGCATTCAGATGATATATTACAAGATTGCTAGGCAAGTACTCTGGTGTTCAGAAAGCACAAAGTCAATACTAGGCAAATGACCTAAAGATATTCAAAAGTTTTAATAAGCATATTGGTGAGATAAGAAATATGGGAAAGAATTTCCTTTGGAAATCCAGGAAACACAGTCAGCTATGAGATGTTGTCACGATAGGGATACATACCTTTCCAATAACCTTTTTGGGGAAAATAAGGGTAATGTTAAAACAGAAGGAAAGAGAATCGTGTGTGAAATGATGAATTCCACATAAGGGAATGAACAGTTATGTGTCTCTGATCCTGGTTCAGCCAGGTGAGGAAGCACGGCATAGCTTTGGTCATGGTGGCACCCTACTGGATCACCTTAATGCACTCTCCTGGAGCCCTGGGGCTTAACCATGGGCTCAGGCTCTAAGGCAGACAAGCAAGGAAATCCTATTGTTTAAGGCTTGTGCAGCTAAATGCAGAAAACGTGAAACGTTATTATGCAATGCCTAATGGCAAACAGGTGGACAGGATCACCTCCTATGCCTTATTTCACCTCCAGATTGATTGTTGCTGTGAAGTGAAAGTAAATAAAATTGCGTATTGATAGACCCATCTCAGTGCTCCTTAAAAGAAGCATTCCCTATGGAGGGATATTAGTCAGGCTGAAAATCCCTTCTCTTTTTCCTTCCTCTTTTACACACCTGTGTGCATATACACGTGCTTGCACTTGGCATTGTTAATTCCTCTTTACACCTTTGAAAGTCTTTTCCCACGCGATTCCTCTGTTTATCAAGTAGATTTGTGATTTATCGTATGGCTGTTACTTCCATGTCTCCATATTGAAACAATAAGGAAGGGGTGTACTTGTCTATAAATTACTGACTATAGTGACATTAAAGATGGGGAGGAATTATTGAGTACTTAAAAGACACGATGGACTGACACTAGAAAAAAGAAAATTCATTTGATGCATTAGGCAAAAAAGGGAAGGTCAGTCTTACAGTGGAATAACTTCTCTAGAGAAAGTTCACCATCACTGCAGAGGTGATGATGTGAATATTAGATAGCTTACGTAAGAAAATAGAAGGGTATAGAAAAATAAAGCTGTAGTAAATATTTCGTATAAAACGCTAATGCACAGATAAGCAGCCGGAGGGGAGAGCCCAGTATTTCTTTTCCACACTTCTGCTATTTAAGATTCTGCTCCTGTGCCACCAGCAGTTGTTAATAGCAATGGGAAGGGAGGCAGAACAAGATGATCTAGGAGGCCCCTTTCAGCTTTAACATCTATAGGATTCATTTGGCTCCCTCTTGGCACAGAAGTGAACTCACCCTACTCTGATTTATATATCCAAAGTTTTTATTTTAATACTCTTGCAAGGAGGGGAAAAAATATTACAGCCTGACAGGAACTTTAAAAAGTTATTTGCCATGAGAAGTGCATTCTTGCTGTTGTCACCGCATATTGCTTATTTTCTGCCCACTGGCCACAAGTGCATTAAGCACTCAGTAATGGTAACACCAGTAATAAATAATTATCTTAAGCTGCAATATATGCTGTGCAAAGACTTTTAGCCATCATAAAGATTACTTTCTGTACTGTCAGATTTCTGTACTGTGGAATTACAAGGATTTATTATACTGAAAAGAAAAAGATCACATATCAAAAATATGCAGAAAGGTTCCCTTTACGTTTGGCTAAGGCAGAGAGTGTGTTCTTCTTCTGCATCTTAATTTGGAAACCGAAAAAGTCTAGCTGTGCTTATGCAGAGAGCACGTCCCCAACCTGCTTTCCTTGTGTTCAACCACACAGGACCATTGTGTACTTACTCCATTCATAAAGTACAAGGAGAAGGGGTGCAGTTTTTGTACAGGACCAGAGTGTGCTTTGAACTAAGATCGGTGTGCAGTCTTGGGTAGTTGCTCATCTCTGGAAAACTGAAAAAGTCAGGCAGGAATTAAACCTGGTCTCTCTCTTTTACTCCTAATATGCACAGTGAGCCAAATGAAGAAGAGAGTGGGAGGTGGAAAAAAAGGCAGTGTGTCTCTCTGCCTTTCCTTGAACAGCTTTGTGGAGTGCATACACACTTCCCAAGGGTGAATCCCTTACCGTGATACTAACAGAAACCATTTTCCTGGGGGATAAGAAGCATCTATTCTAACTCAGATTTCAGCAGTATAAATGGAATAAATGGAATGGGCAATTTTCCTGCTCTTCTATTTTTAAGATTGCCATATCTGGGAAAAACAGAGATTTGGTTACTAGGGGAGGCATATCATCAGGTGTTCTAAGCGATCCTAGCTTCGTTGACTATACTTTATGAGAAGGAAGGATATGCCCCAGGGATTTTGATCTCCCCATACTTTCCAGACTGTCCCCTAGGACAGCAAACAGCAATTATTTGCCCAGTGCAGATAGACGCATCCAAGATGTTCAATTTCCAGCATCTGCAAGGCAGCAGGTGTGGATAAACATTGTTATTTCCTGTTTATTTCTTGATTTCAATCTTTATTTTTCCCAGAAGGACATTCTTTTGTGCTTTGTTTTCCTCAGTGATACACAACATTTTGTAAGCTTTATCTGCACAAAACAGACTAGACTCCACTTCACTTTGTAACATCAATATGCTTCTTTCCCCTTTTAAAACTTGGATAGTCAAGAATGCACACAATATGTAATTTCTGAGGTCCTTGCATAGTGACCTTTGTATCTTATCTCTTCATCCACCCCCTCTACTCCTTAAACTCTCTACTGTCTTATTACTTTATTACACATTCCTTTCAAGTTTATGCAGGTTTCTCAGGCTTCTTCCCAAGCATCCCATAGAAAAGCCCAGACAAATACACCACAGTCTTAATTTCTTCCGTCACTGACTAAACTTTCATACTTGGGACTCCTTTTTAGTTTTTGCCTTTTCCCCTGTTTTTGACCCCAGGCTGAAGAGGGCTGCTTTCTTTCAGGTGACCTCGTATTCCAACCTCCCTTCCTCTCTTCCAAAGCACTTAATACTGATGAATTCAGGCAGGTGATCTCATGACACCTTCCGTATACAATTATACCTTGAGCTTTCTCTGGAAACAAAACTACTACTACTTGTTTGGTCCTCTTGATGAAAGTGTTTTCCTGCCTAGAGCAACGTATAGGTAATTAATTAGCAGCAATATGCTGCCACAGGGAGGGATGCTGCTGTGCTTGCCTGAGGAGGCTGTGTAGAAGTAAGCTCCTTCTCCCTGGAAGCCAGGCTTCTCTCATTTGGAGACCCTGGTGTTTAAGAAATTTAAGAACTGGTCAGGAGCAATGGTGAAATAATGGAATACAGATGAGGGATGAATAAAGCAGATGCTGGGTCTGCACTGCAATAGGATGTGTAAGCAGAGACATTGTCAAGCCTTTTCAGTGAGAGACGCATTTAAAGGTATGGTAGATTTAGTAAATTGTTTTTGTAATCTGTAATTTTACAAGGTTTTAAAAGTCTCGTTTTCTGAACTACTAAAATTTCCAATGGAATATCAACGCTCTCCTTTCACTGTTTTCCCTGTGAATTTGTTTTGAGACCATAAGCTTTTCTCTCCCCATTGACTATTGTTAGGTACTTCACTGGAGCTATCAACACAATATCTCTGACAAAACAACCATGCCACTTGCTAAAACATTACTACAGCCAGCTGCATTCTATGTGATGCTATCACACTACATTAAGTGGCAGCTGCTGCTCCAAGCCCAGTGCTGAGCAGGGCCTGAGGACTGGTGTGTTTCTTCCATAGTGCAAGTGGACCTGCACAGACAGCAAATCTCCCCCTCTGAACCACCATCATGCTCAATAGCTGATTGACTTCGACGTTTGTGATGGAAGAGGGTGCAGACTTAAACATGGATTGGATCCGAGTTTTCCAGTTACTTATCATAGAATGTTTTGGCTTAGAAGGGACCTTAAAGATCATCTAGTTCCGACCCCCCTGCCATGGGCAGGGACACCTTCTACTACACCAGGATACTCAAAGCCCCATTCAACCTGGTCTTGAACACCTCCAGGGATGGGGCATCCACAGCTTCTCTGGGCAAGCTGTTCCAGTGCCTCACCACTCTCGTAGTGAAAAATTTCTTCCTGATATCTAACCTACATCTCCCCTCTTTCAATTTAAAACATTACTGCTTGTCCTATCACTCCACTTCCTGGTAATAAGTCCCTCCCCATCTATTCTGCAGACCATCTTTAGGTACTGGCAGGGGCTATAAGTTCTTCCCGGAGCCTTCTCTTCTCCAGGCTGAACAAACCCAACCATCTCAGCCTGTCTTCATAGGAGAGGTGCTTCAGCCCTCTGATCATCTTCGTGGCCCTCCCCTGGAGCTGTTCCAACAAGTCCATGTCCTTCTTGTGCTGAGGACTCCAGAGGTGGATGCAATATTGTAGGGTGAGATCTCATGAGAGTGGAGCAGGGGCAGAATTACCTCCCTCGGCCTGCTGGCCATGCTGCTTGTGATGTAGCTCAGGATACAGTTGGCCCTCTGGGCTTCAAGGACACATTTCCAGCTCATATTTTGCTTCTTTACATGAGAAACTAATTTTTTTTCTTAAATTCTTGATCAGAGAGAACAAAAAAACAAAGGGAGATGGGAATGCAAAGATAGTCTCTTGACAGTTGTTCCCACCACCCTCCTTTTCCAGAAGTGAGGAGCGTCCTGGAAAAACTGCATTGCTTTCTTTTTTGAGGGAATTCCGAGCACCCTAAAACCCTGCTGCTCTTCTCATTCTCATTCTCTGCTGAGTGATTGCTCTTCCTGGGGCTGAAGAGCCTGGCTCAGATGCCAGCACATAGGACAGCTGCAGGCAGCCTACTCGTTCAGACTAGGGGTGAGTCAGACAACTTGCCAAGATGTCCATTTCAACATTGTAAGGGAGTTGAAGGGACAGATATGACAACTTATACGTATGTGTTCCTTAGCTATAGTCACTGTAAGTAGGTGTAAATTGCATACCTTTTAAGAACACTTTCTTGTTTTCATTGACATGCCAGTGAATTTCTGGTACTTTTCTTAAACACGATAATTTTGCAAGTTCTTTCAAGGGAACTCGCACATCAAATGCAGCTTAATGTAGTGTTTAAAAATCCATTTGGCCTTTATCAGTCTTTTTGTTCCATGCCACAGTGTGTATCCTGAGAACAATGGCCAAATTAATTGAACAGCATTCCTAGTAAATGTAACTAATGCCTCATTTGATCATGTTATACATTGTCACCCCCTTTAATTTTGTACCATGTTCCTCTAGGCTGAAGCCCACTATCTTGTTTGTGAGTTCAGATTCATTTCTGAAATGAGCTTATGGTTCTTAAAGATTTTTCTTTCACGGTTCCTCAAAACTCTTCTTCTGTCAGCGTGCCTTCAACAGTAACACCAATGACAAGGATTTGATTTTTTTGTTCCTAGGCCCTACTTTATTTTATTCCACATTGCATGAAAAGATCCCAGGCTAGGCCTATAGAGTTATGAAAATCCTTCTGAATCTCATAGTTTTGTTCCTATTTTTCTTTGTGATATCTCTCAGTCAATTAGACCGTAATTATCAAATGAAGTCAAAATCTTTTCATTGCAACGACCTCCGCAAGCAACAACAATGAAAAGAATGAAAAATCTCCAGGACTGTGGGGGATTCTACAACCTGAAGTCCAACTATCTACCCTTTTATAAAAGCAGAGAGAATGTGAAGTGCTAATGATACATTGGACACAGAAAACAGGTACCAGCAGGGGAATTTTTTACCTGCATTATTCCAACAGAGCTTTTGAAAATAATTATGCCTTTTTTATATTATTTCAATAGATCCTCACGCCTACTGTATTACAACTGTGCAATTCCAAGTACGAAATCACTAATTAAAATGTATTCGCAGCAAGGTTATTTATTGAAATGAAATAGTTGGGGTGGACATAGAATACTCTTGAGACTAAATTAGCCTTTCACCTATCAATAAAACACAATGGAGAGAAAGGAAATAAAGAAAAGAAAAAGATCCCAATTCCAAAATATTCTACTTTACTTGCATGTTTGAAGAGTTACAATTAGGGAATTGTGTTTTACTGCTGTACAGAAAACTATTGATATTTTGTCTTTCCACCAGCTACCTTGAGTCATGTTCATACTGGAAGTCTCAAAATGGAGGGAAAAGTAGAAAGGAAAAAGGCAGAAGCAGTCTTGAAAAACATTAAGCTGAGAAGCTGCTGCTGTCCCAGATGTGAGAAGAAGCAGTCACATTGGCAGCTGCCAGAGGACGCACCAGTTGGGTACATTTTTTTTCTGAGCAAAACGTGCTCACTAGTGGGAAACAGGGTAAGCGAGAAAGTGGAGGGAGCACAGGTAGAAGAGAATTTTCTCTCAGAGATGAATCTCTCCTTGAAGCTGTCAGATGTGATTTCCTGTGCCAGCCGTGGTGAATATGACCTTTGGACTCTTACTTTTATTGTAGAAACCTGTCATCAAAATTGATGGAGGGTATTTTATGTCCCTCACCCTCCATCACTGAGTTCTTTCATATTTGAGCCAACTGTGTTAGTTCATCTTGTGGGACTATGAGCTAGGCAATGAGCGTTAGTCAAAACAGACTGTTTAAAGCAACAATTGCAGAACAGTTACAGCAATTAAATTTGGAATTGTGAACGCAAACATCAGGACTCTGGTTTTCTAAGAAGTTGCATACAGTCAGGAAGTAACCCATATCAAGACTGCCAAATGTTCCACCAAAATGTGCTTCATGGTGAATATTGGTTGCTCATGAATGATCCTAAACCAAGGAATTAAACATTTTATCTAGAAATAAGACTAAATACCAAATATCTTACTTCAAATTGAGTTCCTTGGTGTCTCCTGCAAAGAGCCTGGAAATATTACAGAGCCATGCTGTGTTTTCTCAGCTGCGTGACTCACCACGGTACTTGATACAGCTTACATATGGAGTAAATCAAGGTTGATTGTTTTGCTAATTTCTATATTCCACATGCTCTCAAGAGTCAGCCTTAACATATAAAAAACGTTACTGCCAGTATATCTGCAAAAAAAAAAAAGGTAATGATTGGAAAAACTTTATCTTGGACATTCCCTACTAGAAACTAAATAAAGTGTAGCTACCTCAAGTTTCAAGGCACTTTTGGTTTTGGCTTCTCAATTTACAGCATTTTTGAAATACCTGGTTTTCAGGAAATGGACACTTGGCACTTTTGAAAGGCCTCTACAACATCTCACAAATTGGGAGTCAAAACTTCTGGAACTCAAAATCATCACTTGCTGCAGACAGCCTCAGTTCTTCTAAAATGAACGTGAACATGTCAGCGTGGTGTGGAAAACGCCAAGTGTCAGTAAGGAGGGTTATATTTTCATTGCAAGGATCTCCTCTGGTTGGTTTGGCATTCCTTGGGAAGCTTATTACTGGTCTGTTCAGCTACAAGGGTACACAGTAGGGTCTATTACTCTGCTCAACCTATAGATGTCATTGCCCTAAAGGGAATTTACTCATCAATTTTTCTAGGAGAAAATGGGGCTAAAGTAAAACTACTGCTGTGTAAGAGGACCTCTAGTTTTAATTCCAGCTAAGGACTCAGCTCCAGCTCAACCAATTTTGTTACTTAAGCTGCATCAGTAATTTAAAACAACCTGAGACACAGAGAGCTAGGTGGAAGGGTCTCCTGATAGATCACAGGTCTAGTATTTAGGTAAACTGCTAATTCAAACCTTCAATGCTTTTTCAGGGCACGTTTTAACACCTTTTACAGCATGCTGTCCTTTGCATGTGTGTTTTCTGGTGACGGTGCCTTCCATCATTACTCCCTTACACATAGGTCCCTAAAATGGGTAAAAATTACCCTGGTCATATTTATAAACTTTCATACATAATCCACTAAGTGTTGACCTTCCATTTCATCTTGTTGTAGCTAATAAACTTGTGATGGTCACTATGAAACTGTTTCGGAGACTTCAAAAGCATTTCAAATAACAATAATGTTTTTACAGTGCCTGTTACTTGACTTTGTTGAGTATGAACAGGAAGCCACTGTTTCTACAAGATATATGATTCTTTGCTTTTAGGCATTTTCCCAGGCACGTGGATTTTAACAAAATGCTAGTTACCACCTCTAAATCTCATATGAAACAAAGACTAAACTGAAATCTCCTGGATTACATGGGTGTCTGAAATATGGCATGTCATATTTTTGAACAGACTAAGAAAAGACTTGAAATCAAATAGGATCAAATGTGGTTGCTCTTTATTTCCTGATAAGTGGATAACATGTCTCTTCGTCACATTTTTATGTTTCCATTAACCAAATGTTCATAACCACATGATTCAGCAGTCTCATCCCATGTTAGCAAGTCAACATACCTGAATACCAATATCTGTGTCCGTGAATGAAACTTCAGAGCAAATATTCTTCAAGATAATTAAAAGACTACTTTTCTTTCTTTTTTTTTTTTAAATTGAAATTACTTAAAAATGGCTGTGTTGTTTACAATGATTAAGATGTATTGGCTACTTACAACAATTTTTTTTTTTACATTAGACATTCTGATTCTTGACCTTACAACAGGAAATATGTAGTCAGTCTCCTGCATCTGTTCAGCCTCTTCAATACAACCAGGATTCTGCCCAGCCACGCTGGGCTGTTATCGAACGTCACCTAAAATGACACCTGAAATGCTGCTCCTGGAGGATTTGTTTCTCCACTTAGGACTGCGCACATCCATTTAGCAGGTAAAAAGGCATTTCCAGGGATGCTTTAATACCCTATTATTCTGCAAAAACAGATACCACAGCACTTTTATGGGTGAAGCTCAGAGGGGTTGCTTAATTTTTTTCCTAGATGCTTACACAAAATTTTCTAAACTCTAAGACATATATATATAATGTTCAATCATGACAGTAATAGTGGTGCAATGCTGACAGAAAAGGCTATAGATATACATCTGAGAATGTAATTTTCTTTTTTCCTTTATTTACTGGCATATAGCAAGGTATCTTTTTTTCTCTTGCTTTCCTTTGCTCCCTCCTGTTTTTGTTTCTTTTTTATGGGTATTAATTTACTCTCTGGTGCTTGCACACTTTCTCTCTGTCCACCCATCTACTATTCTTGCTGTGAATATGTTCTTAATTAGTGTTCTAAAATGTGGGTTTCTAATTATGACATAGTAGGCGGAGAGGACTGAGAAAAAACAGTACTAAAAGGGAATAATTATATTCAAAGGAAACAAAAGAAAAAACGAAACTTCAAATGTTCTCACTTTCCATTAGGTTTTAGCATTGATTTCTGCATTAGCTCATTCACAATGATTCTGAGTATAAAGCTAAATTATGTTGTCCATTACAAGGAGAGAGCTTTAGACCTCAGTTCAGCAAAACAAGTCTACTTAAATGTTTAAAGTTAAGCCTGTGCTTAATTTTGCCTTTTAGCTAGAATTTTAATAGGATTCTAGAGTTTCACAAGAACAGAATTTATACCTTAGTTTCAATCCTGTCATGGTTTTGTCTGGCCTGAATCAAAGAGTTTTGATGGTGTCATGTCTTACAAAAAAACAAAAAAAAAATAATCAGCAAACAAACCGAATGCAGCAAGATCTTCCTTTTGGGGTTGCTTTGGGAGTCTTTATATAATTGTGGTTAATGATTGTGGCTATGTCAGATAAATGAGATAACTTTGCTCGAGTTGAAGAATAAATGGCATCTGCAATAAAACAGAAATCTTGAATACAGCAGAATAAAAATCAGTAATAGACTATTGTGAAATGCAATATATAGACCTCAGACTTCTGTATTGGTGTATATGATATATATTTACTTCCTTAAGCCCAAAGAACAGGGTCTGAACACAACTATTTACTTACAGAAAAAGATTAAATCTGATCTCACTTTGTTCTTTATTAAAGGACACAAAGCCAAAGAGAGAACTATGGCTAAAATCTAGAGCTCACAAAACTTGAATGCAAACCCTTGAACACGCTTTTAAATCTCCAAGTAATTTTTTTTTTCACTCGCAGAATGATAAAGTAACTTCCCCTTTGCTTAATGTCTCTGAATCTGATTATTTTTGCAAAGGTATGCTTTACCGAAGCTATTGATCTCAGTGTCAAATTAGCATGTTATACGGGAGTTAATACAATTTTGTCGTAATGGTTCCTGTTGCTTGTAGATCCATAAGCATGATTGTACTCTAAAGGAAGATATACAGCATTTTTTCAAAGTGATTAGATGACATTGTTTCAGTGTCACTCTGTTTCAGCAGAAACCATGAATATTTGGCAGAAGAAAAAAAAAAGTACACTACCCAAAATGCTGCTTGAATTAGTTTTGTGATGTTTATGTTCATCATAATAATGAAAGATAAGAAAAATAAAACCAGTAATACCTTCTGAGTAAAATTAGAAACCAGAATCATTCTGAAGCATACGAATAACTTTAAAAGAACAAATCAGCATTTCTGGAAGTGTGGTTACTGACTTCACTATTGTCTAGAAGGGAAAGAATGTGGCACGCAGACAGATGGAGTCCCCCTTCAGTTTCCTCCCCACCAAAACCAGGGCAGGACTGATAATTTATTGATGAGGAAGTTTCTTGGAGGGTTGCTGTCTAGATTTCTGTAGAAATGAAGCCCACATATTTTCAGACGCAGATCTAAATTTTTGACTGTTTGAATGTTTTTTCTGCACAGACCACAGGGCCATGTCTAAACTACCTTTGGTTTCTGGTTGGTAGAACCAGCCGTATCCAGGAACACTCACAGAGCTTTGAGGGGCAAAGATCAAGCAGGAATCAGTGCCCCTTCTGTGAAGTCCTCTGCCCATAAAGGCGGGTTATTTTTTCCCTAGAATGAGGCAATAAGCCAGAACAGAGACTGTATGGACATCGGGAAATTTAACCCTTAGCTGAAATGCTAGTCCTAAACTCTCCAGTCAGTACACAGGAAAATCCTAGAAGAGCCTGTGGAAATTCATGTATCCATTTCTAAATTTCACATGACATGGGATACAGTGCAGAGGGTTGCAGTACAACTAAGGCATTCTAAACTTGTAAAACAAGCAAAAATAAACACCACTTAAAGTAATACCAAAAGCAAGGGTCGTACCAAATTCTGATTTGCATTATGGGAATCTGCTCTAACACTGCAAAAAAGCAGAAAGATAGAAGCAAAAGAGGAAAGTGTCTGTGGTTTACTGACTCTTCTGCCTAAATATAAACCAGTTAATTTTTAATTTGATATTTGGAACAGAAATATTCTGAGCATTTCACTAAGTAAACCCTACAGGAATCCAGGTGGTAGCTGGATTTCAATCTGGATGTGATGAAAGATATAAATTTAGATGTCCAGAGTAGGCTGGAATGTGATTTTTCCCATAAAGAAACATATTTAATGTGGGTGCTGACAGAAACACTAATACAATTGATGCTGCCAATTTACCACCCAACAAAAGCAGAAAAAACACAAGTAACAAGCCTGCTGCTTTGGCTCATTTGAGAGAATGGATCTTATTATTACCCTGATAATAAGGCTAAGAGGAAAAAAAATAACAAATGTGTTTTATTTTGATTTTATCTGTCTGGTCCTAAAGCTGTTGTTTAGACAATATAACCTTTCACACAGTATGTTTGAGAATGGAATGTTTGGTTATTTAGTCTCTGGCATAGAAACATGCACAATGTAGAAAGTCTCCCTATGTCTAGCTGCAAGTATTGAGTTACATTCACTTTGGAAGCACAGAGGAGCCCTAGCTTAAAAATCATAAACAAGGCAAAATAACAGAGTTATGCTGAGCTGGAAAGAATTATAATCTAGCATTTTTCATAAAGATTAGTCAGTAGTATTTTCTCATCTGACAGGTTTGGTAATTTATAGATCTGCAGCATTTAAGGTTTTTGACTCAACCCTTCCCTAGTTTGTTGGTTCCAATGCTTTATGTGCTTTCAGAGTTAAAGCTTCTGCCAAGTTTACACAAAAATTAATTGCTATAATGTTTAATTAAAAACCGTCATCTAATTTGCAAATGTAACCCAGGGACTTTTTTATCGGGATGGAGATATAATGTCAAGGAGATTCTTTTAGAGCTTTAAAGCTGGTCTAGTTTATCTGTGGAAATAGCTTGGTGTTTCTAAGTGAGCTCAAAAGCAGTTGAAACACCTTCTAAATTGTACCAAGTGGTCATTTTGATTCCTGTAGCAATCAGAACTGTAACCTTATTGCCTAGACTACTGCCGCACCAGCCTGACTTCCAGGAGCTGGCTTTTGCTATCCCAGGGACTATATTTTGGCTTGAAATTCAGCACAACAGCAGTTAAGTTCAAAAATCTTTATTTCTGGAGAGTTGTTCCTTGGTCAACAGAAGCTAACCTCTAAGGAAATTAAAGAAAAGAGATCAACGTTTCTCCCTTTCTTGTCCTGGTAAGTGCCGCAGTCAGGCAATAGGGGACCTCAAGGAATTTGGAAAGAAATTGTGTTTTTACAAGAAGATCTTTCTGCATGTAGGGTTCCCAGTCCTGCATTGTCTTCTGTCCCTTTGCAATGAGCAGATGCATAGGGAGTCATGACTTATCTTTCTCCCTCTACTGGCCATTGTTCTAGAGATTAGGCAAGTACTATGAGGCCCCTGATAAGGAAGAGAACTGTTGTTTCTCAAAGTTTTCATCACTGCACAAGGGCCATGAGCAATCCATTCTCAAGACTGGGTAGCAATATGTGTAAATTTGTTGGTTTTTTTTTTTTAGCTTCTTGTGACTACTTTTTATATCATGTTATTCAGTAACAACTAAAGAGAAGTCCTATTGATGACTTCTGTATTGAATATAGATTAACAGTCTAAGGCAGATGTGGATAATTTTATTTTAGTAGGAAATAGCCAATATCTGATGCTCTAGAGAACAGAAATCTTTGTCCATACTTTTTCACTACTGAGGAATACGTATGTCAGGTTTCCTGGGAAAAGATGCTAGAGACAAGGCTGCCGGGATTCCTCTAAATTTTGAAGTAGTCTTTGGTTGCTCAGAAAGTGTTAGGCAGCCTCTCAGTCAGAGAGGACAAGGGGAGAACAGATTTATTTTTTTTAACAATCAATAGTTCCAAAACTGACCTACATACAATTTGTAGCTATTATATTGGGAACTTTTCTCTGTGCTTTGGCTGACATATGGCTCTTTAATACATTCCTCTGAGAAAAAAACTCCGGGCTTGTCGATTTTGTGCAGATTGTTACTTATTTTCAGGAACACCTCACATGCAGTTAATGTCCCTGAATGATTAGCTGTGAGAAGTGTGTGGACATAGGACAAGTTTGAACAAAGTACAGTATTTGTTATCTTTGGCATCAAAGTAGGGTGTTTATTTGCTGGATACATTTATGAGGTCATGCAATGCTCAAAATAAACTCTCCCTAAAGGATTAAATATAACTTTCAATTGTTATGTAGCTGATATAATATCCTAATCAACATCTTATCTTGGGTTTATAAAAACGTTATTATAAACATGCAGCTTTAACCTTCATTGATTTCAAGGACTCTGTCATTATCCCATTTTCCAGGGTGAGGTGATTTCTAATTACTGAGCATTCTGGTGCTTAATTTCATGTGATAAGCCTGAAACTAATGTATAAATGGTCTCACTTCATTCTCAGGAAAAAATAATTTGTAGAAAATAGAAAAGGTGGAGATAAGATATTTGAAAGAAAAACCTACGGACAGTACATAAAAGCATACATTTCACAGAGCAAAATATCAATGAAAAAAGGCTCACCCACAATTTACTATTAGGTCACCAAGAAGTTTCTTCTGAGTGATTTTTTTAGCACTGTGCTAAAAAGCCTCCACCAAAGGAGATGATAATTTCATCTGTTTAGCCAAACATCTAAACACAAGGCCCACTGCAGTAATTGGAGGTTCACTATTCATTGGGATATTTTGTTTTGTACCTCTATTTCCTTTGAATGGGGCATGTGGATTATTTTGAAATGCCATTTCTTTCTGTGTAATAGTACTGTACCTGCTAATGTAAGCTACCCACATCATCCCGCAATGAATAATTGCTTTTTTGCAACTCATGTCAAACTTCTTTATTACCCTTTTTATTGCAGTATTTTGCTAGGGTGTTTTAAGGACATGCTAAGTGGCTTACCTACCCTGAAAAGATTAGGCAGGGGTAAAAGTCTAAAGATATATAGTGTGTGCATATACATATACAGACATCTATATCAATATACAAAGATACCTAAAGATACATATTACTGGGCTGTCAGTGTTGGGATGGGTAAGACCTTTGAAGTAAGCCTTCATCTTATTGAAAACACATACAAACTCATTTTTTTCTATAACCAAGAAGATCTTGAGAAGATTTATTTTCTTGCAAGTTCCATTTTGCAGCACATGCATAGCCAAAATCGGACTCTCAAAACAGGTTTTGTGTAACCCAAGTCTATCTAATTCCCATCCACCATTGCCATTACAAAGGCAGCCAAGTGCCCTGGACTTAGCTCATGCAGTACTTGTTACCCCCAAGTACAAATTTTCATCAGTGAAAAATAAAGCCAGATGAACAAGAATCAAGGCTTTTTGTGGCAGTTAAAAAAATCTCCCTTTTTCTTTGCCCTCTGCACATGAGCAGCTTTGTTTGAAACAGCTGGTCAGCCTCATCTTAGAGAGTCTTGGGGACTATTTATGGCATTGCTTTTCATTTTAACTATTCAGCAATAGGGCTAAATTGCAAAGTTAGAGATGCCAAATTAAGAGTAAATTCCTATTCGGACTTGATATCTCTGCAGATGTCAGCCCTTACAAAACCTGATACACTCCTCAAGTGCCTCGTAATCAAGAGAGTGTCATTGATTTCTGTCCCACCTCAACACCTACTGTGTGACACTGCAGAATGCAGAATCTATAGTGCCATGAGTCAATGGGGGTCAAAAGGACAGACACACGCATAAGAAAAGATGAAACAATAATTTTTGACCTATGTATTATACACTCTGTTGTACAAGAAGTTACTGTAAAAATAATAGTCTTACAGGAAAATCCTCAGTGCACCAGGCTCAATATTCTCTTTGCCTAGGAGAAATATCGCCTTCCAAGGGACTCTGGTTTTCTAAGTCAGGTTTTGTCCATGTATTCATCTAGTATCTTTCTTAACTGTGTCTTTATGAAGATGGCTTCATAGTATATTGCCATGGAATTCTCTAGGTACCTTGGAATTAGTGGAACATCAGCAAGGACCCTCTTCTAGTATGTATAAAATGAACTCTAATTCCAGCAGTTTACTGTTTAGGAACTCCTGGAAGATATGCTGATAATCTACCAGCTGATAAAAAATATACCAGCTGGAAAAAGTCCATCGGTGTGGTGGGTCTACATCTCCTTGAACTGTCTAGATGAATTGAAAACACTTTGAACTCTTTTAGTAAGGACAATAGTGCACCATTTCTGAAAAGAAAATCTTTTGATACAAACATTTTTATCCTTTCCCTCCTGTTGTTGCATCATAGGAAGAGAGAACCAAAACTGAAGGCACAGTTCTTAATACCACAAAGAGTTCTGTTTTTTTTCCTTCCCAGCTATCAAATATTTCCTGAACTTTCTATTAGTGGTCTAGGACACAGTCTTTGTGATCAAGATCAGATGTTTTGCTTCAGAGAAAGAAGGGGCTTGTTATTTCCTGACAGCTAGCAGAGTTACCGCTGTAGCTTGAGGGGCTGACAGAGAGAGATTCATTCACATGCCTGTCCCATGGTATTTCAGGTATCTATTTCAGGTCCTGCAGTTCATTACAGGAAAAAACCCACTGTGGAACTCGAAGTGTTGCGAGTCCTAAATGCTCAAAAATAACTTGTCTAGCATATTACGTAAGGCTAACAGTCTGTTGATAATAGTCTCCCACTGCTGCCTAACCTGTGCTGACAAAGAACAGGAATCTCCAGCAATTGCTAGCTATGAGAGCTGTTCCTTTAGCTCAGATGTTGATGGCTGAATGTTTTTTTGTTGCTGAAAGTCAAATAGGTGATTCTTCCTTAGCCCGATGCATACAGGCAGCAGCTGCCCACTGCACTAAGCTTAGACACGTTTTTATATGCTAATTGCACATAGATGCAGTTAATGTTACAGAAATGTAGAGCCCTGCAGCAGCAGGCAAGACCCTTTCCTACATTGGTGCCATGCTCAGTATGTAGAGTGGAGGTTGTATGTGCATCAGCAGAATCTCGAACATGACTTGGATTTGCTATTAATCACTCATCTTTGCATGGAATCTTAAAAAGGACTTAGACTCTACAATGCCTTGTGTTTGGGTAGTGGGCCCTTGCATTAGCTTTCAGAGCCCATGCAGGTTGTCTAGGCTTTCTAGACAGTGCAAGGTTACAGTGAATATGTGCTTGTGCTATGTATCTCTGAGACGTGCGCATGAGCCAAGTACTGCAGGAACATGTTATTTGGCCAACTGCCTAAAGGAATTCAACACAGCCAACATACTAAAGAAGAAGTCTTCTGAAATAAGACTGGTCAGTGCACAGTTACTGAGAGCTACCCAAAGTATGGGAGGTGCTCAGTTTAGTCACATTGAAGCTGCTCCTCAACAAGGTGTCTCCTTCCACTGAGGAACCTGGAGGTGATCTCCAGAGGTCTGAGATGATTTCACACTCACAGAATGGCTGGGGTTGGAAGGGACCTTAGGAGATTGTTTAGTCTAATCCCCCTGCCAAAGCAGGTTCACCTAGAGGAGGTTGGACAGGGACACATCCAGGTGGGTTTTGAATATCTCCGGAGAAGGAGACTTCACAGCATCTCTGGGAAGTTCCAGTGCTCTGTCACGCTCAAAGTAAAGCAGTTTTTCCTCGTGTTGAGATGGGATTTCCTGTGTTCCAGTTTGTGCCCATTGCCTCTTGTCCTGTTGCTGGGCTCTGTTAAAAAGTCTGCCCCCATCTTCTTGAAACCCACCCTTTAGATATTGATAAGCATTGATAAGAGCATTGATTTCACTCATTTCTTTGTAAAGCATAGCTGCCAAAGGAAGACGACATGTTAGGGAATTATCCCTCTCCAACTCACCTCTTTACAACACGTCAATAACTAAATCACTCAGGCACAGAAAACATATAATGATTTTCATTTTCTGCTTTAGGTTTTTAAAACCTTCATTGTTCCCCACACTTTAAACACAAGGGGCTAGTGTCCCCCCCCGAAGTTTTAGTTCAAAATTATTATCCAAAGAAATGGGACAGAGGGACATGACAGGCAAAGAAGTGTTTAGTGGTTCTGGCAGAATTATCAATGGCTCACACAGTAGTTGGATGAGAGCTCTTTTTATTGACTTTGTGTTGTAATAAGGAGCCATAGATTCAGTAGCACATCTATCCTTTTAAATAAAAAAATTCATTACTTATGAAAATGTGTTATTCTCTGTCTCTCTATGTATAAGAAGTAAGCTCTATATCTGCATTTCAGATATGATTGAAGTGATTCCTGCACTTATCATGCACTTATCAACATGCACAAGCAAGATAGTAAAGTGCTTTGGGACGTTTTTAAATAAGAGGCATGTTACTAATGTATTGCTGGTAAAGACTTTGTCTCCTAATGTCATTTGTACAATGCTCGTGTTTAAGCCATACCTTTAATTTTCCATTATGATTAAACTAGGTAGCTATTTACCTACAAAATGGCACAGTATTAATGCTCAGCACTATTTATTAACAAAACATGCATATGCATGTTTAGCTGTGAGTGCTGAAGTACCACCTTGAATTCTTGTAATGTGCAACCCAGAGTTTGATCAGAGCTAAAACCCTGAATGCGGACTCTGATTTTGATTAGTGGCACTTAAGCACTGAGGCAGAGAAATTTCGTATTACATGATCTACATTTTAACTCCATTTGGCATAAAGGTACAATCTTTTTTTTCTTTACATAAAAACCTGTAAATCAGATAAGAATTGATTATATCTGTTCTTTTAATGAAGTAAGATAGTGGATTTCTGATTGATGCATTGGAAAGTATTTATATAATAGAGATTCCTGCCATCA